>CM076578.1:1402594380-1402890570 GCA_034641835.2 Pinus albicaulis | reverse complement strand
TTGCCAGGTGTTATTGCCTAAATCTACCTCAGGCTGAAGGAAGGCAGAGTTCAGGGTAACATCAAACCACGCTCAGTCTGGTAGCTAGCCCTTCTAGATCAGGAGAGGGCTCTCTCCGGGTCAATCTCAGCAAAAGTAATCAATAGGGCTTGATATGACTTGAAATAAAAGCTAATTTTAGGCTAGGTATATAAGTAAAGGAGTTTGATTTTGATTTTTGGGGGTTTTTTTGGAATCAAAGAGAAAGGCAGTTTTGGATCGAGGGATTAGGCCTAGTTTTTGCAGAGTTCTGATTGGGGCAAGGAAGGTAATTGTTTTGATGCTTTAGATTGAATGAATGGATGGTTCAGACCGGTGAGGAGATGAAGAGGGAAAAATGGTTTCAAGAATCCTCTTCAAACAGATGAAAACATGGAAAATTAAACAAAACTGAAGGCAGAGCAAAGCAAGCTAATGAATTCCACCTTTATCACTCATTTGTTTAATTTAAGAAGAAAGGAGAACGAAAATGGTACAAATAAACATCAATGAAATTACAATTACATAGAGAAACACACCATCAAAACACAGAGCCACATGGATCCCAAAAAGTGTTGCAAACCCTGGTCTATTCCTTTGCCAAAAGTGCAGAGATGAAATGTACAATGAAGTGCCAAGCAATCCCAAGTGTCCAACCCTAAAAATGACTGAGAAAATACATAATATAGACAAGCCCAACTCATTCCCATGCCTCTATGGGTCAATCTCATCATTCTAGGAGCTATTTCAACCATATCTAAACTAGGAACTAGAAAATAGGCAATGAAACAACTTGCCTCTATATGCTAGGAAACTGATTCATTCACTTACATTTCACCCTTTGGTGAATGAATCTACTAGAATGAGTAAAAATGTGCCAAAATTACATCAAATTCATGAAATTACATCAATTTACATCAAGAGTTACATGAAAAATTCAAACTAGCCAAAACTAGGCGAAATTCTGAGCTGCTGAGTGAAAAATAGGCCAAATTTCTCTATGCGTCGCGCCTAAAATCTCTATGCGTAGCACAAGTTTGAGGCTGATTTTGAGGGCCTTCCCGAAGTCCAAATTGAGCGTAGGATAGCTCTTTGGAAATCCCTACCTGTCTAATTTCCAACCCAAGTGGAATTTCTAGATTTGGTTGCCATTTTCCCCTCCAAAAGTTAAATCTCCCAAAACTTCTTCCTGTGTGTGCAAAAAGCGACAGAAAGGCCATTTTTAGGGTGTTTTTGACCCTTTAGGCAACCAAGAGCTTGTTGAAATCCTTAGGTAATCCATAGGCATGCATAAATTTTGATGAAAAATCCAAAAATATAAATTTTTCCTCCTAAAGAGCTGCCAATTATAAGCGCGCGCCAAGTGGCGCTACACGTCGGGCAAGAAAATCTGTTTTTAGGCCCAAAAATTCAAAATTGACAAAATTTTTCCCAAATTTCTTGAAATTTGGGTTGAAGGTCCCTCATCAAGCACTATGCTGGGCCAAAGAAGCTTCAGCCAAAATTTGGAGCCTATCAAGCCTTTTGCGACGCTTTAGTGCCCTCCTTAGCCTCGCTTTCAAGATCTTGATCCTCGCTTTGCAAACATGATTGCGTGCCCAATAATGGTTCTTCATGTGTTTGAGCATGTTCTTCTCCTTGTTTTCCTTCTCCAACAGCTTCTCAAGATGAATGTTGACCCTCTCAAGCCAAGTCTCTCTATCAGCCTCAATCTCCCGCTCAATAGGTGTCATCTCGGTTGGGCTTCTTCGGGTAGCTTGCCGGTTCTCACGGCTATTGTGCAACTCCATGATCGTCTGCTGATCCTCCAACTTTTTGTTCCGCTGCTCCAGATATTTTATGATCCATTGAGCTCTCTACAACTTGTCAGTCAATGTGTCAATCTCGGCCTTTTGCTCCTGAATGATCTCTCTCAATTTTGAGCTTGGAGAGCTCAAATCCTCATCAATCAATATGAAATCAGTATCCTGGCCTCCTGAAGGGCCCTCATCCTGCATAGGCCTCCTTCCTCTATCCTGTACTTGTACCTGTACTGTTGATGATAGAAACGAGACCCCTTCCACCCCGGGTGGAGATAATAATCGTCGGGTTGATGCAAATAATGCTCTCGTGCCTCTCTGATAAGTAATAAACACTGGCACACTGATAGGCTCTGTCTCGGGACCTTTAGGCTGATGTGAAGGTTCACCTAGCTCATGAAAAATATCCAGAGCAGGTTGAGGGGCTGTGAAGAAGTCATGGGAAATGAAATCCTCCCACGAAATACCCTGCAATCCAAGCTGATGTACAACAACAATCTTGATGAGTTCATAGTGATAAATACTATTGTACTGCTGCTCGAGAGTCTTCTTCTGCACAAGAGTGGTCATTCTCTTGATGTTCCGGCACATGAAATAAGGTATGTTCATCATCCTCACTCTAGTGAAATGCATCAATAACTTGATGTGGTAGGCATAAAGGCGTGAGAACCGGCCCTCACAACTGAAGTATCTGATAATGAGTCTCATCAAAGGCGCATAGGATTCCTTCAGGAACCAGAATGGGAATACCCTGCTGAGCTGTCTCACATAGCTAGGCCTGATATATGGTTCATAATGTACTCTGTCCACCTACTGTATTTTTTTCCACTGTTCACCTACATTCGGTATTCTGGTTGCTTGAGAAATGGTTTCCGGTGTCAAGGTGAAATTTACACCAGCAAGAGTTACCTGACCATCATGCAAATGTAATACAAACAACCGAGTGAACTCCTGATGATTCGGAATCCTAGCAATCATCTCACAGTACTGATAGCATGACTGCTCTCGAAAACATGCCATGGCAAGTGGGCAGGCCTGCAATTGGGTCAATGAGGTGGGCTCTTCTCTCACATGTTTGCCACCTTTACGAGGCCTCCTTGGTGCATGTAGCTCAGTGGTAGAATCACTATCTCTGTCATATGATGAATCAGTGTCTGTCTCCATGGTGTTGCAAGGTCTATGTTTGGCTTGTTGGAAATGAGAATTTGGTACCTTTTGTTTTAATGCCAAATATGTGCCAAAAGGAAAGGACTGTGGGAGAAATAGGACAATGGGGAAAATGTGGTTCAATCAAGTGAAATTTGAAGTGTGAGGACAGTCACTTGACTGTTTGGGGAACTTGGGATTTTGGGAATTTTCATAAGTGATATGGGAAAGTGAAAGTAATGGGAAATGAAATAATTTTATGGATAGGGAAATAGGGCTTAGGAGGAAATGAATTTGAGATGTAAGAGGATGGTGTATTGAGGAGATAACAGTGATGGGAGAAAAACAACAAGGGGAGAATGGGATATGTGGCACAAACTATTTTAAAACACCAATTTCAAACCCTAAGAGAGAAATTTTTTAACAAGGTGATAGGGTTTGAATTTTGACATTACAAATTCTAAAAACCAATCTTTGAAACCACACCGAACACTATTCAATGGCAATTGCAAGATTTCATAAACTTACTCGGAGCATAGGAGGTTGAGTCGATTTGAATTTATGGAGCAGTGGCAAAAATTTTGTTTGTCGGCCCTGTGTGCCGCGCACTCAACCCAGTGCACCACGACCGGTATGTGCGCCGCACCAGTTCTAATTTGTAAGGATATGGGTGGCTCTATGCGCCACAACAACTATGTGTGCCGCGACCTCCAACCAGTGCGTCGCGACCCTGAATCTCACCCACAGTCGGTCCTCCAAAACTGGATTTTGATCTTCCACGACTTAACTCGGCTTCTTTGAGGATTTTGTTTGCAAATGAATTGTTGAATGGTGAAGATATCTTATATATACAAAAGGATTTTGATTTTTCATTTGGACAAACCCACTTTCTAATGTTGCAGAACTTTGGCACTTTTTTAAATAAACTCTGCTTTTTTTTCCTTTTGATTTTTTGGCTGAATGATGAATCTTTTGTCTATTTTTTGCAGGGATAGCTGGCATGGGATTTCGGAAAAGGTGACCAGGGTTGCGTCTGAAGAACTTGACAACTAAAAACTTTGAAAATTACATTACATTTATTACAAAGGATTAAATTGATGACTTTTCTTCAAAACAGAGTTTTGAAGAAAAATCATTATCAAGCAATATGATGATGAAATTTTTGCAATGAAAACTTATTTTGAACCTCCCTCATGTGCCTGCTGACATTATTAGTAATTTTGAAGACTAAATCAACGAAACCCTAGACCTAATGAGGTTTAAAACCCGAAAATGACTCTTTGCTGACCAAGAGACCAAACAGGACTGTAAATGACTGTAAAATTGACTTTGATGAACTTTGATGAACAGAACCGAGCCAGCAGGTACATGACATGAGGGATATGAGTGAAAAGACCCTTTCTTCAGATGATCCATGCTCCTAATGGAATGCAGATGGCTGAACTGAATGAGACAGCTAAAATTAAATGCAACAAAAGAGATTTTGATCTCTGACGGAGGGATCGGGAGACCGACTCTAACATTGGCTCCAATGGGGATGGTAGCTCCTGGGAGGTGCCAAGAACTACAAATTTCTGGGAGAGTAGGCAGTTCCTTCGTCCATTGGGCTATGGAGTCCATAACTTCGAAAAATCAACACAAGACTCTTGACTCCTTTATTGACTGAAAATTTGACTCAAACTGACTCAATTTTGAAACTAAAATGACTGAAAAATCTGACTCGACAAACTCAAACCAAAGCTGAAATCAATCTTCAGAATTATAGCCTTCACTTCAGGCCCCAAACTGAAGAAAATATCACAGCGCACACTTGCAATGAAACTGAAATAAATGGTATGTACAGTGACAATGTAAATAGCAGAAAACATCTCAAAAATGATACCGCTTGAGCAGCCAACCATTGGCCAGCCCTCCTGGACAATCTTCCTCGTTCATCTCTTTCAGAAGAAAAGCATTCTGACCTTGATATGCAGCAATTTTAAAGGGTCCTTTCCAGAGATTTTCGAACTTACCGTGCTTACCCTTTTCCTCATTTCTTGCATCCCATTTCAGCACCACTTCTTCCAATTGAAATTTGTCCGCCTTTGCTTTTCTGTCATAGATTTTCTTAATTCTCTCTTGCAGCTTGAATGTGTTTTGAAAAACTTCTTCTCTCGTCTGCTGCAAATGGATCATTTGATTTATTCTTCTTTGCATATGATCATCTTCACTACCAGCTTCCTGTAGAAGTTTGACCACTGGAACTGCGAGAGAGGTAGGAAACACTGTATCAACTCCATAAACTAACTCAAAAGGGGATATACCAATGGATTTCTTCTGACTCACTCGATCTACCCAAATTTCATTGACCAACTTCTTATGCCAACTTTTCTTGTTTATTTCCAGCAACTTTTTAATGATGTTGACCAAAAATTTGTTGGAAGACTCCGCCAATCCATTGCCTTGTGGATGATAAGTGGTTGAGTGTCCCAAAATGATTTTATACTTGTCACAAAACTCAATCATCCTTCTTGATTTGAAAGCTGCTGCGTTATTAGTGATTAACTTATTCGGGCAACCAAAACGAGACAAAATTTTATTCTCAAGGAAAGAAATTATTACCGAATCTGTAGCTTTCCTAGTGGGAATCGCCTCAATCCATTTCATGAAATAATCTGTCGCTGTAAGGATCCACCTATGCTGAGTTGAAGAAGTGGGATGAATTTCGCCAATTAAATCCAAACCCCACTGTTGAAAAGGAGCACTTACCTCAATGGGCTTAAGCGGCAAAGGCTGCAATTTCTGCCTCCCTTCAAAAATCTAACATTCATGAAAGCTTTTGACAGTCTTATACACATCATCAAAAAGTGTCAGCGAATAATATCCTGCTCTCAAAATATTATTGGCCGTTGTTTTCCAAAAAAGGTGACCCCCACAATCTCCTTTGTGAAAATCCTCCATAACCTGCTTTGCTTCTTCTTCCACCAAACAGTTTAACAAAACACCACCGGAATCTTTCCAATAAAGTGAATTATTCAAAACACAAAACTTAGCAGCCTTCAATTTCAAAGTTCTACTTTTGTTTCTAGCCATGCCAGGTGGTGGTGACAAATTTTGAAGCACATATACAATATCTGAAATCCACGGAGAAAGCACAAAGATTTCTGATACCTGAACTGATGAACTTTCCTCATTCTCCTCGGACATAGTAGCAATGAGATTGATGTCCAAAGCATGTAAATTGGATTCAGCCATTAGCTTTTCCAGCCCTTGTCCTTTGATAATTTTCGTAGGCTTTATCTCCACATCATACTCCAACAAGGCAGCAATCCATCTGCCTCGTCTCCCTTCTGGATCTGTTTGCACTAAAACATCCTTAACACCAGTGTTAGGAACATAAGAAATAATATGAGAATGAAAAATATATACCCGAAAATCTTTCAACGATTTCACAAGAGAAAGAGCTTGCTTTTCAATTATGTTATATCTCAAGTCTGCATCTCTTATGGTACGGCTGAAAAAAGCAATTGTTTTTTCATGCCCATCTCTTTTCTGCATTAATACTGCTGCCATAGTATGCTCCAAAGCAAATGAAAACAAAATAAAATCCTGAGTATAATTCGGGCTGATCAAAACCGGAGTTGAAGAAAGAGCCAACTTTACTAAATTGAAAGACTTTACCGCCTCCTCAGTCCACTTCACTACATTGTCTTTCTTAAGCATGTATGTAATCTCTTAGATGTTCAGCAAGATTAGGCACAAAACGGTGTAAAAAATTCATCTTACCATTAAAAGATTGAATCTCCTTCTTATTCCGGGGAAGATCAATTTTCTGAATAACTTTAACTCGATCTGGGTCAATACGGATGCCATCTTTTGAGATAATATGACCAAGAAGCTTGCCCTCATCCATGGAAAACAAACTCTTCTTCGGATTGAGTGATACACCATACTTTCTACATCGCTGAAAAACAACTTTCAAATGGTAAAGGTGCTCTTCATCAGAATTAGAAAAGACTGTCAAATCATCAAGATACACAACTAGAAAAACATCTTTCTCATTTGCAAATGCCATATCCATTGCGCGCTAAAATGTCGCGCCAAAATTCTTCAAACTGAAAGGCATTTTAGCATAATGGAATGTTCCCCACGGAGTGGTGAACGTTTTTTTGTCTCTATCATCCTCATGGACCAAAATTTGGTTATACCCGGAATAACCATCGAGTAGTGACATACGAGATGCTCCAACTAATCGCTGCAGTATGTGATCCATTTTGGGCAATGGATAATTATCTTTCAAGGAAACCTTATTTAGATTCCTAAAATCAAGGCACAAACGAATCTCACCTATCTTCTTGCGAACGGGCACCAAATTGGAAATCCAATCTGAAAATCTTATAGGAACAATGATACTAGCCTTGTACAGTTGATTCACCTCCTTCTCAATTGAGAGCAGCAACTTCGGATTTATCCTTCTCAACTTCTGCCTGAAAGGCTTTTGATTTGGCTTGATAGGAATGGTGTGCTGAATTATGTTTGTATCATACGTCTTTAAATCTGAATAGTCCCAAGCAAATACATCAGTAAAAGAAGACAACAAACTAACATATTTTTCTTTTACCTCCGGTGGCAATGCTTTGGAAAATTTCACCGTCTTTGGATTCTCAGCTGATCCAATGTTCACATCTTCAACTCCCTTTTCAGTTGGCCACAAGGTTGGTTTTCTAGCTACGTCATCTTGATCAAAGAGCTCTTCTAAAGGTATCAAACCTTTAGGAATTACATTATCCTTCAGCTGCAATACTTTCATCTGATTTATTTGCACATCAGTCTCACCATCATCATGCTCCATGTCAATTGAAGTCTCTTTGAATTTACCTTTGTTTTGCATAAATTCATCAATCTCATCATCATCTTGGAATACTTGCCAATACCTTTGATTGTCTGGGACAGTTGGACGATGTTTCACATGAATTTCAAACTTGTTACTTGAGTTCATTGGAATCTTCAAATTACTTGCTGCCTTAGCAAGAGCATCTGCAATACCATTCTGAATACGAGGGATACAAGTCAAAGTATAGTCTGAAAACAATTTCAAGATATCAAGAACAACATTTCAGTAAGCCCGCATTCGAGGATTCTTAGTTTGGTACTCACCCTTTACTTGCTTAATTACCAACTCGGAGTCGCCATACACTATAATCCTCTTGGCATTCAACTTTCTAAGAATTTTCAAACCAACAATCAAAGCTTCGTATTTTGCCTCATTATTCGAACAATCAAAAGCTAATTTATAAGAGCAGACCCTTACATTACTCGGTACCTTGTTTGGGGCGGAAAAAGGGCTGCGTATCCAAATACCAATTCCAGCACCATCACTTCCTACTGCACCATCAAAATCCATAGTCCATAAACCATCTTCATCTTCTTCCAAGTGCTGAAATTGTGTTTGCTCTGTTATTTCTGCTTGCTGTCCATCAACTTTCTGCTGCTGTCGGAAGGCTAATTGCTCAGCGGAACTCTCAAGTTCTTGTCTCTCTTTCATCAAAACTTCTTTGAAATTTTATATGATTTCCATAATGTCCTCTGCTTCAACTAACTCACTATCTACATCATTTAAACTATCTGAATACAAAACAAAAGATTCTAAATCTGTATGTGCATAATTAATCGGATGACTTACCGGTTTCTCCTTGCTGGTGATCATATACTTCATCTTTTGTTCCTGATATAGTTTTCTCATCTGACCGAACATAGGAATGGTAGCATAGGAGAAATCAAGCTACAATGTTCCCTTCAGTTTTTCTCCCCAAGATCTGGAAAGAAGCATGCCAAATCTAGGAGGAATACCCGCCACAACCACATCCATCAAAACATTCTTAGTCGGAATCTGATCTAAACTAACCACCAAATATTTGATAAGCCCAATGCATCTTACTCTGCTAGAATCAAAAGAATAAAGATCATGATACTTCCTAGTGATGTCCAATCCCAATTTCTCCATGATCGCCTTCGGCATGAGATTATGAGAAGCTCCAGAATCAAACATGGCATTGTGTAACACAAAATCATGAAATCTAAGGCTGATATAAAAATGAGGCACATCACTATCAGGAGACTCACCATCCAATGCTGGTCCAAATATCAACTCAAGTTGATCATCTTCCACATTCAGCATACAGACATTGGATCGAAATTCAAAATTTTAGATACTTGACCCTTGTAGCTGCTATTTTTCATCAACTCAGTCAAAGGAATGGAAACTTTTAACTTAGCAATTTCACTCTCTAAGTTAAAGACTGAAGTTTTTTCTACCTCTTTGGCTGAAACATCCTTTTTTTCAGCTTTCTCCCTCGATACAATTGACTGATTAGATCTTTAATTTGTTGATGGAGACTTGCTAGTAGTGGGATCAGCTACCTCTTTTCCCTTCTTCTGTGCAATGGGTGCATCATTCTTTGGTGCTGAAACTTCCTTTCTCTTTTGGATTGGGTTAATAGGCACATCTTTGTTTCTAAGTGAATATTTTCACTGCTGGGCAGACAAAGCATTCATATAACCTCTCTGATACTCATCCGACTCTTCTTCAAGAGCCGTGTCATTTGCCAAGATAAAATCATCATCCTTTTGTTCAGCTGAATTTTCTGCATACTCCTCATCTTCAGTGATAAAGGTTGGCATGTCATCAGGTGTAAAGAAGTGATTTTCTTCTCCTATTACATTGTCTTCATCATCTAATTCTGGACCAACAAAATTCTGCTGTAAAGGAGTCTTTACCTGCTGTTGTACTGGCGGTTCTTGTGCTCACTGCTCTCGTTGTTTGATCTTGAATTGTGGTTGCTGCTAGCCATGGAAGTTAGGATTTCTGATCTGCGGTTCAGGCTTATCAAGTGTCAACCTTTCAATCATATTTTCCACCTTGCAAAGTAATTGATCTGAAGTAGAAGCTTCTTCCTTTATCACGACTTTCTTCTCAGCTTTCAATCTAGCTCTCTTATCATTCAAATTAGCTTCAACACTCACTGCAATTTTATGCATGTCCTCCAAAGTGGCCAGATCTCTTTCTCGTAATTGATAGGCCATGTCCGGATCAAAACCATCCAAAAACTTAAGAAAAGCCGACTTCTTAGATGGCCTTAAATCATCAGGAATTGAATTATAAACCGCATTAAATCTAATACAATAGTCTTGGACTGACTCACCAGCGTTGTGCTTGATCTTGGTATATTCAGAAGTGATCTAAAGAGGATCTTTCTTTACTTCCCACCGATCCAAAAATTGTCTCTGAAGCTCAGCCAGTGTAGCAATAATTCTAGGTTGCAAAGCTCTGAACCACTTTCTTACTTCACCTCCAAAATTTTGCACAAACAATCTCATGGTCACATTTTCTGCATCAATTTCATGAAGATCGAAGAAATATTCCATTCTATCAATATTTTGTTGAGAAGGAACACTTTGAGGAGTGCCGTTAAACAATGGTATTTTACTTTGATAGTCAGCGGGCATGGCATCCAAGTTTTGAGGCAAGACAAGAGGTGCGAATCGAGCAACCATTGCTCTTGGTGGATTTATAATCTATCTTGGAGAAATAGGTGGAGTAGGAGCAATAGATGTATGAGGTGTATGTGGTGGAGATGGAGGAGAAACTACTGCAGATTGTTGATTAGAAAAATATGGTTGTACGGGAATGGTAGGAATGAAAGGAGGCTCGGTGTGAATTTGTGAACCGGATGTAACTGCTGATGGCCCAAGAGTTTCAGATGCAGAATCTATAAACTCATGAATATTTTTTGCCACAATGGAATTCTGAATATTCAAGATGTAACTGTCAATGGATCTATTAGCCTGTTCAATTTCAAGATACTTGATAAACTCGGGATTTATGACAGTAGAACCAATAACACTTTCAGACTTTGTCTCAAACAACGACAACTCAAACTATTCATCAAATTCGAGATCTTCAAGATATTCAAACACAGCAGGACATGAATGAGATTTGAACAGAGGAATCATGGGACTTTCTCGACGAAGGATTCTTGAAATCAGATTGGGATTTTCAAACACTGGAGGTGGATCGGGATCCGAATTTTCTCTAGTATGTCTTCTGGAAGCCAGTGTGTTGAATTATTTCAAAATCAAAGGGCCAAAACCAACTTGTTCAGCCTATCAAATTCTAGACTCATCACCCAAAAGTCCAGAATGATCTGATATACTGGGGTAATTCACAAGTCAAGTGTCAAGTTTACAAGCTAGACCGGAGATTGACTGAAGCAGTGTTTATCTACTTTCGCTAATGCAAAGAAAAAGTGTTTTGAAGGCTACCTGGCATAACTTCAGGCTCCGTCTGTAGCTTATAGAAAAAATAACACCAACAAGCAAACCATTTTTTCCCTAGTATGGTCGCCACTATTTTATTGCCTAAATCTACCTCAGGCTGAAGGAAGGCAGAGTTCAGGGTAACATCAAACCACGCTCAGTCTGGTAGCTAGCCCTACCAGATCAGGAGAGGGCTCTCTCCTGGTCAATCTCAGCAAAAGTAATCAATAGGGCTTGAGATGACTTGAAATAAAAGCTAATTTTAGGCTAGTTATATAAGTAAAGGAGTTTTATTTTGATTTTTTGGGGTTTTGTTGGAATCAAAGGGAAAGGCAGTTTTGGATCCGGGGATTAGGCCTATTTTTTGCAGAGTTCTGATTGGGGCAAGGAAGGCAATTGTTTTGATGCTTTAGATAGAATGAATGGATGGTTTAGACCAGTGAGGAGCTGAAGAGGGAAAAAGGGTTTCAAGAATCCTCTTCAAACAGATGAAAACATGGAAAATTAAACAAAACTGAAGGCAGAGCAAAGCAAGCTAATGAATTCCACCTTTATCACTCATTTGTTTAATTTAAGAATAAAGGAGAAGGAAAATGGTAAAAATAAACATCAGTGAACTTAAAATTACATAGAGAAACACACCATCAAAACACAGAGCCACATGGGTCCCAAAAAGTGCTGCAAAACCTAGTCTATTCCTTTGCCAAAAGTGCAGAGATGAAATGTACAATGAAGTGCCAAGCAATCCCAAGTGTCCAACCCTGAAAATGACTGAGAAAATACATAATATAGACAAGCCCAAATCATTCCCATGCCTCTAGGGGCCGAGCTCATCATTCTAGGAGCTTTTTCAACCATATCTAAACTAGGAACTAGAAAATAGGCAATGAAACAACTTGCCTCTATAGGCTAGGAAACTGATTCATTCACTTACATTTCACCCTTTGGTGAATGAATCTACTAGAATGAGTAAAAATGTGCCAAAATTACATCAAATTCATGAAATTACATCAATTTACATCAAGAGTTACATGAAAAAGTCAAACTGGCCAAAAATAGGCGAAATTCTGAGCTGCTGAGTGAAAAATAGGCCAAATTTCTCTATGCGTCGCACCTGAAATCTCTATGCGTAGCACAAGTTTGAGGCTGATTTTGAGGGCCTTCCTGAAGTCCAAATTGAGCATAGGATAGCTCGTTGGAAAGCCTGGCCTATCTACTTTCCAACCCAAGTGGAATTTCTTGATTTGGTTTCCATTTGCCCCTCCAAAAATCAAATCTCCCAAACCTGCTTCCTGTGTGTGCAAAAAGTGGCAGAAAGGCCATTTTTAGGGTGTTTTTGACCCTTTAGGCAACTAAGAACTTGATGAAATCCTTAGGTAATCCATAGGCATGCATAAATTTTGATGAAAAATCTAAAAATACAAATTTTTCCTCCTGAAGAGCTGCCAATTATAAGCGCGTGCCAAGTGGCGCTACGCGTCGGGCAGGAAAATCTGTTTTTAGGCCCAAAAATTCAAAATTGACAAATTTTTTCCCAAATTTCTTGAAATTTGGGCTGAAGGTCCCTCGTCAAGCACTATGCTGGGCCAAAGAAGCTTCGGCCAAAATTTGGAGCCTATCATGCCTTTTGCGACGCTTTAGTGCCCTCCTTAGCCTCGCTTTCAGGATCTTGATCCTTGCTTTGCAAACATGATTGCGTGCCCAATAATGGTTCTTCATGTGTCTGAGCATTTTATTCTCCTTTTTTTCCTTCTCCAATAGCTTCTCAAGATGAATGTTGACCCTCTCAAGCCAAGTCTCTCTATCAGCCTCAATCTCCCGCTCAATAGGTGTCATCTCGGTTGGGCTTCTTCGGGCAGCTTGCCGGTTCTCACGGCTGTTTTGCAACTCCATGATCTTCTACTGATCCTCCAACTATTTGTTCCACTACTCCAAATAGTTTATGATCCATTGAGCTCTCTGCAACTTGTCGTTCAATGTGTCGATCTCGGCCTTCTGCTCCTGAATGATCTCTCTCAATTTTGAGCTTGGAGAGCTCAAATCCTAATCAATCAATATGAAATTAGTATCCTAGCCTCCTAAAGGGCCCTCATCCTACATAGGCCTCTTTACTCTATCTTGTACCTATACCTGTGCTGCTGATGACGGCAACGAGACCCCTTCCACCCCGGGTGGAGATAGTACTCGTCGAGCTGCTGCAAATAATGCTCTTGTGCCTCTCTGAAAAGTAAAAAACACTGGCACACTGATAGGCTCTATCTCGGGACCTTCAAGTTGATGTGAAGGTTCACCTAGCTCATGAAAAATCTCTGGAGGAGGCTGAGGGGCTGTGAAGAAGTCATGGGAAATGAAATCCTCCCACGAAATACCCTGCAATCCAAGCTGATGTACAACAACAATCTTGATGAGTGCATAGTGATAAATACTGTTGTACTGCTGCTCGGGAGTCTTCTTCTGCACAAGAGTGGTCATTCTTTCGATGTTCCGACACATGAAATAAGGTATGTTCATCATCCTCACTCTAGTGAAATACATCAATAACCTGATGTGGTAGGCATAAAGGCGTGAGAACTGGCCCTCACAACTGAAGTATCTGATAATGAGTCTCATCAAAGGCGCATAGGATTCCTTCAGGAACCAGAATGGGAATAACCTCCTGAGCTGTCTCACATAGCTAGGCCTGATGGATGGTTCATAATGTACTCTTTCCACCTGTTATATTTTGTTCCACTGTTCACCTACATTCGGTATTCCGGTTTCTTGAGAAATGGTTTCCGGTGTCAAGGTGAAATTTACACCAGCAAGAGTTACCTGACCATCATGAAAATGTAATACAAACAATCGAGCCAACTCCTGATGATGCTGAATCCTAGCAATCATCTCACAGTACTGATAGCATGACTACTCTTGAAAACATGCCATGGCAAGTGGGCAGGCCTGCAATTGGGTCAATGAGGTGGGCTCTTCTCTCACATGTTTGCCACCTTTACGAGGCCTCCTCGGTGCATGTAGCTCAGTGGTAGAATCACTATCTCTGTCATATGATGAATCAGTGTCTGTCTCCATGGTGTTGCAAGGTCTATGTTTGGCTTATTGAAAATGAGAATTTGGTACCTTTTGTTTTAATGCCAAATATGTGCCAAAGGGAAAGGACTGTGGGAGAAATAGGACAGTGGGGAAAATGTGGTTCAATCAAGTGAAATTTAAAGTGTGAGGACAGTCACTTGACTATTTGGGGAACTTGGGATTTTGGGAATTTTTATAAGTGATATGGGAAAGTGAAAATAATGGGAAATGAAATGATTTTATGAATAGGGAAATGGGGCTTAGGAGGAAATGACTTTGAGATGTAAGAGGATGGTGTATTGAGGAGATAATAGTGATGGGAGAAAAACAACAAGGGGAGAATGGGATATGTGGCACAAACTATTCTAAAACACCAATTTCAAACCCTAAGAGAGCAATTTTTTAACAAGGTGATAGGGTTTGAATTTTGACATTACAAATTCTCAAAACCAATCTTTGAAACCACACCAAACACTATTCAATGGCAATTGCAAGATTTCATAAACTTACTCGGAGCATAGGAGGTTGAGTCGATTTGAATTTATGGAGCAGTGGAAAAAATTTTGTTTGTCGGCCCTGTGCGCCGTGCGCTCAACCCAGTGCACTGCGACCGGTATGTGCGCCGCACCAGTTATAATTTGTAAGGAGATGGGCGACTCTATGCACCACGAAAACTATGTGCGCTGCGACCTCCAACCAGTGCGCCGCGACCCTTAATCTCACCCACAGTCGGTCCTCCAAAACTGGCTTTTGATCTTCCATGAATTAACTCGGCGTCTTTGAGGATTTTGTTTGCAAATGAATTGTTGAATGGTGAAAATATCTTATATATACAAAAGGATTTTGATTTTTCATTTGGACAAACCCACTTTCTAATGTTGCAGAACTTTGGCACTTTTTTAAATAAACTCTGCTTTTGTTTCCTTTTAATTTTTTGGCTGAATGATGAATCTTTTGTCTATTTTTTGCAAGGATAGCTGGCCTGGGATTTCGGCAAAGGTGACCAGGGCTACATCTGAAGAACTTGACAACTAAAAACTTTGAAAATTACATTACATTTATTACAAAGGATGAAATTGACGACTTTTCTTCAAAACAGAGTTTTGAAGAAAAATCATTATCAAGCAATATGATGATGAAATTTTTGCAATGAAACTTATTTTGAACCTCCCTCATGTTCCTGTTGACATTATTAGTCATTTTGAAGACTAAATCAATGAAACCCTAGACCTAATAAGGTTTAAAACCCTAAAATGACTCTTTGTTTACCAAGAGACCAAACAGGACTGTAAATGACTGTAAAATTGACTTTGATGAACTTTGATGAACAGACCCGAGCCAGCAGGCACATGACATGAGGGATATGAGTGACAAGACCCTTTCGTCAGATGATCCATGCTCCTAATGGAATGCAGATGACTGAGCTGAATGAGACAGCTAAAAGGAAATGAAACAAAAGAGATTTTGATCTCTGACGGAGGGATCAAGAGACCGATTCTAACACCAGGGAAAAGAGAATTATATTGGAGGGAGTAGGAGATAATATTGTCTCTAATATCCATGGGAAAAAGACTCTATATGAGATGTGGCAAGCGCTGACATATTTTCTAGAATAGGAATGACCACAGGAAGTGGCACTCAAGGACAAGATTTGAAACATCAATATGAAAAAGAATGAAACAATTTTGCTATACCTAAGTAGGTTTACACAGTTTTGTGATGAAATTTGTGGGGTCAGTGTTACTGTCCCGGAAGAATATCTAGTATCTATAGCCCTATTGGGCCTTCCCAAGAGTTGACATTGTTATCAATATTCCATAAATGGTAGAGAGGAACTACCATAGTGGGAGCAGTTATGGTCTGATCTTATGCAAGAAGAAATAAGGAAAAGAAACATAGATAAGACCTCCTCCAAGGTTGAGGACAAGGATAATATTTCCTTGGTTGGAAAGGAAAATAAATGGAAATGGAATAAATCCCAATCCAAATTAGATTTGAGTCAAGGGCGTAAGAAGAAATACTTTTCCAAAATCAATTTATTTCACTATCATGAATTTGGGCGCTATGCCATTAAATGTACACATAAGAAGGCAAGAAAGAAGGCCATGAGAGGAGAAGTGAGTGAAGCCTTGGATTCACAATTCGAAATTTATTTTTCCCTCATTGCATGTATGGAAAGCACAATAATGGGTAGTGTGTGGTATCTCGATAGTGGTGCCTCATTCCATATGAAGGGGGACAAATATTTCTTTAATTATTTGGAGGAGAAGGAAATATAGATGCATGTTGAGATGGGATATGACGGGAGGTATAACACGGCTGGGATTGACATAATCATCTTGCAAAGGGAATTAGGCTCCCTTTTCAAGCTCAAGAATGCAATATTTTTACTAGGTCTAAAGAATAATTTGGTTCCCTTCGTAGTGTTGGAAGATCATGGCTACGAGGTGATATTCAAAAAAGGAAAGGAATTCCTGTGACACATCACCATTAGACAAGTGAAGCGGGTCGGAGTTCGGGTGAAGAACCTCTACAGGTTGGATGTGCAGGACTGTGCTTCTTTGAGAAAAAAGGCAGAGAAGGTGCAAAGCTGAGATGCTGGCGAATTATGGCATATAATACTTTTCCATTTGCATCATGGAGATTTGAAGATCATGTAGGAGATCACCACAAGCCTCCCCAAAGGAGAACTAGAGTATCAAAACACATGTAAAGGGTGTACCTTGGGGAAGCACACAAAATCCACCTTCAATGATCGGGATAACAAGGCGCATAAAATCTTTGAAAGGATGCACTTTGATGTTTATGGGCCTTTCTCGACAACCTCCTCTTACAAGAAAAAGTGTTATGTTATATTTGTAGATTATTTATCACTTAAGTGCTAGATTTTATTGATGTAGAAGAAAGACCATACATTCTCCAAATTCCATGAGTTTAAAGCATTTATTGAGAAACAAACTAACATAAAAGTGAAGGCTCCCGAGAGAAATAATAGTGGTGAGTATGAGTTGAATGAGTTTAAAAATTTATGTACAAAGGAATGAATTTGATGGGATTTGATAGCACCCCATAACCCATAAAAAAATGGATTGGTTGATAGGAAGAACAAAAGTATTGTGGGATTTTCATTGGCGATTTTGCATGACCAAAACCTACCTTTTCACTTGTGGGCCAAAGCATGCAACACAACATTGTATTTGCAGATCAGGATTCCTCATATGATTCTTGGCATGGGCACACCAAAAGAATTTTTTTCGGGGAAGAAACCAAATGTGTCACACTTCAACATCTTTGGATCGTGCTGGATTTTATTCATGTAGAAGAAAGACCATACATTCTCCAAATTTCTTGAGTTTAAACCAGTTATTGAGAAATTAACTGTAGGAAAGTGAAGTCTCTCAGGAGAAATAATAGTGGTGAGTACGTGTTGAATGAGTTTAAAAATTTATGTGCAAAGGAAGGAATTTGATGGGATTTGAAAACACCCCATAACCCACAAAAAATGGGGTGGTTGATTTGACAGCACCCCATAACCCCAAAAGTATTGTGGGAGTTTCATGGGTGATATTGCATGATCAAAGCCTACCTTTGCACTTGTGGACCGAATCATGCAACACAACAATATATTTGCAGAACATGAGTCCTCACATGATTCTTGGCATGAGTACACGAGAAGAAGTTTTTTCAGTAAAGAAACTAGATGTGTCACACTTCATGATCTTTGGATCATCATTTTATTGTCATGTTTCCAAGGAATAAAGGAAAAATATATATCTGACAACTGAGTTGGGCATATTTATGGGTTACACTAATACACCTCACAACTATCGGGTGTTCCTGTCATCTCTTAGGATGTCAATTTTTCATAGATATGTGAAGTTCTATGAGGAGAAGGAAATGAGTTTTTATCTTGAGAGGGAGCTTCAATTGCATGTAGATAAAGAGATTTTGACTCTAAAGGAAGAACCTCAAGAAGTTGTGGAGAAACCACAAGAAGAGGAGCAGAGAGTGGAGATAACCACTCAAGCAAAGACATCCTGGGAAGGAAGTAAGCGAACCAGGGAAGATGAGAAATTATTATAGGATGCTAGAGAGAATTTGGGGGAACCCACATCACATCACATGAAGAGTAGGTCACTGGATCAGTACACTAGCTACATGACTCTGATGAGCAAGCTAGTAGAGACAGAACCAGCCTCATTTGAGGAAGCGATAGAGAAACTAGAATGGGTTGGTGTTATGGTAGAGGAGTATGACGCCATTGTTAGAAGAAATTTTTGGGAAGTGGTCCCAAGACCAACAAACAAATTGGTGGTAGTTTTGAGATTTCTTTACGAGGTAAATTTTATGCAACCAGCTCATAAAATAGAAGAAAAGATAGATCAACAACTTTTAAATCAACCTCTACAAGGGGCAAACCCCCTTTACATTACATAAATGAACATTTCTTGGATGATTCAAATGATAAAAACCTAATTTATATATATAGGAGTCTAAGGGTTCCCAATGTAATCAGAGCCTACATCAAAATAATAATGTAAGGGCACAACAATAAAAATAGTGGGATTATATGGGGCACAATGATAACACTATGGGGACTACATGGGCATAATAATAACAATAAGGGGGCTATAATAACAATAAAAATAAGGGGATAGACTAGTATTATAGGGACCTAGCATGCCCCTCTCCTTCAAAATAGTGTTTTCCTCAACGCTTGAGTAGTTTTGGATTCTTCTGTATAACATTCTCATCCTCCCATGTGGAATCTTTAGTGGGTAAGTTCTTCCACTTGATGAGATACTCTGAAATTGACCGATTTCATAGCTTTCGAGTTCTTGTTTGTGTGACTGCTTCAGGTTCCAATATAATTTTTCCTTCCTCATCAAGTTATGGAAATATTGTTTGAAATAGGAGTTTTTCACCTATAACCTTCCTTAAGCATGAAACATGGAAAAATGGGTGCACTTGGGAATATGTCCGAAGCTCCAATTTGTATGCCATAGTACCAATCTTTTGAAACACCTTCTAAGGACCATAGTACTTTGGCAATAATTTATTATCCTTCTTTGCTTGCTTGAGGGATATTTTGTTTGTATGGTTTTAGTCCTAAAAATACCCAGTCACCTACATCAAAAATTATTTCAAGGTGATGTTGATTTTCCTATTGTTTCATTCGATTATGCGCCAAATTTAGGTTATCCTTTAGGAGTTGGAGAACTTGTTGTTGATGCTCAATGTGATATTCCACTGCTTTAACCTTAGAATTTTATCTTAAAGATGATGAGATGGACGATGGATGATATCCATAGAGTGCCATAAATGGGGTAATTTTTGTTGTAGTTTGGAAGGAAGTGTTATACCACCATTCAGCCATAGGCAACCACTTGACCCATTGTGTTTGTTTATTAGATACAAAGCAACAAAGATATTCTTCCAAAAAAAAATTCACTACCTCAGTTTTCCCATCATATTGAGGATGATAAGATGAGCTACGAGCTAGTTGAGTACCCAAACAAGAAAATAATTTCTTCCAAAAATTTCCAGTGAAAATGGGATCTCTATTGCTTACAATAATATTTGTGTTTCCATGTGGCTTTTGAATTGTTTTCATAAATACAGTAGTAATTCAACTCGCTTTAAATGGATGTGACAATGCACAAAATTTTGCATACTTGGTGAGTTTATCAACTACCACCGTGATGAAACTCTTTCCTTTGGACTTGGGTAAATCTGTCATAAAATCCATAGAAAGCTCCCCCAAATGTTGACTTGCAATGGATAAATGTTGTAGCAGACCCGAGGTGTTAATTGTCTCAAATTTATTTTGTTAGCAAACCTAACATTCCACCACAAACTATTGAATATCAGATTTAAGGCCATCTAAAAAAAAATCTTTCTTGACCATATGGTAAGTTTTTAAAAATCCTGAGTGTCCTCCTAAGAGAGACATGTGCAATTCCAAAAGAATATTTTGTTTTAGTTGGGAATTCTTACACATATATAAGCGATCTTGGTCCCACAATGAATAAATTTTCCAGCTAAATGTATTGGATGTACTGGGATCTTGCTGCAACTTTTGAATGAGTGTTCACACTTCTTCGTCATTCTTCCACTCCTCCCTTTCTTTGGTTATCTAATCTAGTTGGATAATATAAATGGCACAAAAAAATGCTTCCACGTCCTCGTCCTTTCTTGAGAGTGCATCTTTGTGACCCATTTGAAATTCATAACCCAACATATTTGTGACCCATTTTTGCTGCTCTTCTGAAGATAGTCTTTGTTCCAAAAATTATTTAAGACTCTCATGATCTATTTTTACATTTAAAGTGTCTTCCCATTAGGTAAGGTCGCCATTTTTTTAGTGCATGTATTTCTAGCATTTCCTTCTCATAAATATGTTTTTGCAAATACTCTTCTTTGATTGGAAAACTTTCAAAATTAATGGGTCTTTCTTCTTGCATTAAAACAACACCAATTCGATTTCATGAGGCATAAAATTCCGCAATAAAGGTTTTTGTGAAGTCTGGCATAGCAAAGACTGGTGCTCAGCACATTGCCTCTTTAAGATTTTCAAAGGCCTTAGTTTCTTATAGAGTCAAAGAAAATGCATCTTCCTTTAATAATATTGTTAGAGGTTCTAATATTATCCCATAATTCTTAACAAACTTGTGATAATACCCTGTTACCCTGAGAAATCCTCGTATATTCTTTAGGTTTGTGGGGTTTTTCCATTCCTTAATGGCTTTAAATTTGTTAGGGTCTACCTTAACACTCTCATGAGATAAAGTATGACCCATATATTCCACCTCCTATACTCCAAATAAATATTCATAGGTTTTTGCATATAATTGTTTCTCCTCCAATAGTTCGAGCACCATGTCAACATGTTGAACATGATCCTTCCTAGAATTGTTGTCGATTAGTATATCATTAAAAAATACTAACACAAAATTTCTAAAGAAGGGTTTGAAAATGGAATTCATCAACCCTTGAAATGTAGTAAGTGCATTGGTAAGGCCAAAAGGCATGAGAAAAAATTCATAATGACCCTCATGAGTTCTAAATGTTGTCTTCGTAATGTCTTAAGTCTTCATTCTAATTTGATCATAACCTGAACGAAGATCCAACTTGGTGCAGTAAATTTCTCCATGTAATTCATCCAAAATTTCATCAATGACAGGAATGGGAAATTTATCTTTCATAATGAGCTTTTGGAGCTCCATATAATCTAGAAACATGGACCATGATCCATCCTTCTTGTGAACCAATACTATTGGAGCATAGAAAGAACTTTAGATAGGTTGAATTATACTAGCCTTTAGCATTTATGCAATCATACGTTCAATTTCGCTCTTTTGGGAATAGGGATATATGTAAGGTCTGATGTTTGGAGGAACACTTCCTGGAATTAGATGAATAGCATGATCATGATCATGAATAGGTGGGAGGCCTTTGGGAGTCTCAAACACTTTGGAATGATTGTACAATAATTTTTGGATATTAGGATAAATAGATGATTTCGATGTTTGAACCTGTAGTGAGCATAATTATGCAATTACGCCTCATTTTTATTTCTTCAAAATATTTGTCATGACATTAGAGTTGATTATGTTATGGGATGAAATTCCCTAGGGTTTGGGTTGGGAACCCCAACAGAGCAAGAAGAATATAGCAACAAGAATCATACAAATTTACAGTCCTAATGCTCAAACTAGTAAAATGGGAAGAAAGGGTCGTACCCATAGGTCCTACATTTGAAGGCGATCCTGCAGGGTACAAACCATTTGCTTTTGCTAGTGCTCTGAAACCTGCAAATCACTCAAGAAAATAACATATACTAGTAATAACTGAAAGCATTTTCAATAAGTTAGTGTTAGATCATATAAGATTATAAGCATAATAACATGAAATCATTCATAATATGATCATAACATGTGTAAAGAATTAATATCATGAAGATCAAGAATGAGACAGAGCTTCTTTATTGATGAATGCAAATGTGTTTGGAGAAATACCACCTGATTCAACCACGAATCTAAGATAAATCATCCTCTTGATCTATCTAGCCCAAGCCTCAACAATATCCTTCCAAAAGAATACACATGGATGCCATATAAGAGGAATGAACATCTTTGTGAGGGAAACAAGGGTTTCCACAATCTAGGAAATGAAAGAGGCACAACAATAAATTAGACTTGATCAAGGACTAAACGGCTATAATTTCAATACCTATCTCTCCCCCCCTTTAAGGCATTCCCGCAAGGTGTATTTATACCAGCCCAAAATAATTGTTTCAGTTTGGATACAATTAGGCCACGGGATTCCATAGGTAGGCTTCTAGTGTAACCTATAAACCCAGCCCATAAAATAGGGAATTTTATATTTTTCATATTTCAAATTATATATGTCAATTGGGTATAGACGGACCTGCATGTGCACACACTTTTGAGAGCATAGAGTCGTGTATGGAATTAAAAATTATGTTTTTCGATAAAGGACAAAGTTTGAAGGGAAAGGGTTGCCCAAGGCCATAACTCAGAGCATCAAGTACAAAAAGGTGGAAAATGATGTTATAACAGATTATCCTTCCAGTTTTCCTTGTGATACCCCATAATTCAACTTCCTTTCCTTCCCAAAAAAGATTTAAGAAAATTTCTTGAAAATTAGAAGC
Source organism: Pinus albicaulis (assembly GCA_034641835.2). Taxonomy (NCBI): domain Eukaryota; kingdom Viridiplantae; phylum Streptophyta; class Pinopsida; order Pinales; family Pinaceae; genus Pinus; species Pinus albicaulis. The sequence goes on along the minus strand of CM076578.1, from coordinate 1,402,867,572 downwards.
TATAGTCTCCAAAGATCGTAACCATTGGAATCCTAGTACAACATCAACACCACCCATTGGAATAGAAAGCATTGGCCTCTTCAATACATATTCCTCCATGGTTAGCTTGATATTATGGCACTTTCCAGAGAAATTTATAGTTCCTCCATTTGCAATCATCACTTGACATTCTGGTGTTGGATATAGGAAGCAATTCAATTCCTCGGCTACACTAAAATGAATAAAATTATGTGTACTACCCAAATCAATCAATGCTATTACCTTTTATTTCTTGATATATCCTCCTACCTTGAGAGTTTGAGGAGTGGTAATTCCTTCCAATGCATTAGAAGATATGGTTGGATTCATGTCTTCCTTATTTGGGGTTGGTTCCTAGTGTATATCCTTCTCTTTTGATGTTTCTTGTTCATTTTCTTCCTCCTCTTCACAACCTATGTAAAACAATTTCTTATCACTACCCTTATCACCTTTAGTGTATTTTCTATCATGACTATAACAAAGCCCTTTTGATATTTTTTCATCCAATTTTTGTGGTGTCAAGCTTGTAAGTTGTGGATAGCTAGGAGAAAAAACATTTCTATCTTTATAGTCGTGGTTGGTAGACTTCCTTGTTTCCATAATTTTTCTTTCAACTTTTCTTTCCACCCTAAATCCATTTTCTAATGAATCAGGTTCCCAAAGGCAAACCTAACGTTGGATGTTATCCTTTAAAGTCCCTATGAAGACAATAGTATTATGTTCCTCTGGAATATCAATTACCCTTATATTCAATTTTTGGAAGTCCTCAATGTGCTCCATCATGGAACCCTTTTGTTTGATATTTATCAATTGGATAAAGAAGGTGTTGCTCTTTGTATCCTCATATTGTGCTATCCTTTACTCCGTAAAAATTGACCAAGTGACAACTGGTTTATGAGAAAAAAGCCATCGATACCATACAAGTTGAATTTTTTTCTAAATATAAAGTTGAAATGTGTACCTTTTGTGTCTGTTTCACATTATAGAACTCAAAGTATTGCTCCATTTGTAGTATCCATTTTATCGGATCCTTGCCATCAAACTTCCTCATATCGATATTTGGAATATGGTGGGTCTTAAATCCAACATTAGGGTCTATGAAATCATGATTAACATTTATTTTTTTATCAGATTGATTTTCATCTACTACCTTTTTGCCATTGGGAATCATTTTTTGTAGAAAATTTATCAAACTGTCATTCAAACCTTCCATGTCTTCTTTTAGACCATTCTTCCATGCCATCCATGAAATTCTTCAAACCATCCATCTTAGCTTCCATTTCAATTGTGGTTAATTTTTGTGAGAGAGAAATTACTTGCACTTGGTCTCGTAATTTTGAAATATCATGTTGCACTTCTTCCTCTTCATGCGTCATATTAGAGCTTTATGAGCTCTTAATGGACGTGGAATTATTTTTGGGAGGAATTATAGTATCCAATTATGATATCAATGCTGCAATATGCCCTTTAGAATCACTTCAAACCATTTTTTTTAAACAAAATTTATATAATTTAAACAAAAAAAAACACACCTTTTTCTTGCTTTTGAGGAGCTAAATGTTGAAACTAATGTATATCTGTTATTTTGGATCCCCAAGATTTGAACTTTGGTCTTGTAGCAGACCTCTTAGTACTCTTTCCAATGCCACAGGTCAGACCTAATTTGGATTCTTTAAGAAAAATTTATGCCCAATCTCCCACAATGACCTAAGTATGCATTGGTTCAGTAGAGAGAATTTGTATAGCGTGCCACGTGTCACTGTTTCAAATTTCAGGCCTGAAATCGATACAAAAAAGATAAAATCTGTGCAATTTCAACTAATTTTTACATAATTCCAATCTAATCTCGAAAACAAAATTAATGACGATTTTCCCTCTATCGAATGTTTGAGATGAAATTATAGAGCCTGCAAAACCCCTAACTTCCATAGATCATATCTCCAAAAATATTGTGAACTAGGGTTTGAAACTTTTACACAAGATTGTGGCTCCGCATGGTAAAAATTTTGACTTCTAAAGCCTCTTTAAAAAAAAAATATAGCTAAAATTCCAAGATATCTTGTTTGAATAAGCGAAACCCTAGAATCCCAAGCTCTAATACCAAATGTTATGCAACCATTTCACAAATAGAAGAAAATATAGATCAAAAACATAGAAATAGACCTCTTTGAGGGGGAAACATCCTTTACATTATATAAATGAACAATTCATGGATGATTCAAATGTTAGAAACCTACTTTCTATATATAGGAGTCTAAGGGGTCCCAATATAATCAGAGCCTACATAACAATAATAATGTTTCCCCCATAACAATAATAAGGGTACAACAATAGAAATAGTGGGCTTCTATGGGGCACAATTATAACACTATGGGCATTACATGGGCACAAAAATATCAATAAGGGGGCTACACTAACAATATCAATAAGGGGATACACTATTATTTTAGGGACCTAAAAGTAAAACATGCAATAGAAAGAAGCATCGAGAAGCACAAGGTCATGTTTGTAGCCAAGGGTTATGTTGGAGTAGGGTCCCTTAGGACCACATTTTTGAGTAAATAATAGTATCTTTTTTTAGTTTTGAGTCAAGTGCGCCAGGTCAAATTACCGTCATGAGTTGTAATGGAATGAAGGGTAAATCTAGGAGTCTCAAACCTTGGTTTGCGGACCTTAGGATGAGTGCAGGCTAAGGTATAAAAAGAAGTATAGATCGAGCGAGATAAAACAGTTTCTGATAAGTTTTGGGATCTGTTGTGATCTATGCTAGAACATTGAAGAGGATATGTGTAAGAGTCTATGTCTGAAAGGCTCCTCCTGGTTGTGTGCATGAAGACCTTAGTCCAGCTATGTGCGGACCCCGCTAGCTTTGTGCATAGGTGGATTTGAAGGATTGTAAGGGTTGTTACGATTGTTGATGAATAAATATCTATTTTGATAACTCTCTAGAAAAAATGCATCTGTTAGTTTCTTTATGATCCATTTCTGTGTGTGGTTTCCATTTACCGCATTAAGTTATATTATCTGAGATTGGATTGATTGTGTACCTGTGTTACTGCTGATATGAATGCTAATTACATAGATCTAGTTATGTAAAGGTTGTATATCACATCATTAGGACTGTTAATGGAATTGCAGAGCTTCTGTTTAGGTGCGCGCACTGTAATAATATGTGTTAATCAATCTAGGGTTTCTGGTTAGGGTTTCTGGTGCACAAGTCAGTCTGTGTGTTAAAGCAGATCTAAAGGTGACCACTTCATTTAATTCTCTCTCAGGGTGTGGGAACCTAGTTCCTGCACCCCCTGATACTTCTTCGGGTGAGACTTTGTCCTATGAAAGCAGATCATTGCCAAAAGGGCCAATAGTAAGAGGGTTTTGTTGGTGACCTGCTAACTCTCAACCTGGGTCAGGACCCCTCAAGCCAAAAAATGGTTCCGTTGTCAGAACCCTAATCATTTTGAGATAGATTAGGTGATGTGACAACCATTGAAGACTAAATTAGAAGACTAGTTTGAAAAAAATATACCCAAATTCTCCATCAAGGAGAATAGAAGTAAGAAGTTGTTTGTTGAAGAGAGGGAAAATAAGTATATTTTCACAAAGGTTCATGAAATATTCATTGTGACCTTTGCACACGAATTACAAGAGTGGTTTTTGAGGTTAGATGAGTTTTAGACCCGCTGGAAGGATGATAAGATCACTCAGTGGACACCTGAGTTGATCCAACGGTTAGAACTGACTGATAACTCCATCACCCACACTGTAGACCATTGGGTGGACAACATCCTGGGTGGGTTTGTAACAAAATTTGTAGTATATCAATTTGTGTCATATTATGAAGCTGAAAGGAGGTTCTTCAAAGGACTAAGAGGTAAGTTCACATGCTCTCTACCTTTGCTGATTAAGATGCTATTGTGTGAAAAGGTTATTATGTGTAGTCACACCAAGTGAATGACCCCAAGCGAAGTTGAAAACACAATGTGCAAAAGAAAGTACTTTTAGGTTAATCAGAGAGGATACAAATCTATATACAGCCCTCTAAGCAATCCACCTGATAGTGATATTGAGAGTGGTGAGGATACAGGCACTGAGGGTAGACCTACAACTACTCCGCAGTCAAACTCGCACAAGGGTAAGTCATCTCCTACTCCACCAATAGGGGGCGATATGGCTGCACATATGAAGCTACCCAACTTCAACGGTGTGGGCAATGAAGACATGGACAGGTTTTGGTTTGCTGCAAACACGGTATGGACTACGCATAATATCAATAATGATGTTGTCAAAAGGGTGCAACTGGTTATGGTGTTTGAGGGTCACACGCTAGAATATTTTATGGGATATCTGGCTCAAAATGTTGATCCTCCTGTCAATGAAATCAAGAAGGCATTAAAGAAGCAGTTCAGAAAACCAAATTCATACTCACAATGTGTAACAGAGTTGAAAGATATCCAACAAGAACCAAATGAATATGTTTGAGAAGCAGATCAGCGATTTAAGCGCACCACCAGTGATGGAGGATTTATATATGATGATAAGCAAAATAAAGAATGGTTTATTTCCATGCTCCTACTACACCTGCACAACCCTATGAATCAGCAAAAAATTGATTCTCAAGCAAAGGTTCTTGAAGTTGCTATGAAGCTGGATGCTACACCCCGAACTGATGACCAATTTGGAACTCTACAAATCCAAATTCAGTTAGAATCGATGCACATGGAGATTGAGAACCTACATAGAGATAGAGGGAAAGAAGTTGGCGCAGATGTATGGTGCATACGCGGTAAAGGTTCTGGTCACACAAAAGATCAGTGTACCTTGCTTCAATATTACATGCAAGTGGGAGGACCAAATCCAAAGCAACCCACGGATGCTACAGGACTGAGTGGTACTCCAACATTATGGTGCATTGATTTTCAAGTGGCTGGATGGCATGACACAAACCATTGCCCTTGATTAGGAAGTTATGTACCAGAATTGAAGTAGCAATGGTGTAGGTTTTGCTCTTAGGTTTTCCATGATGAGTATCACTTCCGTACCTTTGATCTGATGATAGACAATGCCAACCTCTATAGAGTGTAGGCTGGCCCATCTTCACTAGAATCCCAATTTGGGCGTGGTTGATCTCTAGCCACAGGAAGCGGAGGAGGGAGCGGTGGAGGTGTAGGTCGTGGAAGGGGACAATTGATTTGCGACAACTATGGAGACATCAGACACTATGCATGCGAATATCCGAATCCTGCGTGAAATTCTTGCAGGTATTATTGATCGTTTGATCATGTCATTGAAGATTGTCTTGTTTTAATTGCTATAATATAGGAGAAGCAACAACAGAAACCCATGCAGAATATCCAAATGGTGAGATCTGAGCTACAAGATGATGATTTGAGTGAAAATATAATTACATGTAGTGGAGTTGCCACTGGAGAAGACGAGGGAAAGAAGGCTGATGCAGAACCATTGATCAGGAAGGATTATAGAAATAAGGAAGGTCTCAACCTATAGAAGGAAAAGGAGACTTTTGTGGAAGCCATGAAGGATTTTGCTACTGCAGGTGTGTCCACATCCAAGTCAATCACAAAAGAAAACATTGATGATGAATTCAAACCTTGCCTGCAAACCTGCAATAATATATTACGTAACTAGAAACTAGTAGACAAATTTTAGGCTCTGATAGATAGTTGCGTGGATAAGGAGCTGCCTAGAACTCAGAGTAGGGTTGTACAAGATCTACAAGAATAAGAAGATAACCAGTCAGGAGATCTGCATGACCATGAAAATTGGAGAATATGAGATGGATCATGTCATTTTGGACTTAGGCTCTTATGAAAATGTTCTACCTAAGAAGAACTAGCAGAAGATGGGTGAACCAAAGCTGGAATGGTCCAGCATTCAGCTGCACATGGCCAATTAGCAGAATATCATTCCACTAGGGAGACTCCCACAGGTGTTGGTAGACAATGCCGGAGTAAAGGTATGCACAGATTTTGGAGTAATACAAATTGTGGATGATGCAGACCCCTACCATTTGCTCCTAGGGCTATATTGGGCCATCGACATGGGAGGCATCATCAACTTGAACTGTAGAAGCATGATCTTTGAAAAAAATGGTACTCAGTTTATAGTACCTTTGGATCCGGTGGAAGGGGAGATGTATATGGAACTAGTGCATGAAGGAGATGATGTTGACCATATCTACAAGCTGACTTCACAAGATGAGGATTGGATCAACCCTACTATTGATGGGATGCAGAATTGGGAAAAGGATAGCTCATGTTTCTAAGATTTGAATGGAGAAATGGAGAACAGGAAGAATCTTTTGCACAATATTTCTACTCTACACTGCCTCAGAGTCACTAGAAACTCATGATGCATCTCCTTAGAGGTAATAGAATTACCCTATTTTGATGGTTCTGGTAGTGTCGTATTATTTTTGGAAAAATTGGTAAAGGCTATTCCAAAAGAGCGAAGGTTCTAGGAACTCAACCTTGCTATGTGTGCAACTCCATCACATTGGTGGGATACGAAGAAAGGAAACTTTGAGGATTGGGAAGAATGCAGCAAAATGATGTGGTTTCACTTTGAGCAACCCACTACCTCAACAACTAAGATTTTTGATGGTTGAGGTGATCTGTCAAAACACCTGGCTACATGGATGGAATTTTGGAAAAAGACGCCGAGGGCCGAATGGGTTCACATGTTTGTCCTTATGTTGGGACCAATCCCTACTGCATGGTATTTGGAGACGGAGCTGCACCGAGGGCCCTTAATTGGGTTACAATAAGTGAAGGTTTTTTGTTAACCTTCGACATGGCTGGTGGATCAGAGGGATTGGATGAAGCCCTGTAGGATATAGAAGCAATTGTCTTTGATGATTATCGACCATGAATAGAATGCGGTGCGCCAGCATGGGAATTGCAGATGCAGGATATCGCCAACTGCAGAAATATGTTAGTAGTCTGATTGGGCTAGCCCAATGGTTGTTCAAGAAAAGAATACTAAGGGAGAAATAAGGATTCGTGTGGATCTGCGCACACTAAATGATGCATGTGTACATGACCCCTTCCCTACTCTATTTTCAAATGATATATTGGACAATGTGGGAGGAAAAGAGGCCTACTATCTCACTGATGGGTTCTTAGGGTATCATTAGATTAGGATTGTGCCAGAAAACCGAAGCAAGACCACTTTTGCGATAGAATGGGGATCTTTCCAGTACACATTCATGCCTTTTGGATTGAAGAATGCGCCTTCTATATTATTGCATGTAGTAGTAGTTGTATTCAAGGAGTTCATGCACACGCTTCTGGAGGTGTACTTTGATGATTGGATTGTGTTTGGGCTGGTAAAGACGCACATGTCTAACCTAGCATGATGCTTGACACTTGCAGGAAGCATCAGATCTCTCTTAACTTGAAGAAGTGTATATTTTGTGTTCCTTTTGGAATCTTGTTGGGAAATATTTTTTGTCATCAAGGATTGATGGTAGATCCAGCCAAGATTTCTGTTATTATCAACTTAGAGTTCCCTACCAATGAGAAACAGTTGCGCTCTATTCTAGGACACACCGGATATTACAGAAAATTCATTCAGGGATATGCTCTAATCACTGAACCCATGGAGAAATTGATGAAGAAGGATGTGGAATTTTTTTGGGATGAGGAATTTCAAAAGAGTTTTGAGATACCGAAGGAAAATATGGTTATTACACATATTTTAATATTTCTAGACTGGTCCAAGGTCTTCCATGTACATGTTGATTCATTTGGCATTGCACTTGGAGTTGTCTTAGCACAAACAGGAGAAGGAGATATTGATCACCCTGTTGCCATTGCTAGTAGGAAACTCTCTAGTACAGAGCACAACTACTCAACCACGGAGAGGAAATAATCAGCTATGGTATACGCTCTGTAGAAATATAGGCAGTATTTGCTAGGAGGGCACTTCAAGATGTTCACTGACCACTCTGCTTTGAAATATCTGGTCAATAGGCTTGTGTTGGGTGGGGGGGGAGATTTGTAGATGTTTGTTGTTATTTTAAGAATATGATTTTGAAATCATTGTTAAGAGTGGTATATTGAATGTTGGACCTGGTCACCTATCGCGCATTGAGAGTCAGGAGGAACCAACCATTTTGGAGGAGGGACTACCTGATGTGCAACTATTTTCTATTAAGGTGGTTGGTGAATAATTTTTAGATATCGTTCACTTTCTGACTACTAGAAGTGTGTCTATTGAATACTCGGTGCAATAAAAGAAGGAGTTGGTTTCATGCACAACTGAATTTACACTGATTATTGGTCAACTATACAAGCTGGGAGCAAATGAAGTGTTAATTAGAAGGTATGTTTTGGAACACGAAAGATAGGCCATCTTGGCTGAAGCTCATGGAGGAGTGACAAGAGGCCACTATGCAGGGAAAGCTACTGCACAGAAGGTGATGCGTGTTGTGTTATGGTGGCCCACACTGTACAATAATGCACATGCATATTGCCAAGCTTATGATGCATGCGAAAGAACATGGAAGCCATCCCATAGAGATGAAATGACATTGCAGCCACATATGGCCTTGTAGGCTTTTGATAAATGGGTCATAGACTTTTTAGGACCTATTAACCCTCATGGGATGAATACTAGTGCATGCTACATCATCACCACCACATATTATGTAACTAGATGGGAAGAAGCTAAGCCAGTAAAATATTGTACTTGTAATGTTCCAAATTTTGCAATAAAGTATTTGGAACATTAATTTTTCTTTTATTTTAATAAAAGGAATAAAATGGGTGAGGGAGCCCATTTAGCAACTTAATAAACACTCCTAAGTTGCAAAAATTCACTTAAGTGGCTTAAGTTAGCAGCCCAAGTGTGAAAAGGGGCCAAAATCAAGTGAGCTAGACCATGGTTGACTAAAGTCAACAACGTACCCAAGAGGGGAAGCTTGCACAAGAAGATTGCATAGTTGGATGGAGGGAAATTAAAAATGGAAGAAACCCTAATGTGAGTGGGGTCCATGGCAAGGAAGCATTCCTTGTATAAAAGATGAAGGAGAGGCATTGTTGGGGTATCATCTTTGGAGAAAGAATTTGGAGGTTGAAGCTCTCTTCAACTTTGTGCTGCTTAGCACAAGAGGGATTCCTGTTTAGGAATGCCCTTCTCTTCCATGGGAGGCCATGGAGATATTTTTCTTCATATTCCTCACATCTTGGCTTGAGGCCAAAGAAGTCGTTTGCAACTACTGTGTTATTCTTGCAGCAAGAGAACGTTGGAGTTGTTCGTGTTGCAGTGATGGACCTTCACCATCTCACTTCCAGAGTTGTTCTATAGAGGAGGGGCCATATCTTTCTCTAGGAGATTAGAAAAGGAGATCCTAGAGCTTCTATTGCAGATTCTGGCATTGGGCCATATGTTTTCTCTCATGCCCAGCGTAGTCTCCTTCACTTACAGCGTTATCTTCAGAGGTGGCTTGCAGAAGGGATTCATTTTGTGCACTAGTGAGTGAAATATTCAGTAAGGGGATCAGCCCCTTCACTTAGAGATCATTGGAGGAGGTATTATTGTTTATTGAAGCATCTAATTCCTTCTCCTATGTTGTATTATATTGGAGTTGCAGCAGCTACACTGCAACTCTGACATTTTTCTGTTTTATGTATTTTAGCCAATCCCTTGGAGGATTGATTTAATAATGTTTTCTGGGGTTGAGATCTTTCTCCCCCATATTTATTTGAGCTCTTATTGCTATATCATCATATTTATATCATTCTACAGTCATTTTCTCCTATAGACTGCGCAATTATAGAGTAGCTGGGTCATGTAGCAGTGTATTTCCTTCATTGCACGTACATTTTCTTTTGAGGCTGATTTGCACTCACCTTGAGAGGTATTTTCCTCAATGATTCTGTATAATATTTTCTGCTACACATTATATATCATATTTTCACTCTTCTTACATTATTTGAGACATTATTTCACTGCTGTTACATATTGAAGTTTTAATACTGTTGAAGGGTTTCTCATTGGGCACTATTTCAGTACACTTGTCGGTGGGAGATCTGAATAAATTGCTTAAGGTTATTTCTTTGAGCTTATATTCTACAGGGAGTTTGTAACAGGTCTATTCCAAGGCATCCTAGCATTGGATTTCCTTATTTTCACATTGGCTTCCTTATACAGCGTCCTCATGGGCAATTGTTGCAGAAATTCCTTGAAGGGAATTATTAGCCTTTGACAAGTTCTAGAATTATTAGCTTTTGAAAAGTTCTATTGGCAGAATTTGCTAGAGGGCCAAGTAGCCTCTGGATCTCATACTTCCTTGTGAAGGTGACATATCAAGTAAATTCCCCTACAGTCAATCTCTGAAATAGTTCAGTGTTGATTGTTAATACTCCCGGAGTGGGAAAAATAGGAATATCTCAAGATATTCCTGGCATTACAGAAATTTCCCCATTTGGGATATTATAGTGGTATCAGAGCTTCAAAATTGGCTCAGCCTGTGAATTTCTAATTTCAGAGAAGAAGAGGCCAAAATTATGCAGAGGATGAGATTGATCTCATCAGTTTTGGGTCCAGAAAGAACCTCTCCAAGGAGGTTGAGGAAATAGAAGAAGGAGAAGAGGAAGGAACATGCACTTCCTATTCTCACAGAGTAGCAGAGCAGAAGCATGGAGGAAACTTGGAATTCAAATTCTAAGTGAGTATCTTTCTGAATATGGAGAAAACCATAGATTCTTCCAAGAGACTCTATCTTTTCACACTTGTTCAACAGGAAGAGGAAATAACTTGGTGGTTCAGCCATGGGAGGCATGCAAGGGTTTCTACTCTTGTTGATTTTTCTCAGATATCAAACAGAAGATTTTGCCAAAGGAGGGAGGAGCCCTCACCACTAGAGGCACATGCCAGCGCTGTCACATTCATGGAGGAGCAGCCTCCACCTTCGGCTATTGAGGCAACCAGCACACTTGAGGAAGAGACTCTTGTAGCAACACAAGATTATTCCAAATCTCTCCAAGGTATGCATGAGTTTGCATCTATCATGGAGGATTGTACATTATTTCATGTTGATTGTCTTAAGGAGGGAACCTTCACTGCGCTATGCCATTATTCTCAGACACCCTTGATGAGTCATGCACCACACATGAGGTTGGGGTTTGAGACATAGACCATGGAGGAGATTGCATTTCAATGTCCCATGAAATGCAAAGGGAGAAATATGTTTTGGGACAATGGTAGCTCTTTTGAAGAGGTACCAAGTGGCTAGATACTTACACCAAGGAGCAGAGCCTTATGGATGGAGTGTGCCCAGCGGAAATGTGGGGGATCCATAACCCACAGGTCCCAAGATCATTTCACAATTATTGCTCTTGATGAAAAAACAGGAGAGCGTGGGTGCATCATGGTGGGATGGTATTTCTCTTACCATTCATTATGTTCCCATTCCAGATTGGGTATGTTGGAAGTATGGAGGAGCACCAAACATTATTTTTTCTCAGATTTTGTTTAGATGTTGCGGGAGTAAGAGGAGGCACTAGCATGGTGCAAGAGGATTGTTCTTTGATCTTGGATGCCCAAGCAACACCTTCTTCATGGGAGGGGCTCTACATTTGCAGCAACATTATGGGAGAGGTCTTTGGCAAGATCCATGTCAAAGAGGGGAGCTTTGAGATGACAGTGGCCCCACTCCAAGGCCAGCAGCGTTGTCACTTGAAGGCTTGGATTACTTGTTGGAGTGTTTTGAAAGCCACTTCACAAGTGATGTACTTTGGAGGCATGTAGATGATGAGCATGAAGGAGTAATGGAGGAGAGCACTCCTTACTACATTTTGACTTTCTTGGCTTGGTTGCACAAGTACAAGAGGAGGGATCTACATGCAGAGTTTATGGGTTCTTCTTTCATTCATTTTCATGCATATTCTTCATTAATGGAGGAGTCCACTTGGGAGGGCATCTTAATGGTTGCATATCAGCATATGGACAGATGCATGGCCCAAAATATGATGAGATGGTTGGCACAACCACTCCCCTACTACGTTGCGGTAAGGGGAACTATTCACTTGAGCCATTTTCAGCTCAAAGGCCAAAGTACATGATGAGGGAGGTAACCATTTGCTCTATGTTTGGCACTCTCTTATTTCTATGAGCAACATATTATGTCAAGGAGGATCCTTCCTCCTTGTACACTATGTTTGGGTATGCTCATGGTCTATTGCAGCAAAGATGATGGTTGTTCTAACAGTGGATTGTGGGGGAAAGCCACAAGGATTTTGGTGTGCACCTTTGGCACCAAAGTATGTTTTCATGATCACATCGTGAAGGATGGATGTGGCAGCAAACAAGTGATTGCAAAGCACTTTTTATTTTCTGTTTTGATGCAGGCCAAGAGTGCATTGTGTAGGTTCCCTTGGTGGAACAATGATCCACTTTCCGGTTGTCACGAGACAACTTGCTTCTATTGGTTCTTGCTTCCATGCATTGCAGATTTTTCTTGGTTCATGGGGAGCTTGTTTGCAGAGTGGGATATGATTTGATGATGCCCATTGGGAGTATGATTCTCCCTATTTTTCATGAGGTGTGGTTCAGGAGAAACAATGGGCAGCCCATGATTTCCAAGCTTCATCTCTTTCCTTCATGTGGGAGGAGTTATTTGGAGAGTTCAAAATTTTGGAGGAGGAATTTCATGGTTTGTATGATTGATGGGGTGGCTTGGGTCTCTCATGAAGGCCATTTATTTCAGCCACATATCACCAGTAGCCCCATATGTATCATGAGGAGGTAGAGACACATTGGGTGGACGTGCCCTTTGGGAGAGAAGACCTCCATTTCTTTTGCAGCACATGGTCCAAGAGGAGTATGAGAGATGATATGGTCACCATGTTTAGCCATGTATTTTTCCATGAGGTGAACCATATGATTGTTGGATGCCATATGATGATGAATTCCAACTCATCACATATGAGATGATTTGGGCCAAATTGATTTGCAGCATTGGAGGAGAGGTTATTGGGGATCTAGACTTCATCTTTCCTCTTGAAGGCAACACTATTGTAGCCCAAGTTCAGCTTTCACTCCACATTCACCATGAGGGGAGAAGAGGACAGCATGGGGTAGGCTATGAAGCTTACCAAGTTCAGAAATTCAGCCCACTTATTTCTCATGAGCACAAGGTGGAGGAGTACTTTCAAAAGTTGCCTAGTTGGAGGGTGACTCATTTTGCTTGGTTGATTGCTTGGGGATGGAGGATCTACATGAGGATATTTTAGACTCCATGCCTTGAGTGGAGGAATTTTTGCAGTTCATCCTTGCCCTTTCTTAAGGACAAGAAATTTTTGGGAGGGGGGACTATAATGTTCCAAATTTTGCAATAAAGTATTTGGAACATTAATTTTGATTTTATTTTAATAAAAGGAATAAAATGGGTGAGGAAGCCCATGTATAAATTTAATAAACACTCCTAAGTTGCAAAAAGTCACTTAAGTGGATTAAGTTAGCAGCCCAAGTGTGAAAAGGGGCCAAAAGCAAGTGAGCTAGACCATGGTTGACTAAAGTCAACAACGTACCCAAGAGGGGAAGCTTGCACAAGAAGATTGCATAGTTGGATGGAGGGAAATTAAAAATGGGAGAAACCCTAATGTGAGTGGGGTCCATGGCAAGGAAGCATTCCTTGTATAAAAGATGAAGGAGAGGCATTGTTGGGGTATCATCTTTGGAGAAAGAATTTGGAGGTTGAAGCTCTCTTCAAATTTGTGCTGCTTAGCACAAGAGGGATTCCTGTTTAGGAATGCCCTTCTCTTCCATGGGAGGCCATGGAGAGATTTTTCTTCATCTTCCTCACATATTGGCTTGAGGCCAAAGCAATCATTTGCAGCTACTGCATTATTCTCGCATCAAGAGAATGTTGGAGTTGTTGGTGTTGCAGTGAGGGACCTTCACCATCTCACTTTCGGGGTTGTTCTGTAGAGGAGGGGCCATCTCTTTCTCTAGGATATCAGAAAAGGAGATCCCGGAGCTTCTATTTCAAATTTTGGCATTGGGCCATATGCTTTCTCTCATGCCCAGCGCAGTCTCCTTCCCTTACAATGTTATCTTCAAAGGTGGCTTGCAGAAGGGATTCATTTTGTGCACTAGTGAGTGAAATCTTCAGTAAGGGGATCAGCCCCTTCACTTAGAGATCATTGGAGGAGGTATCATTGTTTATTGCAACATTTGCTTCCTTCTCCTATGTTGTATTACATTTGAGTTGCAACAACTACACTGCAACTCTGACATTTTTTTGTTTTATGTATTTTAGTCAATCCCTTGGAGGATTGATGTAATAATGTTTTCTGGGGTTGAGATCTTGCTCCCCCATCTTTATTTAAGCTCTTATTGCTATATCATCATATTTATATCAGTCTGCAGTCATTTTCTCCTATATACTATATAGTTATAGAGTAGCTGGGTCATGTAGCAATGTATTTCCTTCATTGCATGTACATTTTCCTTTGAGGCTGATTTGCACTCACCTTGAGAGGTATTTTCCTCAAGGATTCTGTATAATATTTTCTGATACACATTATATATCAGATTTTTACTCTTCTTACATTATGTGAGACATTATTTCAGTGCTATCACATATTGACGTTTTAATACTGCTGAAGGGTTTCTCATTGGGCACTATTTCAGTACTCTTGTCAGTGGGAGATCTGAATAACTTGCTTAAGGTTATTTCCTTGAGCTTATATTCTGCAGGGAGTTTTTACCATGTCTATTCCAAGGCATCCCAACATTGTATTGCCTTATTTTCACATTGGCTTCCTTATACAACACCCTCATGGGCAGCTGTTGTAGAAGTTCCTTGAAGGGAATTATTAGCTTTTGACAAGTTCTATTGGCAGAGTCTGCTAGAGGGCCAAGTAGCCTCTGGATCTCATCCTTCCTTGTGGAGGTGACATATCCAGTAAATTCCCCTACAGCAAATCTCTGAAATAGTTCAGTGTTGATTTTTAATACTCCCGGAGTGGGAAAAATAGGAATATCTCAAGATATTCCCGGCATTGCAGAAATTTCCCCATTTGGGATATTACAGTACTGTAGAAACTGTTGTACAGTTCATTTTTTAAAATATCTTGACTATATTTGGGTGCCCAAAGATATTGATGAGTGATCAGGCTATGCACTTTGTTAATGAGATCATTGAAGCTCTGACACGAGAATTTCAAATACACCATTAAAAGAGTACTCCCTATCACCCTTAGGAAAATGGTGCAGTGGAAGCCTTCAACAAAATCTTGGAGGATGCACTCAAAAATCTCTACAATGCAAACAGTAACTATAGGGATGTGTGCATCGTGTCTGTTTTATGGGCTTATAGGACTACATGCAAGAAATTGACTAGTAAAATACCTTTCAGGATGGTTTATGGACAAGAAGCAATCATGTCGATGGAATATACTTTCCCAATCCTGCGCATCGCATCATTCACTAAATGGCTGAACCAAACATCATGGAGGAACTTCTATCATATATTATTGCCTTAGAAGAGGATCGGTTTATTTCTAACTTTCATCAGCAAGTCCAGAAGGCACGCGGAAAGGCCTGGCATGATAGGCACATTCGGTAGAAGGCATTCAAAGAAGAATATTTGGTTTTTATATATGAAAGTTAGTTTTCGTGCCACCCAGGGAATTTCAAAAAGAATTAGTTGGGGCCGTATATTGTGAAAGAGATCACTAATGGAGGTGCAGTGTGCTTGGCCATGTTGCGCAGAGAGAGTCTTCCTGGGTACATCAACAGAAGTAGATTGAAGCCATATAGGAATAACCCTGTGCCTACTAAATGTTTATATGGCTGGAGAATGGGAATCCACTTATCTACGCGCTATGCAGAGGACATACGCGGGCAAGTGTGACATGAGCGCAGAGGTAGTGCACAACAGGAAAAACTAGCCGTTGGAATAGAGTCTTTGGGTAAAAAGGTCGATTGCACTATTGGATGGAGTGGGCTTTATACATTTAATGAGGATATTTTATGGGATTTTTTACCATTTTTACGGGGATAAGGTGCCATTAATGAATTTCTGACAATTTTTACCATGGATTGCCTATAAAAGGAAGGGCTCTGATCATATTTTGTTCCTTTTGTTGTCTAAGAGAATTGCACCTTGAAATTATCTCTGAGAACTGTATGTCTGGACGCGAGACCCCCGCATCAGACGTGAGACCCCTGGATTGGGTGTGAGTAACCTCGAGTTCATTTTCAAACCTAGAATGACGACCACTAACCCTGAGAGCATGTCGTCTTAGGAGCCCTTTGTGCTCCTCACAACATCTACCGAGCCCGGCTCTAATGATGTCCATGAACTTGTTCCAGAAGTTCATGAATTTGTGTCCACTTTAGCTAAAGGAAAAGGCAAGATGACCAAGGGACCATCCTCAAATTCATGGACGTTGCCTAGACAGATTACATCCCTGCACTAGGAGATGAAGGATATGTAGCCTGTGGGTGACCTGACGAAGAGACGCATGAGCGCAACTGAGGAGGTTGTGCTCCTCATCGAGCCCATATCATGCTCTCAAAGTATGTGAGACCACACATACCTTCCATGAAGGCACATAAATATTTAGACACGGTGCGTGATTATTTGCATATGCCCTTAATTCCAGAGGTGGTCACATTGGAGGGGGGAATGTTTGGGAATATCCCTGTAGTCAAATTTGACAATTACAACCTGGCGAATGAGAAGAAATTCCCAGAGCTGGCTCCAGAATACTATTTGGAGAGGATGGTATATGCTGGAGTTGTGAAGGTAGAGCCCATGACTTGGGCACACGGCTTGAGTAATGCGGGAATTATCAATCTGTTGAGGATTCCTCACTTCGGTCGATACCCCATCATAGATATCTGCTTGTGCCAGCTACTATTTCTGGTACATAATGGGTGCCTATGGATTAAGAATTGAATACCTATAGATTCCGTGCTGATCCATCAGATCACCAGCTTGCCAAAGAAGGGGCCCAATCCTATGGCTAGTTATGGGAAAAGCTATGAATTGAAGGTAGCAGCTAAGGTAAAAAATGATTGCAACGTGGGACATGATTCCAGGGGCTTCCTGGTGCAGCAAATTGATGACCCAGTGGTGCTCCCTACGCATGTTTTCACTCTGACAGGGCAATGTGAGAAAGGCGTCAACTACAACTAGTTGCAATTCCTTTGTAGAAAGCTATTAAAAACATGCGCAAGGCACAGGAGGAAGGAAATAATTTAAGATATTCATGGATGCTCTTGTTGATTTCTTTGGTTTCATGGGAGATGCTAGGGAGCACAGTCCTGCCAGAGATATAACCTAGTGTTTTTGAAGCAGCGCGCTACATAAATCTTTGGGACTCCACAGACCCAAAGTGTGTAAAGGAGAATAAGATCTTCTAAGTCTTATTCGAGGGAGAATTGGCCGCAAAAATCCACTCATGCCCACGGTTGTCCCTGGTGGCATATGAAAAGTAAAACACCATTGCGGAATTCAAAGTATCAATGAACAATGTGCAGATTTGGTCGTGCAAGGACCTAGTATGGTACAACCTGCCATATATGGTAATGAAGGCTGAAATCGACCAGGTTATTGTGACTTGGCTTGAAGCGTGGAAGACCGGGCTAGGATATGCTACACCTATCACATCCTCCACGTCCGGAAAAGAGGAAACCAAGGACAAAGAAGAAGAAAAGGAAACCGAGAAAGAAGAAGACAAAGAGGCAGAAAAGGAACCTGAAGAGGAAGATGAGGTGGATCTTAGAGGCACAGATGGTCTAGACGGTCTAGAAGTCAAATCCCCCGGAGGTACTAAACATAGTGCGGAAACCCCCAAGGGTCCGCACAAGAAGTGAAAAGGTTCGAAGGCAGGAGGCACAGAAGAATTCACTCTCACAGTGGATGACTTAGACAAGATTGTCGATGTAGTCACATCTGTCTCCGAGGATAGGTGGACTGTGCTATAGGAGCAGTAAGAGGATGGAGTAGAGGCTCTGAAGACTGTATTGTAGTTCTTACAAATTAATACTAATAAAATTCAAGCGATCGTGGCTCAGGCGAGGCTAATTCAAGCAACCAAGAGCAAAAATATGATCCTCAACACGACAGATAATAGGATCTTCTCCTTCCCTAGAGCAGCAATCACGATGGAACAACCTGAATTTCGTGTGCAGGTGAAAACCTACTCAGAAGTTGGCATTGACTTATCAATGCTCCCCAGTGGAAAGTTGCACATGATCTAGACGATCATTACATATGAGTTGCGGTGTAGAGAGGTGCATGTGCACCAGCAACTCACCGAGGCAGAACAGAAGGTTGTAGAAAAAGCTCAGGAGTCTTTCCAGTCTAATACAACGCATCAAGCAGCAAAGGCGTAGTGTACGGAGTTAGAAAATTTGTTTGATCATCTATGTGGTGACCTGCCTGAGGTTGTTATCTGTGCCTTTGTTGTGCCCCAGGCTAATATTGAAAGTTTAGCGGCTGCCCTAAAGGCCTCCCATTCAGAAGTACAGGAATTCAAAGTAGAATTCGAGCAACAGATCATGAGCCAACATGATACTATTAGGTAGAAGGGATTTACTATGAAGAGACCTTTGGTCTTGTAGCAAGGTACTCTTCCATCAAATTAAATCTCACTTTGACTGCACACATGGGGTGCAGGATCCACCAGATTGATGTGAAAATATCATTACTAAATGGATTTATTGAGGAGGAAGTGTACATTGAACATGCTAATTTTTTTGAGATCTTCGACAAAGAGTCACATGTGTATCGACTCAAGCAAGTGTTGTATGTGTTGAAGAAAAAACCTCATGCTTGGTACACCAGGATCGATAACTACCTCACCAGGTTGGGCTTCACCAAAAGTGAAGCAGACACAAACCTTTACCACATTGTGGTAGAAGGTAAACTATTGATTATTGTTATTTATGTTGATGACTTTATTTTTACTGGTGATGAATAAATTATCAGGTCTTGCAAGGAGGAAATTGCAAGAGAATTTGAGATGAATGACACGAGGTTGATGCATTGTTTCCTTTGTTTGGAAGTATGGCAGAGAGAAGGGGAACTATTTATATCTAAGTGCGAGTATTCCAACGAGATACTTTAAAATTTCAACATGGACAAATGTAAACCCATGGATACTCCTCTAGTGACCAAATAGAGGAAAGAGGATGCCACTTCAAGTGAGGAAGTGGATGCTACCATGTGAGGGGTTAATGGTACATTTGGAGCGGTTAATGGTCACATTTTTGCCTTATTAAGTGTATTTTTCTTGCATTTTAATTATATCATGGTATTATGATGCTAGTGTAGATGGTGATTGAGGCTCATCATACTTCAAGCACCTAACATGAGTTAAATGCAGGATAATCATGAATATATTTCATTTTTTTAATATTTTGTCACTAAGACTTGGAGTAGACATCAAGGAGATATTCTAGGTGGTTTTCCGCCCTCCTTAAATCCCAAAGGAAACCAAGGGATCCTTGATATTCCCTCCAACAACTCGAAATCAAAGGCAGCCAAGCAAACTCAAGATCAAGTTCACTAAAGCCATATTTCACTTGCATTGAAGTGGACTCATCACCTACTTTTTAGGGATATTTTGGTAGCTACCCTTTAGGTTAAATAGGGTTGAGCAAGAGCTCATTAGGATTCGAAATTTGGAGAAATCCATTATGCTCTTTGCTCTTGTAATCAGTTTTCAAGACTTTTATGTTGATGTAATGAGACTATCTTTTGAAATGAAGTGAGTATTAAAATTTTTGTTTAATGATCTAGTTTTAGAGAGCTAGGCTTGTGGGTTAGGGGCCAATCCATGTGACTTCATTTCTCTTGTGTAATCATTCTTTACTTTCATTTCATTTAGATATTTTCTCTTATAAGTATTTAGTTAGTTTGCTTGTATTTCCATTCACTATTTTTAGTTTTCTTCCATTTATCTTTTGTTGTAGATTTAGCTTGCTTACATGTTAGTAGAATAGTTTATAACTTCAGAAATTTGTGAGTCAAGCCTCCCCCTCTCATCTCTTTCATTGGAGCTTGAGGAGGGTAAACCTTCCCCACAGACCAAAATTGTTTTTTAGTTTATGATTTCTTGAACTGGATAATATTAGTTGTTGTGATTCCATGGATATGTTTAGAATTCTATGTTAGATCTTTGTTTGTAGATTAAAGTAGATTTTCTTTAGAAATTCAAGTCATCTTTTCCATTGTATTTATCATGAGTTTTTCCATATTTATTGCATGAACAAGTATTTTTATTGTAGGTAGAGGTAGCATAGCCAAGGAGAACTTCACCAATGACACCAGCTTCATATTTATCCCTTCATCAGCCCTATGTTCATTAAAATCACCATCAGCCCTGTTTTTAGATTTTTCATCCCTACACCGTGAGAAAAACCTAAGGGTGCAAGACATACATCCCAAGAGTTTATGAGATTTTCCAAGGGTGGGCCACCTTCCACTCATCCAAATCTACCTTCACTCCACCTTCCCTACCCCTTTTCCACCCATTTTTTGCCTCAAATTTCCCTCAGACTATTTCCTATAGCAATTCAGGACTTTCCTGTAACACTACAGGAAACCTATAGCAGCACTTGAAATAGCACCAATGGGCCCCTTCTTAAGCCCAAAAACCACCGTCCACATCCTCTAGACCTGAAAAAACCACTCATACACCTTCATCCTTGCACCCATGTGTTCAAGCCTTCCATAGGCCACCTTAGCACTTTCTTCTCCTATCCGCAAAACAACATATTTACAAGCATGGTTAGGTCATGAGTAGTTGCATGATTAAAAACATGATAGATAGAGCAGAGAGTAAGTAGAGTGTGTTTAGCCATTTTTCCTAGAAAAGTGTGAAATTTATATTATTTTCCTTTAGGCCATTTAAATTCATCCTAGGTTGCTTCATTTCTTATCATAGCTTAATGTGTAGATTTATTGGATTACAGAGTAGTTAGATGTACTTTATTGCTATAGTGTAGCTATGTACTTTATGATAGTGCCATGGCTTTGAATCATTTGTAGCCTGAGGCCTAATTTTAGAAGTGTGACAAACTTCATCCAAAAACCCTAGAAGTAGCACCCTTTCGTAAAGCCCAGAAGAGGATGACATGAGTAGAATGCATTTGCTATGTATATAGCACTCTCCCCTACAAGTTTGTATGAACCCCTGGTTTATAAAGTAAAGTAGGGCAGCCTCTAGGAGTTGCAACATTATTGGTGCAATACCAGGGCTCACTAACATGTATAGGAAGTTGGTGGGTCCGCTCATGTATATGGTGAACAAACGACAAAACTTGTGTTATACAGTCAATCAATTGAGCCAAGAAATGGTTCGACCGACCAAATTATTTTGGAGAGAAACTAAACATGTACTATGGTACCTTAGGGGCACCACTTAGTTTCAAATTTGGTAGAAACATAAAGAGGGAGTGAAGCTGCAAGGATTCACATATGCAGATTAGGTGGGAATTCCATTAAATTGGAAGAGTGCTTCAGGAGGAATTTTCAGTGTTGGGTAAGACATGGTTTCTTGGTACAACAGGAAGCATTTATCAATCACACTCAGCTCAGTAGAAGCAGAGTACATGGTTTCCAGTCAAAAAATTTATGAGGCTATCTCGATGAGGAAGATTTTTGTTGGGTTATTTGGTCAGATGAGGGATCCTACAATGATTTACTGTGAAAATTAGAGTTGTATAAAACTCGCTGAGAATCCAGTTTTTCATAATCGGTCCAAGAACATAGATATATGGTACGACCATCTACAATATTGTGTGCAGAGGCAAATCATGTTGTTGCAATAAATTCTGATAGATGAAAAAGATGCAGAAATTTTGACTAAAGCTTTGTGAAGGGGTGAATTTGAGTTCCATAGAAGTGGGATTGGGGTATCTCATAATCCATTTCTTGCTAAGAGGGAGTGTTGAAAATGCAACAGGAAATTCCTAATTAATTTTCCCTTGATTAAAGTAGGAGAAATTCGAAATTCCACATCAACATAAAACTTGAATGAGTTAACTGAGTTGATATAGTTGTTATCACTCAGTTAGCTTAGTTAATTCGATTTGGGGGCATGAATTTTTTTTATGTACAATGATTCATAAATTTTATGAGCCTTGGTTAAGTTAATTTTTGTTGTAACAATTTAATTCAGTTAAATTGAGTTATGGTTAGTTAAACTAGTTCCAACTATTGGAGGAACTAGAGGAAGGTCTAGCAATGTGGTGTAACTTCAGTGTTCAACCATTTAAATGATTAATCAGCCTAAATTAACTCATGTATGCATAGAATTCGAGTTACCCAGTTGAGAGTGGAGGTCAAGGTAAGTTTACTATCAGTTGTAAACTATTCCAAGTTGTATTGGTCATCCATTCAGTTAGAGAAGGACCTAAAGGAATCACGCAATCCAGATTGAGGAATTTCGTATATAATAGGGGCTAATTCCATGAGGAATAGTGCAAGGAAATAGGATATTGGAGGCATGAAAAATTGGCTAAGTATTGGCCAAGTTCAGTCAGTCGGGCAAAGGATAGAAGATACAGGTGTAGGTTGAGCTCAATGTTGAGCAGCGCATATTGTATCTATCCAGTTTCTTTTATTAATGCAATACAAATAGTAAGTGGTTTTGAGAAGTTTCTTTCCCATATATAGATATATATGTATGTTTTTTGAATCTTTATGCATGTTATTGATTTGTGTTCTCGATCATGAATTTTATTTTGCAGATCAATAGAGTAGATACTAGTCTTGTTATTTAGTAAATTTCAAGAGAAATTTAGGATCTACACATTAATTTCTACCGTATACATGACATAATTTTTCCCATATGGAAATATATTGCATGTTGGCCCATTATTGAAGGAAAAATCGGGAATAGCAGCAGAAACAGATAGAGGTAGAAAAAAACCAGTGAAGGAAGAAAAGAAGCAAACTAAGATCG
The DNA here is from genome assembly GCA_034641835.2 of Pinus albicaulis. Classification (NCBI taxonomy): domain Eukaryota; kingdom Viridiplantae; phylum Streptophyta; class Pinopsida; order Pinales; family Pinaceae; genus Pinus; species Pinus albicaulis. Next base: position 1,402,844,602 of record CM076578.1, on the reverse strand, counting down.
TGTGGAGGAAGGAGCATCAACTCTTAAAATATTGAAGAGTGGCCCCACCTGTAGTCGATGATTATTCATGTGTATTCATAGAGGACTGCAAAGTTCATGTAATATTCCAAATCTGGAACAGCTCATGAATCATGCACTAAAAACGCATTTCCAACAATATTTGCAATAAAACACTGAAATGGACCCTTGGATCCCATAAATTAATCAATATGAAACCTAAATCCAAGAATAGATATGAAACAAATCAAACTAGGTGGGTTAAACAGATCTCCCACACCTAGGATGGCCAAAATGTGTTAAAACCCCAAGACTGCAAAATACTGGAGTTGCTGCATAAGGGACTGCGCAGTCTAAGAGAGGGTTTAGACTTAGAAAATAGGATAACAATAGATCTACTCATATATTAATCAAATATTGTTTAAAAACTGAGGCCTAGTATCCTTATAAAAAATACAAAAGAAACGAGAAAGAGTTTCTTGTCAAACACTCTGCATACAAAATGTGATATTCAGTAATTTACTAAATCATCACTGCAATACTGAAGCACATGAGTTTAGAAGGCTAATAATATGTCTCATCTGATGTATATCCCTAAAGGGATTCCTCCCATGAAATAATTAACCTCTCAATCACGAGGAAACACTGCAACAGAGTCACCAAACCATGCACTGAGTACTACCTCCAAAATAACGCATTCCCTAGCTGGGACAACGTTGGGATGTATGGGAAATGTGTGTTCTGATACCATAGATCTGAAATAAGCTCTGGATCTCTCAAAACAGGTCCCTCAAGTGAAAGAAACCTTCCTCCAATGAGAAACTAGCTCAGGAACCGGGATTCCAATCCCTTCCACTGCTGCACCCAACAACACTACACAATCTCTGGAAAAACTGCGCTGATGAAGTTGGCTGAAGCTTGGCCTAAAAACCTGATGTGGAATGATGAATGAAAACTTTCCCAATGAGGCTCCTCAAGGACAGAGGTGGGATTCCCGCTCAGGAACACCCTGTGCTAAACAACACTGCTACTCTGCTAAACAGCAAGAGGAAGAAAAAGTCTGAGAAGACATGAATAATAATCTAGGACATGATGAATAATAATTCCATCCTCTTCCTTATATAAAATATGATTTTTCTTGCCCTTGGCCCCACTTAATCAGGTCATCTCTATCCAAAGATACATCTCCCTCCAAAACTGCGTTATTCCTCCTCCTTCACAACTGCGATGTTGACTTAGTCAAAGCAGCCTGATTTTATCCCTATTCACACATGTAGGTGTTTTGTTAAGCCATAAAGAGTGTCCCCTTTCACACTTGGAGTGTTTTTATCCTCCTTAGGAGACTTATGGGATTTTCTACCCATTTCTTCACTGGCTAAAGCTGTTGCTAACTCTAATGTTCCATTTAGCTTTGAGGCTAAAATTTTTGGAACATTACAGTCCTCCCCTCAAAAATCTTTTCTTTTCCTCAAGAAAATGTATAAGGAGAGAAAAATTTCTCCCCTCTTCCTCGTGTGGCCTCCCATCAATAGCCTCCATCACTGCATCAAGAGAATCTGCAAATAAACTGTCATCCAATGCTTCCTCCCAAGTGTGCAAAACCAAAGTGTCTGCATCAGTCAAAGGTGGAAAGTGTGAATGGAAACCTGCTTGTTGTCTCATGGCCTCCACAAATTAGGAGTGATGACCAACATGGTGAATGAGTGCCTTCCTCACCCATGCTATCATCCAAATAAACTGAGTCACCCTCCAACATGGTAACTCATGAAAGGTCTCCTCCACCTTGTGCTCCTGAAATGTAGGTGGGCTGAATAAATGAACATGATAGGAAAGAGAGCATATCCCACGCTGTCCTCCTCTCCACCTATGATAAGTGTAGAGGTCATGCTGATCTTGGGCTACAGCATGATTGCCCTTCAATGGCAAGAAGAATAAGATTGAGCCTCCAAGGATTCCTCCTCCAAAATCATGAGACATGCCAACCCAACCCATTCCATTCAAGATTAATGGCACATCATCACCATATGGCATCCAAATCAGAAAATTTTTGTAGCTTATGTGCAAGTTTGGATGATACACATGGTCTCTCTGGTGGATACAGCACAGTCCTCTTAACTTCTGATTCAGAGCATCAAGTGGCAAGTTGTTCTTCAAATAATTTGCAGCTATGCATATTAGCTCATCTACTATAAAGTAGTAAGATACAATATAGATCAACTGTATACAATAAACACAATACAACAGTTGCCCCAAGTCATGCAGATATGGGTTATCAATAATACAATATTTGGCCGTAAAGTGACCATGAAAACCATAAATAATCTTGCCCTCTTGCGGAGCAATGCACTGTTTACATATCGTGAGAAAATAAAAATGCTCAATAGAGTAATCACTAAGTACATAAATTTTTTTCTTACCATGCATCATGTGTGAGATGGAAGTGAGGTCCATGTAAAAGTTCCCCCATGAGGATCCCCTCATAAAAATCTGCAAGAATAAGGGATACATATACTCCTTGGAACACTCCATCAATAAGAACACACTCCCATGTGACAGTGCTATAAGCCTTAGAAATAAGGCTCCATGACTCCTCACTTTGACATTCCACATGCCAAAGCCATCCACCATTATGCTACTATGTGAGAAGATCTTCTTTCGATATGGAAGCCTCTCATAATCCTCCAATGTTGAAGGGTAGCCTCCTTGCACCATGAATGTGCCTTCCTTCTTCCCGGAAATCTCATGAAATGTATGGGACAATTTTTGCCCATACTCTCCCAAGTGAAACCACAGCAACAACAAATTTTTCTGCTTCCTCATATACCCCTCATATAAGCCATAGAGTAAGATCATGATGGTCAAATTGTATGATGTCCCGACAAACAAATCAACCATGAAGTGCCTCCTCAAGTACTCCATGTGGTTCCTCCCACAAGAAGAGAAAAAGTGTGATGTGGAAATCATGGTTTTCCCATGGTTTCTCCTAGAATGTACAACATATTAAATGGGGAGAATCATGCTCCCAATGGACATCTTCCCTCTCAAGCCCACTCTCCAAACAAAGCTCCCCATGAACATAAAAATTTCAGCAATATATGGAAGCAAAGTACAATAAAAACAAGTTTCCAATTGACAACCGGAGAGTGCATAATAGTTCCACCCATGGAACCAACACAGTGCATCCTTTGCCTGCATCAACATAAGAAATAACAAGTGCTCTACCAACCACTTTTTTGCTGCCACAGTCATCTCATAAGATGAAAACATGAAGTTACAATATGGTGTCAATGGTGCACACCAAGAAACATGTGGCTTCCCCCACTAACCATCAAAAAGATAGCCAAGATCAATGCTACAAGTAGTTGAAAGTACATCATCATACAATATGCAAGAAGAGATAATTCTTCTTGTTACATCATGCTGCTCAAACAAGGAAGAGAAGTACAAGACAAAATGTGAAATTATACCTCCTCCATCATGTACTTTAGGTCTTGAGCTGAACTGTCTCAACTGGAAATTCTCCCTCACTCCCAATGAGTAGGAAGGTGGCTGTGACATCCTCTCTATCACCATCTAGGCTATGCATCCCTCCATATGCTGGAATATGTCATGCTCAATTCCCTCCCAAGTGAACTCATCCATCAGATGGAAATATGCATTAAAGTGCATAGAAGAGGAGTCATCATGTGCTGCATGTAGCAGCTTCTCCTTGAGACTAGAATATCTAGTCAAGAAGATCCTTTCATAGGAATAGATGACCACATCATCCACCATGTATTTGTCATCTCCATCTGAGTCATCAAGAATCATGCATGCACCAAGATCCTTGGATTACTCTACAAAAAGTTGAGATCTCCAATAAGGATCAATCCTCCTAAGAGATAGCGCTGGTGATCTGGCATGTGAAGCTCTCCTCATGCTGTTGCCTGCTACTTTGACATTCCTCATGCCAAATTTCTCCTCCAAACTCTTCACCTCTCCAAAATCCAAGAGTGGTGAACCCAAAGACAAGATATCTCTCATCAACTGTAGATCTGGGGGCCTCCTTAGTGGAATGCCTCCATGAATTGAGACATTAATGTCAGAAGTAGACTGTACATATGATCGGGAAATCTTACCCCTACTCTTACTATGAAAATCAGTCTACCTCTTTCTTTCATTGGCTCTCTGAAATAGAGAAGGGTGTGTGCCTCTCATCAAGTGATGCTGCTCTTCCTCCCTACCTTCTCCATCCAGCTACAATGTTGCACAATCATGCTGCTCAGTGATTGTGCTTGGACCTCCATGTATGAGATCCTGGGGAGCTTGTTGTAAGGATACAAGAATCCATATTGTTGGATCATATGCTCCTCCTCCCTCTGCATGAGGCACTGGATGTGCTCTAGATGTGATAGCGTTGTTGCCCTCATCTTCCTCAATGTGCATGGGAAACATCTCAATAGTTGGATCCTCCTATTAAAAGGAGATCCCCATGCCCTCTTGTTCAAGAATATGGACTTGAGGTCTTGCTTATGGAAATGTGTAATGCAAGATGTCAGCTCCTCCCATGGTTTTCTGAAGTGGATTTTCCTTCATCATACGCAAAGGTTTTGTTTTCTCAAGTTTTCCTTGCTCACGTGCCTTAGGAAGTTTTTCACCAAACCTTCCCACCAATGTTTCTATGAATATTACATAAGAGGAAGTGTTTGCATTTTTTAAAGAACAAGATTCAAAAATCCACCTTTCATGAGCCTTACCTATGAAATGCAGCATTGCAACTCTACTGGCTTCATATTCAGAAATATGGTGCAGCTGCAAATAGGAGTCTAGATCCTTCACCCAAGCTCTAGCTAAACATGTAGGTGATCTAGCAAAAGTAGATAGATGAAATCTATCTGCATCCTGTTGTTTGCTCTTCTCCACCTAGATCTTGAAAAACTCCTAGAAATCATTATGATCTCTAAACCTCTCAGATTGAGATTCATACTCATGCAACAAATCACTAAGAGTTCTCCTCTTAGGAATTTTTCCTCCTCCCATCCATCTCAAGATAGATCTGGGCACTTGACTGTGCTATGCATCATGGTGTGTAGCTGCATGCTCACACTCACCATGTGCAAATATATATTCTTCTCTAGATCCAACTTCCTTTGGATATCCCATCTCCAATCTCATTTTCTTCAACTCTCCTTTAAAGCTCTGCATAGATTTTGGAAGAAGCTTTGTGAGATTGTCTTCCTTTTTCCTTTCACATATTGAAGCTTTCTGGCTTCTATACATATCTCCTTCCTCTGATAGCTAGATCTCATAGGCTGAGCCAGAGATCATGCTTTGATACCACTGTAATATTCCAAATCTGGAACAGCTCATGAATCATGCACTAAAAAGGAATTTCTAGCAACATTTGCAATAAAAAACTGAAATGGACCCTTGGATCCCATAAATTAATCAATATATAACATAAATCCAAGAATAAAGATGAAACAAATCAAAATAGGTGGGTTTAACAAATCTCCCACTCCTAGGATGGCCAAAATTTGTTAAAACCCCAAGACTGCAAAATACCAGAGTTGCTGCATAAGGGATTGCGTAGTCCAGGAGAGGGTTTACACTCAGAAAATGGGAGAACAATAGATCTACTCATATATTAATCAAATATTATTTAAGAACTGATATTTAGTCTCCTTATACAAAATACAAAAGAAACCGACAAGAGTTTATTGTCAAACACTCTGCATACAAAATGTGATATTCAGTAATTTACTGAATCACCACTGCAACACTGAAGCACATGAGTGTAGAAGGATGAGAAGATGTCTGATATGATGTATATACCTCAAGTTCTTCCTCCCATGAAATAACAAACCTCTCAATCACGAGGAAACACTATAACGGAGTCACCAAACCATGCACTGAGTACTGCCTCCAAAATAACACATTTCCTCGCTGGGACAGCACTGGGAATGTATGGGAAATGTGTGGTCTGATACCATAGATATAAAATAATCTTTGGAGCTCTCCAAAAAGGTCCCTCAAGTGAAGGAAACCTTCCTCCAATGAGAAACTAGCTCAGGAATCGGGATTCCAATCCGTTCCACTACTGCACCCAACAACATTGCACAATCTCTAGAAAAACTGTGCTGATGAAGTTGGCTGAAGCTTGACCTGAAAACCTGATGTGGAATGATGAATGAAAAATCTCCAAATGAGGCTCCTCAAGGAGAGAGGTGGGATTCCCGCTCGGAAACACCCTGTGCTAAACAACACTGCTACTCTGCTAAAAAACAATAGGAAGCAAAAGTCTAAGTAGACATGAATAATAATCTAAGACATGATGAATAATTTTGCCATCCTCTTCCTTATATAAAATATGAGTTTTCTTGCCCTTGGCCCCACTCAATTAGGTCATCTCTATCCAAAGATACATCTCCCTCCAAAATTGCGTCATTCCTCCTTGGATTCCTCCTCCTTCACAACTGTGTTCTTGACTTATTCAAAGCAGCTTGATTTTATCCCTGTTCACACATGGAGGTGTTTTGTTAAGCTAGAAAGAGTGTCCCCTTTCACACCTGGAGTGTTTTTATCCTCCTTAGGAGACTTATGGGCTTTTCTATCCATTTATTCACTGGCTAAAGCTGCTGCTAACTCTAATGTTCCATTTATCTTTGAGGTTAAAATTTTGGGAACATTACAGTTCATGAGAGATAAATAACCTCAGGGGGGTAATATCATATAATTATGGAATTTTGATGAGTACGTGCTATAACAACAACATATGATGAATTCCTTGAGCCTCATGCATTTTCAAATCGACAGGATCAACCTACATATGGAGGTATATTGAGCTTGAGGGGGGGGGGTTATTTTCAAGGCTTGTTCCTTTATGTTTTATTTATTTTCACTCACATTTTTACAACTGATATATTTATTGTTTATGAGTGGAAATCATGTTATTATCAGCCTTGTTGCAACTTGTATTGATCATTTTCTGGCTACCCTAGCATGACGTTGAAGACATTGGTACGCATGAGCATGCATAAAGATGACTTGAGATATGGACCCTCCATGTGTGATATATTATATGATGATTATTTCAGCCGTGTATTTATCATTGTTCGTCATTCCATGTTGGTTGAGGAGTCTTATCTTTAGTGGTTTGAATTGGCATGGTGATAGAAAGTTTCATGTTATCATTTTGCAGCCACATGTATGGGCTAATTATGTTATATCATCCATGATATGCCATGTATTTGAGTCATTGGTTCATAGGAGATGATTATTGCAGCTATGTAATTCATTTTAAATCCATGTAAAATTCTCATGAATCCATGTAGTTATATTGAATTTACCATTGTGTCATCTAGTCATGAGTCATGAGGTCATGTTATGGCTATACGAGAGTTATGTATGAGGTCTTATGTTGCTGCTACAACCATGTATTTATCGATGTATATATCATTTCATTCATGGTCATGTGGATTATATCTCCATATGGTGCTTATATTTGTGGCAATGAAGCATGATTTAAGGCGAAAGTGGTTCAATGAATGGTTTGAGTTGATTTTGGAGATGACATATGTTCAAGTGGAGCATCTATTTGCTCATGTTTACTTCAACCATTCATTGCTAGCTTCATGGTATGCTTGGAGTGTTTATGGTGTGCTTCATATTATGTTATGATTATTGGGGATATTAACTTTCATGATATGAGCATAGAGGTTGATGATAGCCATTGATGTTGCTGACATGTGTTGGTGCTATGGAGAATGTTATTTGGTGCATCATGTGTATATTGTTTCATATTATGTGATGTTGCTATGTGGTTTCTTATGCATATTATTGTTGTTGCTATAGGTTGTTCCTTGGATATGTTGATATGAATATTGATTGATGTTAGAAATGTAGCAACAAAATCCTCCATTTGACTTGTGCCTTAATAAAATGGAGAAATTTGATTTTCCACATTAGAAACATGACTTGGATTGAAGTTAGCTTGAGTGGCATGGCCTTGTCACTTAGTTATATAAAAAAATTCGAGTGTGTGGGCTCGGAGTAGATTTGTGCCTATAGTGATTGCTAAAATTTATAAATCTAGTTCAACTATTTTCAGTTGAACTCAGTTAAATAACCTCTAGTCATTAGTTGAGTTATTTGAGTAGTTACGATAGTTGTTAACTCACTGATCTCTTAGTTAACTAGTCCATCATACAAAAATATCCCAGCCATGCATGGAATTCAAATTTCCTAGTTTGAGTGGAGGAAAGTGCACATTATAATTATGAATTGTATATTAGTTGAGTGTACATGCTTGGTAATTAAGCAGATGATCAATTCCCTTGGAATTTCGCAAGAAATAGGGAATTCCTCTGTTATCTAGGATCTCAATTTCTTGGATTGCATATTGAAATAGGAGGAAGTTGGGGGCTTGAATAGGCCAAGTGTTTTCCAGAGATGGTCAGTCAACATGAGAATAGTTTTATAGTGTGGGGTGTGATTCAAAGTTGAAGCAATACATTGTAATAGTTTCTTATTCTCATATCATTAATGAAAAGAAGTGGAGGAGTTTTTTGTAGTTGGGTTCCCCTATAAAATCATTGTGTTCCTTTTGTTTTGATGGTTGCATGTCATTTCATGTGTTTCTATTTTGTGATTTTCTATTCCACATATTGTAGAAGAAATTTGTATCTCTTGTATTTAGTTTGAATTCATCAGTAGTAGAAAATTTATTTCCATTTGTACATGGTATCAGACATTGTAAACACAATAGAAGCCAGCCAATAGATCTTCTCCTTCAGAAATTCCAATTTGCAGATTTAGTGGAGCATTTTTTCATTCGTGCAGGAAAATGTATTTCAACAGATCAAGATTGGAGTATACCCTGGAGAGAACCTCGAATTTCATATATTGGAAGGATAGGATGGAAATTATACTCGATGAAAATGGAGTGTTGGAATACACCAAAAATGACATTGCAAACCCAACAACATTGGATGCACAACAGTTAGCCGAGTGGAAGAAGGATATTGAAAAATATAAGAGGATCATCCTATAGGGTATGAGAGACCACATAGTATTGAATTTACATAGAAAGGAGATTCCATTTGCTATGTGGAATACCCTCACTAAATTATTCAAAAATAGAAGTTATGTGAGGAAATTGGAATTAAGGGACAAGCTTAGAAACATCTGATGTAATGATCCTTTTTCAGGATTCTCCAGATTCCATTTCGGAGATGGAATACAGAGGAATTTACTAGATATTCCACCTTTCAAATAAATTATGATATCTAGAGGCTACCTGGCCAACTGTAGACTCTGTCTATAGAACTTGGAATAACCCCTTTTCAGGAATTTCAACAAGGTGTTCAAGGAAAATGATGTATAAGTAAAATAGTGCAAAAATAACGCAGATCAGGGCTTGGTTCCCCTCATTTATGTTGTATGTGACTTGTATATGGAATTTCATCAGAAAAAAATCAGTTTAGGCACATTAAACAGATCTCCCAAAAAGTAGACTAGCTAAAAATCACCCAAAGGGGAAGGTTGCAGTCAAATGCAAGCACTGCTTCAGGAATTGTGTAGTTTTAGCTAATGTTTAGTGGATATCAGAAAGAGAAATGATATATTAGTATTACAGCAGCATATAATCATTATGAAAAATCCCTTTCATTATACATTAGAAAGCATGAGCCAATACAGCGGTAAATCTTCAAAAAACAGAACAGGAGCACATGTAAATTTGCAGAAATGCTTCAACAGTGTTATTTTTCAGGAGTTAGTAGATGTAAGTTAAAAATCATATCTATAGAAGATATATGGAAAAAATATCAGATATATATCAGATCTGGAAACTCTATATTTTTCTCTACAATATCCACTTGGAATTTTGACAAAAGCGTGCATGAATAAGAGTAGATCTGAGAAACAAGTTGCAGATCTGGAAACTGTTGCAGTAAATTTTTGAATATATCATTTCATTACAATGGATCAGATCTGAATAGAACATATATCAGCAAGCCAATCCATGTATCACCAAGTGGAAGGCAAGCCCAGCACAAGAGATCTCTGATCTAAATTATGAGCAAGACAACCTGCAAACCCTCATACATAAATAACACAGTATTCCCAATGGGACAGTGCTGTAGCTCAAATGATATAGAAAACTACTAAATAATTACAGATCTGAAGTACAAGAAATGGTACTCTCTTCTAGGAGGTCAAAGGGCCCACTCCATGGAGAGAGACTCTCAAAATACACTAGATCTCTGCAGATCTAGATCACCACTTGCTACAGCTTGCAGAGACAGCAAAACCCTCAATGGATCAACGCTGATAATGTAAGTAGGAGCTTGGCCTGAAGCTTGATAGTGGTTCAATTCAGCAAAATTTCCTCCTTGAATCATCAAAGGAAGAGGTGAAACTCCTACATAGGAATTCCAAATACAATCCTCCACTCAATAGTATAGAATGATATTTGTCTAAGCAGACAAATACTTAGAAATATGATCTATCAACAACCTCCTCTTGATGCCCTCCTTTTCCTTTTATAAGATGAGAAAGCTCTTGCAAACCCTAAACCACTTTGATGAGTTAGCTCTTTCCACATTAGAGGCTCCCTTCTAGAACTGTGTTGTCCCTTTTGGAGATGCAATGAACCTAGACAACGTTGTTGATTTGGTCAAGGTTGACTCAGTCTTTAGCTCAAACCTCTTTCACACCTGCAAGTGATTATTTACATAGCCCTGATTTGTCTTTGTTCACATGGGCATTGATTTATTTAAACTTTTTAGGAGTTTTACATTTCCTCCTTTATTCATTTATTCATAAAACATAAATTAAAAAAAAATTGAATTTTCCTCTTAGCTAAGGCTAAGTGGGAACATTACAGTCCTCCCCTCCAAAAATTTTCTTGTCCTCAAGCAACTAGCAGGGTAAGAGCTATAGTTCTTCTCCTTCTCCATTGATGGCACCATCAAGGATCAAGCTTTCATCATGGACTAAGTTCTCATCAAGCCAATACATCAGAAACTGCTCCTCCAATGTTAACATGATAGGGGCATAGTCTATCCTTTCAGGAGTGTAAAACTCAACAGAAATAAACATGGGTGAAGCAATGTCACATTTAAAACATGTATCATGAAGTGCAAGATAAAGTTCCATCCCATGTGGTACATATACACTGCCCACTTTTTTTCCATACAAACCCATAAACAATACCAATATATCATATATGTGTGGAAGCAAAATCACATATATGCAAACTGAAATTTGGACTTGAGGAGGTGGGTCACAATCCCACATAAGGTACCAACGTAGTGCACTCCTTTTTTTGAGTAGATCTGAGTGTGGTAGGTGGTACTCTCACCACATCTTTGCTGCATGGGTCACTTTGAAATGGATGAAAGTGAGGCCCAAGTTAGGTGCCTTTGGGAAGCAACCATCATGATAGATAATCTCCATTTGCACCTCAAGGGAGTGGCCAGATTTGGAATTTTTATTGGCCTCATCCAAGCCATGAGATCTACATGTAATATCACTTGTAGGAGCCATGGCCTACATACATATGGTAAGATAATGTGTCAAATCGAAAAAATAAACATGCTCCATAAGATCAGATTCTTTACCATTCAAGTCTCCCACACACATGGAGTTAGGCATGGGAATTTCTCCTCTTTTAAGAGAAGGAAGAGATGGTTGAAATGTCTCCTGCATAGGATCCTTTGGCTGCCCCATCTCCTCATAAATATTGCACTCTTGTAAGTGCTGATGTAGTTCCTACCAATCATAATGCTGATGTAGTTCTTCCTTCATACCATCCCAATCAAAATTCCTCAAGATTAGGGAGTACATCTTTGCTGACTGCATATAGATGGAAATGAACTTTTTGTGTGCTCTTTGTAGTATCTCTTGCTTAAGCTTGGAGGCTTGAGACAAGAATAATTTACCAAGATGATAGATGACCCCTTCATGGACCAAATAGCCTCCTCCTTGCTTCATGCCATCTAATATCATCCTGGTCTGCATATCTTTGGAGTACTCCACAAGGAGTTGAGATCTCCAATAAGGATCTACACAACTCAACAAGGACAACACTGTTGATGCATCTATGGTGGTGCTTGCCTTGTTCCTAATTTTTTCTTTGGAATTACACATGCCAAAATTATTTGTGGGAAGGTTGATCCTCCCCTTTGCTTCCTCCCACAGCGCTATGGCTTTCTCCTCCATTGCTCTAGCACTTTGTGAGGCTTTCCCCACATGATCAGAACCCAATGGCATTCCAAGTGGCTTGCCATGAGGTAGGAATGTTCCTTGCAACATTCTCATAAGAATGAGAGAAGGAACTGTGAGGTCCCTACCCCCACTGCGCAATTCCATCTCCATTGTTTTATTGGAAACATCAGGTGAAGGGTAGGTGTGCATGCCTTGATTGATTTTTTGCTTCCCACTCTTCAAGTCCACCCATTCCATTTGCAAGGCCTTCCAATTAGTGGTGAATTTTCCCAAGGTAATCAACCATTGGACACCCAAGATTATTTTGGTGTTTGGTATGTCAACTGCAAAGAAATGTTCCACCAAGGTGTAGGCTCCCATAGTCACAGAAAGTGATGGAACATACTGCATGCACTGCATAGTTCTATCTCCCAGAACCAAAACAGAGAACCCATCAGAAGATTCAGTGGGGATCCCTCTCCTCTGCACAAGGTGAGCATCAATAAAGTGGTGGGTTGTCCCACTGTCAATCAAAATAGACACTCTTTGGTTCATGACTGAACCTTGCACCCTTAAGTTCAAATATTTGGGCACTCCTCTCAAAGAAGAAAGTGTCCCACTTGTTGGAGCAAAGGCTCCCTCTTCACCCCTGGATGATGATTAATCTTCCTCCTCATCATCACTAGTGCTGTGACCCCTCCTAGTTCCTTCATTCCCATCCTCCTCCTCCAAGTCTGAAAATAATTCTATATAGTGTGCCCTCCCAGCAGCACATTATGACCTGGCACCCATGGCTCTTGACAAGTGAAACACAATCTCTTTGTCCTCAAATCCCTCCAGAGATCAAGGTCAAGAGGCTTCTTTAGTGAGCTCTCCTTGGGTGGAGCATATTTCTCTTCCCTTCCCTTAGAGGAATGAGGGGCTTTGCTTTGGAAAGTTTCCTTTTCCCTTGGCAAGGCATCTTGTAGATCTCTAGCTCTCTCAATGGCATCATGCAAAGTGATGGGCTTGGTAGAATTAACCAACCCATGCAAAGGTTCCTCTAGGCCATCAATGAACATGTAGACCCTCCTTGCTACTGATAGATCAGGGACCATCATAGACAACCTCAGGAATTCAGAGATATAGGCCTATGCATCTCCTATCTGTTTAAGCTTTGCCAAGCTTATGAAAGGGGTCTCCGGATCTTTTCGATCAAATATCTCCACTAGTCTCCTAGTGAACTCAGCATATGTGGACACATTGTTGTGTCCCAATGTAGATAGTCCATAAAACCACCAGCTGTGGGCTTCTCCCTCAAAATGCAGTGCAACAATCTTGATGGCTTCTACTTCGAGCACTTTATTCAACTGGAAATAGATGTCCAACTTCTCCACCCATGCTTTGGCAGAACAAGAGGGTGATCCATCGAACTTAGGCAAGTAGAACCTGCCCATAGTGTGGTGTCTCCCATGAAGGAAACCTTCATCTCTGTACTACTACCATGGCCTCCTCCAGTCCTTGAGATGGAAAAAGTCTTGAAAGCTCAAGTTATCCTTGAACATATGACTTTGTGAGTCATATTATACAAAGTAACCTTACAAAAAGGTTGGCTCTTGCACCCCTTCATTCTCTATAGCCAAGAAGGTAGGCATTGTAAAGCATTGTGAGGCCTGTGGAGCTTGTGGAAAATTCACAGGTTGACTAGTCCCAAATTGAGACGTATCAGAACTTTCTCCTTGATGGAATATCCCAAGGGACTCCCTCATTCTATCTATCCTCATCTCCTTTATCTCCTTGGACAGATATTTCATAGCCTCCAAGAGATTTTTTGCAAACTCCTCTGCTTCCTTATCTTTATCATTCACATATTCAGGGGCTTTCCCCTTGTCTTGACCCTTGTCAAGGTCAACAGTAGTATAGTCATACTTATTATGAATTCTATTCTAATATCTTCTCTACCTCTCAGAAAAAGGATCTTCATCTTCGGAATGTAGCATGACTGATGCTCCAATGCTAGCACAGGTTGTGCCAAGAGTGGAGCTCCGATACCACTGTAATGATCCTTTTTCAGGATTCTCAATATTCTACTTGAGAGATGGAATACAGAGTAATTTAATAGATATTCCACCTTTCAAATAAAGGATGAGATCTAGACACTACCTGGCCAACTGTAGACTCTATCTATAGAACTTGGAATAACCCCTTTTTAGGAATTTCAACAAGGTGTTCAAGGAAAACGCTGTATAAGTAAAACTGTGCAAAAATAATGTATATCAGGGCTTGGTTCCCCACATTTATGTTTTATGTGACTTATATATGGAATTTAATCAGAAAAAAATTAGTTTAGGCACATTAAAAAGATCTCCCAAAAAGTAGACTAGCTAAAAAACACCCAAAGGGGAAGGCTGAATCAAATGCAAGCATTGCTTCAGGAATTGCATAGTTTTAGCTAATGTTCAGTGGATATCAGAAAGAGAACTGATATCTCAATATTATAGCAGAAAATAATCATTATGAAAAATCCCTTTCATTATACAGTAGAAAGCATGAGCCAATACAACAGTAAATCTTCAGAAAAGAGAACAGGAGCACATGTAAATTTACAAAAATGCTTCAACAACATTATTTTTCAAGAGGTTCAGTAGATGTAAGTTACAACTTAGATCTAGAGAAGATATATGGACAAAATATCAGATCTATATCAGATCGGGAAACTCTATAGTTTTCTCTACAAAATCCACTTGGAATTTTGACAAAAGCATGCATGAATAAGAGTAGATCTGAGAAACAAGTTGCAGATCTGGAAACTGCTGCAGTAAATTTATGAATATAGAATTTCATTACAATGGATCAAATCTGAATAGAACATAGATCAGCAAGCCAATCCATGGATCACCAAGTGGAAGGCAAGCCCAGCACAAGAGATCTCTGATCTAAATTATGAGCAAGACAACCTGCAAACCCTCATACATAAATAATGCACTCTTCCCAATGGGATGATGCTGTAGCTCAAATGATACAGAAAACTACTGAATAATTACAGATATGAAGTACAAGAAATGGTACTCTCTTCCAAGAGGTCAAAGGACCCACTACATGGAGAGAAACTCTCAAAATACACTAGATCTCTGCAGATCTAGATCACCACTTGCTACAGCTTGCAGAGACAGCAAAACCCTCAATGGATCAGTGCTGCCAATGTAAGTAGGAGCTTGGCCTCAAGCCTGATAGTGGTTCAATTCAGCAAACTTTCCTTCTTGAATCATCAAAGGAAGAGGTGAAACTCCTACATAGGAATTCCAAATACAATCCTCCACTCAACAGAAGAGAATGATATTTGTCTAAGCAGGAAAATACTCATAAATATGATCTATCAACAACCTCCTCTTGCTTCCCTCCTTTTCCTTTTATAAGATGAGAAAGCTCTTGCAAACCCTAAACCACTTTGATGAGTTAGCCCTTTTCACATTAGAGGCTCCCTTATAGAACTACACTGTCCCTTTTGGAGATGCAATGAACCTAGACAACGTTGTTGATTTGGTCAAGGTTGACCCAGTATTTAGCTCAAACGTCTTTCACACCTGCAAGTGATTATTTACATAGCCCTGATTTGTATTTGTTCACATGGGCATTGTTTTATTTAGACTTTTTAGGAGTTTTACATGTCCTCATTTATTCATTTATTCATAAAACATAAATTAAAACAAAATTGAATGTTCCTCTTAGCTAAGGCTAAGTGGGAACATTACATCTAACTGCAGAAAAATGAAACCATTCCACACAACCTCTCCAAATTCACTCAGGTTCAAGATGAACTTGGAGGAGTAGGAGAAAATGTGCCATCTTCTGAGCTAGTGACCCTATCTCTCCTTAGCCCTCCAATATCCTGTCACAACTTTCAAGACTATATAAATGGAAGGGATAAATTACCAAATTGGGAGAGACTTTGGTCTAATTTAGTGCAGGAAGAAATTCGAAGGAACCCTAGAGATGGAGTAACATCCAAAGCTGAGGAGGAAGTAAAATTTTCCTTGGAAGGAAAGAGAAATAATGTCAAGGGAAATAAGTCCCAAGGCAATCCCAAGTCCAACCAGAACAATGGAAAGAAGAAGGACCTCAACAAGATAAAAAAATTTCACTACCACGAATATGGAAACTATGCAATCAAGTGTCTGCACAAGAAATCCAATAAAAAGACTTCAGGAGGAGTGGGAGGTGAAGTCCTCACCTCAAAATTAAGTTGGAATTCATCTTGATTACATTCATGGAAAGTGCTATAATGGGGAGTGTGTGGTTCCTATATTCTGGTGCCTTGTTCCATATGACAGGATGTAAAGAGTTCTTCAGTAGCCTAGAGGAGAAGGATCTCCAGATGCACATGGAACGTGGAGATGATGGGAAGTATAATACCAAAGGAATTGGTATTGTCACCTTTAAGATGTATTAAGGCTCCCATATTCATCTAAAATATGTTATATATGTACCTGGGATGAAGAAGAGCTTTATTTTTGTAGTTGTTTTGGAGGAAAAAGGTTATGATATTTTTTTCAGTAAGGGAAAAGATTTTCTAAAACATGTAGCTATGAGGAAATAAAAATATATTGGATTTAGAGTGAAAAATGTCTACAAATTGAGGTGGATGCTTGTGCTGCACTGAGTGGCAGGGAAAAGAATGTGCAGAATCGAGATGTTGTAGAACTATGGCATAGGAACATGGGACACTTATACCATGGGGCCTTAAAAATCATGCAACAAATTACCATCGGTCTCCTAATATGCAACCTTGACTAGCATGATGTCTACAAGGGATACAAACTGGGGAAATATGTTAGATCCACCATCCAGGGCCGAGATAACAGAGTTGGAGAAATCTTGGAGCGAGTCCACTTCAATGTATGTGGACCATTTTATACAACCTATACAACAAAACATAGTTACTATGTGATTTTGTTGATTTCTTTGCTCGAAAATGTTTGATCTTATCCATGAGGAAAAAGGATGAAGTTTTATCCAATTTTGTTGAATTCAAAGAATTGGTTGAAAATGAGACTAGTCAAAAATTAACATCCCTTAGAAGTGATAATGGAGGATAATTTGTATCTAACACTTTCAATGAATTTTTTGCTAAAGAGGGTATTAGAAGAGAGCTGATAGCACCTCATAACCCACAACAAAACAGGGTGGCTAAAATGAAAAAAAAATTATAGTGGGAGAAATAAGAGCCATTTTGCATGATCAAGGGCTTCCATTAAATATGTGGGAAGAAGCGTGCAACATCACAATTTATTTGCAAAACATGAGCCCTCAAAGAATACTTGGCATGATCAACCCAAATAATATTTCTATACGAGAAAGACAGATGTATCCCATTTTCAAATTTTTGGAGCTACTATGTATTTTCATGTCTCCAAGGATATCAAGAAGAAATTGGACCCTAAAACTGAGATGGGAGTCTTTTTAGGATACACATATACACCAAATAATTACTAGGTGCATTTTCCCTCACTCGGGGTGATAGTGATGAGGAGAGATGTCATATTTGATGAGGAGAAGGCTATGTGATTCTATCTAGATAGATAGTTGAGTATCCCACTAGAGGAGGAGCCTTAGAAAGATCTTCAATATGTTTTTGGAGCAACAACATATGGAGGCCGAGTGGAGGCACCCACTCAACCAAAATCTTCCAGAGAGGGGAGGAAGAGAGCCACAAAGGATGAAAGGTTGGTTCAAGATGCTAGGTAGCATGTGGGAGATTATACATCCTTGTGGGAAGAGCAGGTCACCATACATATACACTGTTTATATGGATCTCATGACATAACTCATTGAGTCAGATCCCTCCTCATTTGAGGAAGAAATTTCTCAACCAGTGTGGATTCATGCATTGTTGGATGCGTATGATTCCATCATGAAAAAAAGTGTATGGGAGGTGGTGTCGAGACCAGAGAGTAAGTTATTAGTTAGTTCTAGATGGATTTACAAAGTGAAGCATGTATCTGATGGGAGTATAAAGAAGTAAAAGGCCAAATTTGTGGCCAAAGGCTTCTCATAGGTAGAGGGAGTTTACTATGAGGAAATTTTTTCCCTTGTGGCAAGATATTCCTCAATCATAACCATTCTAGCATTAACTACACAAATTGGGTGGAAGATCCACCAAATGGATGTGAAGGATGCCTTCCTCAATGGAGATGTTGGGGAAGAGATTTACATAGATCAGCCATAAGTGTTTGAGACATATGACAAGGAGACACATGTGTGTAGACTCAGGAGATCCCTTTATGGTCCCAAATAGGCACCCTGAGCATGGTACACTCTAATTGACAAATATCTCAATGGATTGGGCTTCATCAAAAGTGAAGAAGATTCCAATATTTATCACATTGTGGTAGATGTAAAGTTGCTTATCTTGGTATTGTATGTTGATGACTTGATATTTACAGGGGATTGGAAGTTGATCCACTCTTGCAAGTAGGACCTTGCAAGAGAATTTGATATCGATGGCACGGGCTTGATGCATTACTTCCTTATTTTGGAAGTGTGGTGGGGAGTTGGAGAGTTGTTTGTGATTCAGGGGAAATACTCCTCTGAAGTACTTCAGATATTTCATATGGAGGAATAAAAGCCTATGAACACTCTTGTAGCTACAAGGTACAGGAAGGAGGATGTTTCTTCAGGAGAGGTAGTAGATTCTACCATGTATAGATAACTTGTGGGGTCCAATTCTAATATCTACATATAACTTGTGGGGTCCTTGATGTATCTAGGAACACAATGCCCAACATATCTTATGTAACTAATTAGCTAAGTCATTTAATGGTGAAGCATACTAAGCTTCACTGGAAAGTAGCAATGCATGTGCTTAGATACATCATAGGTAAAACTGATTATGGGTTATGGTACAAGAAGAAATATGACGTGAAGCTCCAAGGATTCAATGATGATGATTGAGCATATATTTCATCAGACATAAAGATTAATTCAGGAGCTATCTTTAGTGTTGGGTCTACATCTATTTCTTGGTATAGCAGAAAAATAAAGGTATGTGGCACTCAAATTGGCAGAGGCCAAGTATATGAATGAAAGTAAAGCATCATGTGAGGCCATATGGATGAGGAAAATTCTTTGTGGTATTTGCAATCAGGAGATGGATCTAACAATGATTTATTGTGATAATCAATTTGTATTAAACTCTTTAAGAATATAGTATTTCATGATAGGTCCAAGAACATTGATATCAGATACAATCACTTGAGATATTGTGTGCAGAGGAGAATCATGATGTTGCAGTACATTCCCACTGAGGAGTAAGGTGAAGATATTTTGGCAAAGGAATTTTCAAGAGGAAAATTTGATCTCCATATTTCTAGGGTAGGGTTGGTACAAAACCATTGTCTTGCTAAGAGGGAGTATTAGAAATGTAGCAAGAAAAGGCTCCATTTGACTTGTGCCTTAGTCAAATGGATAAATTTGATTTTAAATATTAGAAAATAAAATTGGATTGTAGTTAGCTTGAGTGACATGGCCTTGTCACTTAATTAGATCAACAAATTTGCATTTGTAGGCTTGGAGTAGACTTGTGCATGTAGTGATTGCTAAAATTTAGAAATCTAGTTCATTTATTTTCAATTGAAGTCAATTAACTGAGTTCTAGTCATTAGTTTAGTCAATTGAAGGCTAGTTGAGTATTTATGACTATTGTTAACTCATTGATATCTCACTTAACTATTCAATCAGCCAAAAATACCCTAGACATGCATGGAATTTGAATTTTTTAGCTGGAGTGGAGGATAAGGCACATTGTAATTATCAATTATATACTATTTGAGTGTACAGGCTTGGTAATTAAGTAGGTGATCAATTCCCTTGGAATTGTGCAAGGAAATAGGGAATTCCCTTATTATTTAGGAGCTCAATTTCTCTTAGATTGCATAGGGCATGCTTCAGAGGTTAAGCAAGACATTGTAATAATTTCTCATTCTCATATGATTGATGAAAAGCAATGGAGGGGCTTTTCCCAGTTGGTTTCCCCTATAAAATCATTATGTTCCTTGTGTTTTGATGGTTTCATGTGGTTATATCTTCTGATTTTCTCTTCCGCATATTGTAGAATAAATTTGTATCTCCTGTATTCAATTCAAATTCACCAGTAGTAGAAAATTTCTTGCCATTTCTAAAATTGGTTTAGTATGTTGCTTGTTTTCGATGTGGAGAGTATGGTCATTGTTTCATATGCTTCATTTTTCAGCCATGTAGAGATCAATTTCTCCAGTTCTTGTGCTTGATTTTTTTTCCTTACTAGATGGAGTTGACCCTTTGTCGTTGATGTCAAAGGGGGAGTTTTACAAGAGATGATGGTTTAGAGATTGTGTGTCACTTCCATAAATTCCAAAGGGGGAGATTATTTGTATTATGGTTTTCATGTGTTTATCTAACTGGTTTTGGCATTTATTTCATGATGGCAGCTAGCTCATGTTGGCATTGATGTCAACCCTATGTAGCCTAGTTGTCGTATTCATTCCATTCTTGTAACATGGTTGCAACTTGTTGTGTTGGGATTGAGATGATTGAGTTGGGATTGATATTAACCTTGATGGTAATATGATGATAGTGTGTGGTTTATGTCTCCTCATGTGCTAGTGCTGTTTATGTTCTTTCTCAGACCTAGTGCAAGAATCTAGTGCAGGAAATGGAGGATGAATTGTTGCAGTTTTGTGATTGGATTTATGATAATGATGGAAATGTGTGTGAAAATGTGTTTTTGGTTTGTTCAGATGTGTTACAACTTGTGCAGGTGTTTGAGGAGAGTATAGGACTTATTTGTAGTCGTGTCAACTCTTGTTTGTTAGATTCTAGGTCAACTTGGTAGTGGCACTTGGGAGACATGTTTGACCTATTTGTAAAGGTTTCAAAGGACTTGAAAAAGGTTTGGAGGAATGTACAAGAAGTGATGAAGGTGAGAAAATAGGTGGCGAAGGTTCAGAGTTTGGGTTCTTATGTTTTTTCCCATATTCTGCCCCAATCGTAGGGATGTAGGCTCATGCATGTGGCTGGAGGGCTCTGACCAAAATTTGGCAGGCTTGTGAGTGCAGTTAAAACTAAGATATGCTAGTTCTATGGATGCATTCGGGGCTTAAAAAAAAATTTCCTGTCCATTCCTTGTGCACATTCGAATTATTTCATCGTGGAATTTCCTATAAGGTTCTAAACTAATTGAAAAAGTCTGAATTGGTTGGAAAAATTCCTCCTTTAGGTGAGAATGCATTAAGTGCACTAGTGTTGATAATGGTTTAATTTCGTCAAGTTTGTGCACTCTTGATCCTAGTAAAAAAGTGAAATTTTCCTTATATGTTTTATATTATTCACTTTTGAGCTAAGAATGGTTTATTGAGTGATTATGTGAGAGAGAAGGTGCAGAGAAGTAGAAGAATGATTCATAACTAGTGGAGAGTTTAGATACATTGTGTATGAGTGCTAATGGTAGCAAGATCAGCAGATTAATTGCCAAAGAAAAGTGTTGATGCATAAATTCATATTGAATATTGTAGATGGAGAGAATTGTAACAAAGGATGTTGGTAGAGATGGAGAGATTGCTATAACTCAAAGGTTGTGAGTCTCACATTTTTTTTGTAGGTGTTGCTGGTGCATTTGTAAGGTATCCATTTTGTTTTATCTTGTTGATTTCATTATGCAAAAATTATATTTTGGGGTGAGGGTTTGGTGTTATGGTTGAATGTGAGAATTTTTTGTTTTTTGTGATAATAATATTAATTTTTTGTTGTATGGATTATGGCAACTATTTTCTTGAGTAGAGAGCATGTTTTTGGAGGTGTTTTTGATGATATTTTACAAAGATTCTTGATGTTTGAGTTTGTGTTGTAGAGATGAACCAACTTGACAAGAGTGTCTTGGATCCAATGTGAAAATATATGAAACGAGATCCACATAGTGTAGAGAAGAATTTACTTCTTGAGAGTGGAGAATTTATTCCATAGCATTAGTGAAAGGAAAAGTTTCTCCATCCAATTTGTGTTGGATAGTCCAACTGGAGTTGGGAGGGGATCGTTGGTCATGGTGGATTTCAACGGATTGTTTTCCATAGATCTGTGTGAGAACACAGTTTTCCAAGTTGATCAGGAGAATCGAGTCCCCTGGCTGATGGGGGTCAACTGATTTTATATGAGGCTGAGTCTCCTAACTAATGATAATCAACAAATCTATGCAAAATATTATTGCTTGACATAATAGATATTCAGAGCAGTGCAACAACAACAAGGGTATTTTTTCTCCCAAAAGGGTTTCCACCATATATCTTATGTCTCAAATGTGATTGATGCGTTTTGCATGTTTATTGTTTATGTCATTGCTTATGGCTTTGGTGTATGCTCATATGGTGCACATGTTGTGATTTGTTATTAGTTGTTGGTTAATATATGCATGATTCAATAAAGACGTTTTAATTGGTAAAAATTGTATAATAAGACACACTACTAATTCAACACCCCCCCTCTCAATAGTGCTCAAGGTTTCCAACAATGGGTGACTTGTACTATTGGAAATTCCATGACTTTATAGACTAAAAAATAATTCCTTTTATAGTTAAAAATTGCCCAGAAGGGTCTTATAAACATGACGTTCGCTTCATTAACTCATGACAATAAATCCTAAGATCTAACAAACCCTGCAATCACAAAGAACATGATTTTACCTAGAAGACCATCAATAATGAGCATGAAACCCATGCTTTAATAATAATATTTTTCTTTCTTAATTTCTTGTTTTTTACATAAGATACATATTGAAATGAGTACAATAATTATGAATACCAAAACCAGTTACATTTATCAACACCTCTTATCTCGTTATTAGTAATTTTTGGGAGTAAGAAGGACTTACCAAGCCTGTGTTCTCTCTATATTTTTTTCTAATATCTCTAGAATGATTTTTGAATACCATTTTGATATCATCGTAGTTGAGTTGATATATGTCTTCATTAGCCAGATCGTTGAGTGTTTCCATTAGTTCTTCTTTGAATCCTCATAGTAGGACTAACTTCAAGGAATCTGGATCTAGAATGCAGCTGTGCACTCTTCTCTATCTCAACTAAAACCTTTCCTTAAAATATTACAAAGACTCATCTAGTCCTTGAGTCATTTTCAATATCTTGTCTCTGACAATTGCTTTCTTTGCAATAATTCTAGTACTTAGTGTTGAAATCTTGTTGCATATGGTCCTATGAAGTGATTTTATGCCCTTATAGGCTTATGAAGCAATGAAGGGCTGCATCCTTTGGAGTGGAAGGGAAAATTTTTAGAATATCCTCATCATTTTTGTAGTCATAAGTTTTTCAAACTACAACAAACTCAAACATAAAAGTGTTAGGATCTTCACTAGTCAACCAATAGAAGTGTGGAAGGATAGATGGATTGATGTTTTTCATCTTGGATTATCCATATATTTCTCTAATGTGAAATATGAATTCTTCAGGTTGCATATTTTCCTCCATGATGTTAGTGGGTTGTGAATATATTTCTCCTTTCGCAAGCTCCTTAGAGATCCTAAGTTGCTCACATAAAAAATCATCAATATCCCCTATGGATTTGATGGGAGGCTCATAATAAATAAAAAGAGGATGAATACTGGTGGACTTGAGTTTTTTTTATAATAATTGTAATGAATTGTCCCTAACTCTTCGAGGCATTAAAAGAAAAATAATTTTTTCTCTTTATAACTTTTTGGAGTGAAAATGCTATGCAATTTTTCTATTTTTGAAAATGAAGAATGCCTAACATAATTTGTGTTGTTTTTTCAGAAAGTGAAATGAAATAAAGAGTATATAAACTAGGGAAAAATATATTACCTAATTTTATACCTCCTTGAAAACAATGCCAAAATGTGATGGTTCTTAGTATTGCATCAATAATACTGCAACTCACAAACATCTCAGCTTTAATTATCAACCTGAGGTTCATACAAACTTAAGAGGGGATGGAACTGTGTGTGCAGTATGTACTTATAATTTTCCTTTGCTAGATTTTTTATGGGTGAAAACACTGATATGATATCTAGTTACTTGGATACCATACTAGCTTCTCTATGCTACAAGAAAAATTTAGAATTGAAGGAAATTAAAGACATTAAAAAAATCTATGCTACCTATAAGAAAAGGAGGAAAACCCTATTAGCTATGATGAAATAAAATCATGTCTATTTTACCATGCAATTAAATAAAACTCACAACTAAAATAAAGCATGTAAATAGCAAACTCTAATTCTACAGGAAAAATACAATTTCTATAGTAAACTAGGAATCCCAATTTTTCTACAGGAGATAATCCAGTGAGAAATAAAATGTGCTAAGGACGTTGTTTCAAAGGAAAGTGAGGCTAATGAAGGGTAATGAATGATAAATTACTCATTTACAAGTCATTATTTCAATGGTAAAAGGATTTATTTAGTGAATGAGTGACTATAGAGTCTCTTGTAGCTCTGCAAAAATAAGGGACTGTACAATTGTAGAAAGCAATGAAGATAAAAATAGATACTAATTGAACAAAATAAATGAAAATAGATACTAATTGAACAAAATAATAGCTGCTAAAGATACCTTCCAGTGCTCAAATAACTATGTAGGAAAACATTGTAAAGAAGCTAACTAATTAACCTTACATAAACAATACACATAAATAATTTGCAGAAATGGAAAAGTTAATAAAAGATAATAATATAGAGGGGGTATTGAGAACCTATGGTGCGAACCTATGGTGTGCCCTAGGTTGACTAATAAATTCAACAACATGATTGTTTCTCCCTATCTTACATTTGATATTGAGATGAAATAGTTCCAAGTATGTGGGCCACTTTTGACGGACATTTATGTGCAATTTTTCTTGTGTCTACATAAACTATAGATTCTTGTGATTACTGTGGATTACTGCCTCCTTCCTAAGAATATAATGCTTCCATCAATGATAGGCTTATCTAGTGGAATCCATTTATTTTTCATAGGTTGGGTACTTACCAATGAAATCTTATAGTGTCTCACTATGGTGGGCCACCAAATGACCATGTTGAGTGAGAATTGCACCCAAAGCATAGTTTCAAGCATCTACCTTGATATCAAAAGTATTTTCTATATTTATTAAAGAGATCATTGGGGGATGACCATAGGCAATGTTTCATATCATCCAATTCTTTTTGTTGTGGCTTCCCCACCAAAATTTTTTCTTTTCCACCTTGCTTGGTCACTTGTTTGAGGGTCCATGCAATATGGAAGAATCTCAATACAAACCTATGATAGAAGTTAAAAAGTCCTAATAACCTTCGAATATTAGGTAGTGTGGTTAGGGATAATCAGTCAAAAATGACATGAATCTTGTTTGGATGCACATTCACACTATGTTAATCAATAATGTAGCCTAGTTGTTAGACCTTGTTCATGTTGAAAGATACTTTTCCAAGTTAGCATAGAGCTTGTGATACTACGGAGTATGAATGACTTGTTGATATCATACAAGTGTTCTGCCCAAATCTTGCTGAAAATGATGATATTATTTAGATATACCACCACAAAAGAATTTCCAAAGGCTAGAAGACATCATCCATCAACCTCATGAAAGTTATTGGGGAATTTTCCAAATTAAATTTCATGATGATCCATTCAAAAAGACCTTGTTTGGAATTGAAAACAATATTCCATAAATAAAATTGTTTTAATGGGACTTGATGGTAGTCTAACTTTAGATCAATCTTACTGAAGTACTTGTCCCCCTTGATTTGGTAAATAAGGTCTTCAATTCAGGAAATATGGGTACCAGTTCCTTACTGTGATTTTTTTTAAGGCCTTGTAATCAATGCAGAGTCACTAGGTCCCATCATTCTTCTACACGAGTACAATTGGGCTTTTGCAGGGCCGGGAGCTTGGTTGAGTGTGCTCTTTTTGGAGCGATGATATATTGGACCATTGGGTAGAGGTGCACCACTTTTTAGATCAATTGAATGATTTACCTATTAATGAAAAGGTACCCTAGTGGGTGAGCAGAAGATGCCTTTGTATTTTTCCATGACCTTGTCCACTTACTTCTACTACATATAGAGGGCCTATGTGGAGGCCATGGATGTGGTCGCGACTTTCTGCTCATTTTGAGAGAAAATGAAGAAGAAGAGAAATTCCCATTTTCAGAGATGACCTTCCTACATTTATTAGTGGAGATCAAAGAAATGGCAGTAGGTAGAGCTACCTTTGATAACCTGTATAGTTTTCTTCCCAAAGTAATAATAACAAAATCAATTTTAGAATCATATACAACATGACACTTCCACAAGTATTGTTGGCCTAAAATAACATCGCAAACCTCAATTGGGTAAATATTACGTATTATATCATCCTTGAAGGGATTTCTGCCATGAAGTAGGTGACATTGTCGCTATAGGATAAAATTATTGGGTTGTTGGTTATCGTATATCCCTCTCAGGGCTTTCCGGTGCCCAAGGTAGACAGTAAGATTAGTTGTATAGTTCACAAAGATGGCATATACATGTTCATATCAACTTAAAACCACTTGATAGAATAAGATAGAATATTACCTCTTTAATGATCTTGGAGTCCCTTGGAGAGCACTAGGCAGCGAAGCAGAGGTTATCCTTCACCAGCTCCAAATCTTGGACCTGTAATCAATTGAAGCACCCGTGTAATTTCTAACATAACATACATTTACTATCAATTAAGCCAATATATAATAAACATTTAAACTATGCACATCTAAGCCATTCATCTCATGTTATATAAGTGATTAAATAATAATGACAATATCAACGCATAGAATGGACAAAATAGATATAGTTCTATTGATTTATAAAAAGGAGGATTACAATTGTCAGTTGTACCAAGCCCTCCTCAACCTTCCAATCTCTCTATCTCTCAAAGTGGTGATGCCTTGATCAACCAGTTCTTAATGAAACTCTTTGACCTTTGACCTTCACACTACAACAATGATCTCTACTTCACAAGTATTCAATAACTTTGACAATCCTTCAACCCTGAACCAAGAGCCTTCAACTCCATTTTATAGGAGATGGAGAGAGCAATAATTGCCCTTCTCTTTCCACCAGTTCCAAATAGAAAAAACCAAGATGTTTCTCCAACCTCCATGATTTTTCCTTCTTTGAGAGTTCAGTTGTTTATGGCAAGGCCCAATAAGAGATTAGTGCTTTGCAGTTTCCTTTTTGTACTGACTCTCTTGTGATAAAAATCTGGAGATTCAAATCATTCTTCGCGGGTTTTTCCCGTTTCAAACTTAAAACATGGGTAACACTGCCCTCTAGTGTAAACAGAGCATTTCCCTAGCCACTAACGTGGTCTATTCACTGATCAGATGCTTTATAATGCTCTTGTGTTGTTATAGTGAGGCGTTACCTTGGAAGAAATAGGTTTAATTTAGGTCTTTGTATTCCTTCCATATTTGTCTTCTCCTCTGAGCTGATGAGGAGGTATTTTGACCTGTAAAAAATTCCCCCTAAAGTGTGAGGTTAGAGACGAAGACGATGGCCGAAATACTTTACAATGTGTGTAGTAGAGATAAAGAGATTGAAAGACTGAGGAAAACCTAAAACAACAACATATGTCAGAAAAGATAGTATCTGCCTTGAGTCGAGCATTCCCATGCTCAGTGGCTTAAACAACATGATTTCTCTAGAATATAGATATGAAGAATCTGTCCACTGATGAGCACAATGTGGAAGTGTCTGTCATAACAGGATCAGGCTGAAAAATCTGTCTCCATAAACAATATCGCAACTTGGGGAAGGGAACACAACTTTAATGATGTAACCTTTGCCCCAAGGTCTTGACCACCGATTCACTTAAACTGCATATTCCTCAACATGTGAATGAAGGAGTTTTTGTCAAACATGTGAGAAATCATCTGATTACCATTCAATAATGAAAATTGTTAACAGACGCGAAGGTGGCCACCGATAATGATGATGGTCCCTAAGATGCACAGTACAATCTAGTGAGTGTGAATAAAATGAGTTGAAGTCGAACACTCGTAGAATCATTCGACCAGGAGCCAATGATGAAGACTCTTGATCAAACACAAGACTACCTGCCACTGATGTCTGCAAGTATCTGGGTACTAATTGGTTTCTGGATCAACTTCCTAGATAAGATGCTGAAGTCGATAGGAAGAGGTCTGTTGAAAGGTAGGCACTAAGGCATCCTACATCAGTCAACACGAAATGGAAACCAACTGATTTTTTTTATGATTGAGATAAGTAAGAGTAAATGGGGATGTCAGACGACAAATAATTTCTGGCATAATGAGCGGTTTGGTTGATAACATGAGCAATAGATAGTGAGATCTGCTTGAACAATAGAAGGCACTGTAACAGGGTACTAGGCAGTTGAGGCTTAATGAACACCAAAGAGTGTGTTAGGATTTTACCAGTGTGGGGACACTGGGAGATGAAGGCTAATACTCATAGATGGTAGGGTTCGGCTAACTTTTAAATATTTTTCTAGGAAGTGCCATGTTCAATATTTTTGCTGCCAAATCGACCTTTCTGAAATGTAATAGAGGTAGTATCAATTTTGTCCAAATTTTTCCCCGCCTGATTAAGTTTAACGAGTCCATATGAGTAAACTCAGTGAATTTTTCATATTTAGAGAGTCTGAAAAATATCATAAAAGATAACTTTCTGCCCCGTTTGATTGGGTTTAACGAGTCCAGATGAGTAAACTCGGTGAATTTTTCATATTTAGAGAGTCTGAAAAATATCATAAAAGACGACTCCATTGGGGTACCTTTGTCATGTCTTGATAGCCGGGCACGGCAAAGGGAAAATAGTTAGCTCGAAACAGTTCATTTTCCGTGAGTTAGTCCATCGAAGCCGGAAAAGTGAGAAATCTATGTTCGATGGACGTCTACCTCATTTTGTTATGAGTACGAGGAGACGAAGTAAACTCAGTACTCTTTGTGAAATTTTAACGAGTCCAACAAAGAAAAACTCGGTGCCCTCCATGAAATTTTAACGAGTCACGCGGAGAAAACTCTGTTA
This sequence comes from Pinus albicaulis, assembly GCA_034641835.2. Classification (NCBI taxonomy): domain Eukaryota; kingdom Viridiplantae; phylum Streptophyta; class Pinopsida; order Pinales; family Pinaceae; genus Pinus; species Pinus albicaulis. Next base: position 1,402,815,378 of record CM076578.1, on the reverse strand, counting down.
CCTCCGTGAAATTTTAACGAGTCACATGGAGAAAACTCTGTTACTTTTTCGGTTTAAAGAGCTTTGAAAAAGAGGAAAAGAATGGCTCTTTACTCTCTGTCGTGGTAGTTTAGCGAGCCCGACAAAGTCAACTCGGGGTTTTTTCAGTTTTATGAGTGAGAAAAAGGTCCCTAAAAAGAAAGCTCAATGCTTCTTCATATCATTTTTAACAAGTCTGAAGAAGAGGACTCCAGGTTTTTCGAATTAATGAGCAAGAAAAAGACCATAAAAAGAATGCTCGATATCAACTTTGTATAAGTTTAACGAGTCTGAATAAGGGAACTTGAGGTTTTTCGGATTAACGAGCAAGAAAAATACCGTAAAAAGAATGCTCGATATCAACTTCGTATAAGTTTAATGAGTCTGAAGAAGGGAACTCGAGGTTTTTCAAATTAACAAGCAAGAAAAATATCGTAAAAAGAATGATCGAGTAAACACGAGTATTTCTACGTATGAATCTTGATCACTCATCAGAACATCAGTACCAAATCTCAATAGTTGCAACACATGCGCAGCAAGAATTCACGACTTTTGCCGACTAGCTTAGAGAGTCATGCCCCAGAATTGGCTATAAGAAGGTCGGAAGACCTTCATTTTCATTGTTTTGAGTGCAGTGAAGGAGATCTGGGGTGAAAAGGGGTGAAATCTTTAGCTAACGATTACGGTCAATCCGAGCAACGGTTTTCCTTCCCGCGAGATCCAGGTAAGAGCTAGAACCTCTTGCTATCATTTAATTGTCTTTTTGTTACTTTTTGCTGGTTCAAAATGGGAAATTTGTGAGGCCCTAAAAAATGTTTGCCCCTAACACGGGCTAGTAGCGTTAGACCCGCGTTAAGCGCATATCCCGTGAAGGGATACCACATTAGCATGCTCTGTTTCACACTAAGGCCAGCATTAGGCACACCGCATTTTTTAGAAAATCATTTCCCATTGTTTTGAAGTGGTCCAGACAGTTTTTAATCAGTTGAAAATGTTGCATTTACAGGTATTCAGCTATTAATGATGAGTATCTAGCGAGAGAGAGAACATGAACGGGAAGAACGAGAGATGATGATGGATGCTGCAAGCTTAATGGCTCTCCGCAGATGCAGATTGCTAAAATATGCCCGCTTAGAACTGATGAGGGGTCAAGAGGACCTCTTGAGGTGGCTAGCAATGAGACGAACGGTACCATGTCTCTCAATCGAAAAGGATGATGTGTACTTTTTGACTGGCCTATCATGTTGTGGGCTAAGGCCCAACCTAACAGGGTCCAGAGCTAACCCACGTTCCACTGCTGATCTGATTCATGCGCATTGCATACGTGACACTCAGGCTGTGAGCAACGAGGTACCGATCGCACAGTTGACTTTGAGACCATTGAGGTCTATACTATGGATGACTGTTCGCTTGGCTGGTGCCAAGAGTCAGCATGTGGCCACCAAGGCCTAGATGCTACTAGCCTTGGACTATATGCAACCTCAGGTGTTTGATTGGTGTGACAGAGTTGTCCATCGGGTCCGAGCAGAGGTTATTGCATGTAAGATTCGTACCCAGAGAGAGTTTGGGTACAGTACATTGATTATCTCTTTCTTACTGGAGCGAGTACCATTGATGAGGCCCAGGATCGTTACAACGCCATTGGGCCTACGCGAGCCGAGGTAGGCTCGGTGGGCCGCTTTGCTTCCGTGGACTGGAGAGGGTCCCGTCCGCCACTGTTTTGATGATGGATTTTTTGATTGGCTAAACTCACAAATTATTATGATTGAGGATTATCCCTATGCAGGGGTGAACTTCACAGGTGTTCCGGAGTTAGTGCTGCCCCCTAGCACCTAGTGGGGACTCGATGGTAAGAAGGAAATGATCAGTGTACTTCATGGAAGTACTTTTTTTTTGTCTTTTTAATATTTATGCAATTTTTTTGGAATAGGGTGAAAATTATGTTTTGACATGAAGCGTTGTTTTCTTGACATAGATGTGGCACCCGTACGTCCAGTTGGGGCCCCTCACTATGCACGACGAGGACTATAGTTACCCAGGGCTGGCGCACCAGCAGAGGATGCAGAAGCCGCCAAGGATGATGATGCCTAGGTTTTAGATGAACTCTCCAAAAACCTGGAGGGTTTGAGTATGGGCATACCACCCCTTCCTATACGGGAGGTTCCAGTTCGTTTGCAGCGGCTTACCGTAGGTGTGCTGGAGAGATACCTGGTGCCTCTGAGGAGGATAGCTAGAGTAGTTGTATGTTACCATGATCATCAGGCCTAGCTGGTGGAGCATATGTATTAGTGTCAAAGCGTGGCTTAGTATAGCCAATTTTTTGTAAAACACCCAAGTTTTGGAAGATTTTTTGATGTAACTATTGTACTAGACACGACATATATATATATATATAGATATATATAGATACATATTTTTTGGTGATTTTGTGTTTTTCAATTTTTTATGTATTTTCAATGGGATAAAAATATATATACTCATGAGAAAATATTTTATAGTAAATGTGACAAATGCCAATCTAACACAGTTTGCCAAAGAATCGGCTAATGCATTAAATTCTCTAGGAACGTGCTCAAATGTAATTGTTTGGGAAAATCCCTACCATCCACCTAATAATTATTGATAATTAAATTAAAATTCTAGAAATCCTGAAAGACGCGCGATGGCGACAGACGGTATTAGGGTTTTCAGCAGGGTTTCACTGATCGACGCCGGCTCGGCCTCTCCAAAGGCCAGCCGCCTTCAGCTCATGGCTCTGAATGTAAACAGGACTTGGCAAGTCTGCAACCCTTCGTGCAGGGATGACCAGAGCAGAAACTTCGTAGACATCTGGGTGTCTAAATACCCTGCAGGTGATCCAGACGGCTTTGAAGCCGTCGCCTTTGCTGCTGATTACAGAACCAAATACTTCTCAGAGCTCATCTCAGCTGCAAGGCAACCATGGCTCTGCCTCTCGTATTTGCCAAATTGGCAGGCTGAAGTTCCAAAGATGGCTTTTCTCCCTGACCGGGCTGCCGACTTGAATCTGCAGGCTTGCATGCCTGAGCATAGGGCAACCCTGAGCACAGAGGTCGCCGCCGTCTGGATGTTTGCTCCCCTGGCAAAAGCTTCAATCTGCTTTTCTGGCGATGCTTCCGAAGCTGTTCACATTGCTTTTAGGAACACTCCTGAAGCCCCCACAGACCCTTTCTCCGGCACATGCAAATCGGGGATATGCATCCTGTTACCGCCCGATAGCTCTGCAGCGGTGGCAAGGTTGCCAGTTTTCGCCGACGGTTATGGTGATCCCCGTCCAGCCTCAACCATCGCTCGAAGCCTGGAGAGCTTGGACAGGGATCTGTCCTCTGTATCTTGGATGTAGATTGTCTCTCCGACCCAGCCAGATCTGCCAGAACTGCCGGAAGATGTACCTTCTTTTCAGATCCAAGTCTCACTATCGGGTAAAACGACAATGCTTTGGGTGCGTGCAACAGATCTGGTGCTGGAACTTCTGCAAAAGCTCGAATATAGGCTGGGAATTCCTTCCGTCCTCCTCAGACTGCTATACAAGGGTAAGCAACTTAGTAACCCCCTTCCCCTCTTCCATTATTGCATTCAAAAGGACGCATCTATTGTAGCAACCTTTCGTTTAAGAGGCGGATCCATAGGGCAAGCCTCCTCAGGCCCTACTCGTTCTTTTAAAGACGCAGTCCGCAGAAATGCCGCCCATCCACAGAACTCTGCGGAAGCAGCTCAGCCCTCAATGGGTCCTAAGCCGTTCTTGGTAGACAAATCAGAAGATCTTCCCACTATTAGTTTCTCTCTTCCTGACGTTGACGCAAGTTGCCAGTTTTTTGCAGAATCTGCAATCATATGCCGATTTAATGGGCTATGGCCGCGCACTGCAGATCTTTACCATTGGATCCATACCAATTGGACCAAAAGAAGCAAGATCTTCTTATGTTCAAAAGGCTTCTTCATCGTGGTTTTTGAATTAAATGAAGACTACCAGAAGGCCTTAACTGGAGGCCCTTGGTTCTGGGGTTCGGCGGGACTTTTCCTCTCCCCCTGGTTTCCAGAGTTCGACCCTTCTACAGCGGTTATCACCAAGCTTCCCATTTGGGTTAGGCTACCGAATATTCCAGCACATCTGTGGCATACCTCGGTCTTCATAGCCATAGGAGATGCTTTAGGACGCTTTCTGGCTTCAGACATCTCAAGAAAGGAAAATGGGCTCTACACCTACGGCAGAATATGTGCAGAAATAGACATCAGCAAAGGTTTGCCGGAGCAGATCAACCTCAAGATTGGAGATTTCCACTGGACTCAAAACTTGGATTACGAAAACACATCTTTTCGTTGCCGACATTGTCATAAAACTGGGCACCTCCAGAATACTTGATCCCAGGTCCTCGACAAAAAGAAGAATCTGAATCGCAAACCCAAATCCAAAAGCTGGAACTCATGTATTCCCCCTATGGAAGATACAGACTCCTCTAGTTCGGATGAGGAGGAAATTGAAGCAGATGAACAAACAGTTGAGATTCCGCGGGACATCCCCTCGGTTAGTCCGGCAATGCTCTCAGCCCAGCCGTCTTCACAGAAACGCTCTCATGAATCTTCGTCTTCAGACTCTGATAAAGATATACCGCCGCCAGAGCAGAATAATCTACAACTTGTCATGGCTCACCCAAACCCCACTGGCTGGGTCAAAGTAAGTAAGAAAAAAGGCAAAAAAAGTCGAGTAGTAGCATCCGCCCACTTTGGGTTGGCCTCTTAGCTCCAAGTTTGTTTTTGCATTCCCGTGTTCTCTTATGCTATTTCTCTGACAGTCTTTCAGGAGAGAGGTGGATAAAACTTTCACCTTCTACTCCCCTGCTTCTCTGATTCGCTTGCATGCAAGCTTGATTGTACTATACTTTTCTCTCCTAATAGAATTAGTCTTATTTAGAAAAAAAAAAAATGTAATTGTTTGGAATTGACGTTCTAAAAGTCGCACCCTTAAAAAATAACATAACAAGACTAGATGACGGACACGGTATTGATTGTTTAATTGCATAATGATGAGTTGGGAATCTAACCTAAACACTAAATTGGAGATGTCACGAGATGCTGCTTCCGTGAGGAGTTGGATCACTGACATGTACTCGGCAACATTATTGGTGGCTCTACCTAGGAAAATTCCCCCAGAACCAAGAAGTTCTGACTCAGGAGTATAGAGAACCCAAGTAGCTGAAGCAATGTGTCTAGTGTGACGACTAGCACCATTCGCATATCTGACATATCATAAGGAGGGTGACGAAATCTGTGTGAAAGAAAAAATATTATACATGAGAAAAACACCTCGAAAACCAAAAAAATCCAAAAACATCAAAACAATAGGCAAAACTTATATACATAAAATTACAAAGCATATGCCTAGTGCAAAACTAGGCAAAATACTTCTTTAGATAGAGCTCGTTGTGGGGCTCCGCGAGTGGAATTCCATTATAGTCCTGAAGTTTGTAAGCCCCTTTTGAGAGGAATTTAGTGACGATGTAAGGACCAAGCCATAATGGTTGCAGTGTTCCTGCCCTCAAGAGGTCATGTTTCTGATCATAGAGTAGAAAAAGATCGCCCTCTTGGAAAAAACGAGGTTTGACAGATTTGTCGTATTGAGCTTTGACTCGGCGCTGGTGAGCTTCGAGTGCTAGTGTAGCATCTCGACAAGTTTCGTCCAAATTATCGAGCGAGAGCAAGCGCTCTTTTGTGGCGGTGGTGCTAGGCAGGAGTTCAATGGCGAGTTTGAATGATGGAATTTCGCACACGATTGGAAGTACTACCTCCAGGTCGAATGCAAGTTGGAATGGCATGAAGCCTGTGGCAGTTTTGACTGACATTCGGTATGCCCATAACGCAGAATACAACTTCTGATGCCATGTGGTTTTATGATTTCCGACCAGTCGATGAATCATGGTTTTGAGGATGCCATTTACGACTTCAACTTGACCATTAGCTTGAGGATAATAAGACGAATATTGATCTTGACGAAAACCTAGCATGGGTGTTAATTCGGTCATCATATGATTCTGAAAGTGGGATCAATGATCTGTGACAATTGATAGGGGCACGCCGAATCGACAGATTACCTAATTGAACAGGAAGAGAGCGGCGGTTTTTCCATCGGCCTTAAAAGTGGGAATGGCTTCCGCCCATTTCGTAAAATAGTCGACTGCAACCATGATGTAGTTGTGCCCATTTTCTGAAGTGGGATTGTAGGTGATGAAGTCAATTCCCCATTTAGCGAAAGGACCAATGGAGATAACTGGATGAAGGGGGCAGGATGAGCACGCATTTTCTTTGTGAAAATTTGACATGGATGGCACTTCTGGACCGCTGCAATGCAGTCTTTAAACAAAGTGGGCCAATAGTACCCTGTGTGCAAGATTTTTTGGACAATAGCTATGCTCGAAAGATGACCACCGCATGCCCCTGCATGGCAGTCATTCAAAACGCGTTCCGCCTCATCGAAAGTGAGACAATGTCAGAGAATAGTATCAACACCACGACGATATAGTGTATTGTTTAGCACGAGGTAGTGCTTTGCTTGGTGGCGGATACGACAACTGTCGTCAGACATGAGAGTTGGGCAGAAGCATTGGGTTTGTAGGTAGACCAAAATGTCTCCATACCATGGGTCCTAAGAATCGACCAAGTATACAGATTCATCAGGGAATGGATCATGAGCTACTTCTCTTGGGTCAATTCTGGGAAGGTCCGATAATAATTCGGTGAAGACGAGGGATTTCTTTGCTTTGGCAGCTGTGAAGACCAAATCAAATTGTTGGAGGATTATGATCCATTTGGAACATTTTCCTCCAATAATTTTTCTAGACAGGATGTGTCGCATGGGGTTCTCCAAAGCAATAACCGTAGTCTGTCGCAGCAATATATAGTGTCGGAGTCAGGCAACGGTAAAAACTACCGCCAGAGAAAGTTTCTCCACATGTGAATAATGTAATTCAGGTCCGATTAGACCTTTGGATAAATAGTAAATCACATGTTCACTGTCGTCACTGTGAACTTGAACCAGAACCATTCCAAGTGAGGATGGTGAGGCTGCCAGGTAGAGGAGAAAGTCGTGTGAGTAGTCGGGGGCACTAAGGAGTGGGGCTGAAACCAGTGCATGTTTTAAAGCATCAAATGACCGTTGAGCTTGGTCATCCCATAAATATAGTGTTCCCTTCTTCAATAATCGTATAAATCCTTTCGTCATCTCGGCATAGTTAACGATGAAATGACGTAAAAAGTTTGCCTTCCCTTGCAAACGTTGGAGTTGAAGGATGGATTGTGGTGCTGGAAATTCAACAATTGCCTTAACCTTATCGGGATCAACCCTAATCCTGTGCTTGGAGACAATGAAACCTAATAGACGTTCGGACTCGACCATAAATACCCACTTATGAGGATTTAGACGTATATTGTAGAATATACACCTAGCAAAAATTTCTTTCAGATGAGCAAGGTGATCAGGTCGTTTCTTAGAGTGGGCCAGAAGGTCATCCAAGTAAGCTTGTACAATATGTCAAATGTAGTGAAAAGCATAGTCCATAGCCTGCTGAAAATTTGCTCCAACATTCTTCAGTCCGAATGGGAGTTTTTGATACGCAAATGTGCCCCAAGGACAGATGAAGGAAGTTTTATGCTGGTCGTCTTTTTTAATTGTAATCTGGTTATAGCCCGAGAATCCATCCATGAAGGAAAAATATTCGCATCTGGCACAATCGTCGAGAATTTGATCTATGAACGGTGTAGGATAATTATCTTTGGGACAAGTGGCATTCAGATCGCGATAGTCAACACAAACTCGAATGGTGCCTTGTTTTTTATCGACAGGAACCGGATTGGAAACCCATTCCATCAAAGGAATATGATAGATGAAAGCAATGTTTAAAATTTTTTCTACCTCAATTTTGATGGTGGCTGCTTTGCTTGGGTGGACAGGTCTGAGTCACTGCCGAATTGGTTTGGCATTGTCATAAATATTGATTTCGTGATCGACTATAGATGGATCTATGCTGGGCATTTCGTCATAAGACCAAGCAAACACATCACGGAACTCCTTGAAAAGGGATGTGAAGCATGCAATTTCCTCGGGATTGCAATCAGCTCCAATCTGAATATTTTCCATGATGCCCATTTTGACCGAGATATCAATGAACATTGTCTTAGAAATATTTCCCATGTTCCCTTCTAAATCGATAGTTTGAACAGTCGTGTAAGAGGAGGGAGCCATCTCAGGTGGGTCAAAGGATGGGATTTCAATTTTTATCACGTCCGAGTCAATCATCGAAACATGATGGTGAAACTCTCCCCAAGGTCGTTCTTCTAGAGACATGATCTCTTGAATAGCTTCGTCTGTAGGAAAGGCGTCATTGAGGAGATCTTTAGAGAGAACTGTGATGGGTGGGAGGTTTCTACCTTCAGTCGAAACCATGGCAGTGGAGGGTTTAGATGTTATTTGGATGGCTTGGTAAGCCAACTTGGCTGGTGAGAGCAGCATCTAATCTCCATAGGAATCAATGTATGAAGGTGTCGGGATGATCCATAGGTCGATAGAGCCATCCAAAGTGGTGGATATCATTGCAACCGTGTTTGGGATCTGTGGCAGCGGGAGAGGAAAACAATCCAGTAGGGAAGATACCTTCAGAAGACCGATACCGATACTGACGTAAGAGTCAGGAAAGCCTCCTATTAGGGGTACAGTGCTACTTGGTAACGTGGTATAATCAGGGGTGCAGAAGGATAACTGATCCACTGTGACTATTTTCCCATCCAATGGAAATAGGATGAGTTGGAATATCGAAGAAACAATGGCGGTCATGGCATAAGACCAACTGCAACCAAGCAATAGATTATAGTCGAGATGGTGCTCTACAACTTCAACGTCCATGGTTACCGTTTTCCCACTCAGGGTGATGGGAAAGCTAGCAAGGTATCCTTTTGGGAGGAACGTGTGGTCGTCAAAAGCTTTGAGAGAATTCAATGGTGGTGTTAAGGTAGGAGAACCTAAATTGAGCCAGAAAGCTTGTGACATAACGCAGTTCGAAGCACCTTCGTCTATGATAGTGCGATGGATTGGTCTCCCTTTCGACACAACCTGCACCTGGAATGTCAGTTGGTGTGAGAGGCCAGATTTAGATTTTTCCATAACAAATATAGCTAGCATGGAATCCTGGGGGTCTATTCCGCCAATGGCCGAAAGCAAGGCTTTCCTTTGTGCTAGACAAGTTTGCAATACTTCGAGAGAAAACATAGCTGACGGTGCCTGCGCCAAATCTTCTACAATGTTGTAGTTTTGGGCTGCACGTGCAGAGGTGTTATGAGTCATGCATCGAAGTGTCTCTTTGGGGGGATGAATCACAGGGTCAGCAGTAGGCCGTTCGATATTCAAATCATTGGGCGGTGGTGGATTTGAACTAGTACCAGGTTCTTGAGCATCTATGGTAGGATTTCCATAAAGTTTGGCTTGTGTTTGAAGTTCAACACTCTCAATGCCATAAATGGTAGATGGTCCTTCGCCGGAAGGATGTGAACCACCATTACCCCATTACTGGGGGTGTGGCAGGTTGTCAACCATGTGTTGATGTTGTTGTTGTTGATTAGGGAAAGGATTATGAAGAAAAGCAGGTGCTCACCCAGAATCCTTGTTCGCGATAAAATCGGTGCATTCCTGCGGCCGAGCACATTTGTATGTCAAGTGGTCCTCCGCACAGATCTTGCAAGGAAATTTCATGGGTTTATCCTTCCCTTTGTCATTTTTGGCAGCGTTTTTCTGTTTAGGGTTATTCTGATTGTCCGACTACTCTTCCGAAGAAGATGTCTTTTTCTTGTTCTTCTTATTTTTCCCACTAGGTTTTTGTGATTTTTGCACAGAATTTACCTCAACGGTAGGAAGAGTAGTCATTTGGTGAGGGGCGGTGGGAGCCGAAAATGGCTGGGAGGCTTGCCCCTGAGATTGTTTTGTGGCCACACCAGAGATTGTGCCAACGAGACCGTCGGCATGTGCTCTGGTTTTCTGAGTGGCGGAGGATTTGGGTTACCAGGGGCATTGGGGAGCAAATCATATAACATGCCAGATTGTGAATAGATTAAATCCAAATGTTGGGCACGACGAATGCATTGATCTTCTGTAACCACACCAAAAAGGCCAATGTCTTTAGATATGTGGGGTAAGAGACACTTACAAAACCAATTAGCTAAGAGATGCTATAGAATTGGCGCTTTGACTAGCCTCCTCCTACGTCTCCATTCATGAATGTGATCGGAGATGTGGGTGGTAGTGTCTTGGCGCAGCGAGGTTAAAATTTCCATCCTGGTTTCAAATCTGATTGGTAATTTTAAGTTCTTTAGAAACTCCGTCGCTAAAGCGCCAAAAGTGTTGATGGCGGCGCTTGGTAATTCAATATACCACTTGGCAGCATTTCCTGTAAGGGTGCGGGGAAACAGTCGAAGCTGGACACTATCATCCACCATGGAATTGGATATAGACCATAGATGAAAGGTAGTGAAGTGTGCAGCTGGGTTGTCCCCTTGTTTCCCATTGAACTTGGGGATGTCAGAAGGAATCTTGTGTGGTACTGGAGGCCAGAGAAGGTTGTGATTGATGGGATCATTAGTTAGTTTATGGATGTCGGGAATGTCTAGAGCTGCCAAAATGGAAATTGTGGATTTTCCCCCGAATCTAAACAAGGAAGTATGGGCTGAATACTTAGACCATAGGGTCCACCCATCAATGTGTTACCAGGAGGAAAATTAGGACTTTGATAAAAATTTCCTATAGGTGGAGGGGTAGGGACATATGGTTGTTGTCCATAGGGCATATTGTATTGCGGGGTGAACGGTTGGTTGCCCCCAGTATAAAAGTGCCCTCCCATTACAGATGGAGGTTGGGGTGGGTTAGTCCATATGGATGCAATATAGTTTCCTGGAGGCATGTTACTACTTGCATAGTTTGGCAACGACATAGACCCTACACCTATATTTGAACCACTTAAGGGAATAGTATTAACAATAGGTTGTCCCCTTTGTCCTAAGGATTGCAGGGGAAGTGAAATTTTCCCTGCTACCTATGTGCTGGTGACACTGCCCCATGGTATAGTGGCCAAGGGGTTTGAACTCAGTAAAGGGTTCCAATCGAAAGGGTTGCGAAAAGGAACCGAAGTAGTCACACTCGTGGGAGGAGCAACCGTGGGTCCCAACATGGTCGCGGTAGGAGTAGATCCCGAAGGACTCAGCGAGCTACTAACAGTTGTGATGACCGTAGGGTTGGGATTAGGTATAGGTTGACTACTGGGGTTACCAAGTAATGGCATAGAACTGAAAACTGGCAGGGAGGATGGTGGCGAACCTAGAATGGTTGCCATTGGCATTGACCCTGTGGATGCCGATGGTGAAATGGATGTTTTTGCGACTGAAGACATGTCTTGGCGTGGTGGAATTTGAACTATCACAAGCCCCAATGGATCAGTGAGTAGAGGATTGTAATGAGGTACAACCCCTTCCGTGAAAGGGTCCTCCGGAAATTCCATATGATATGAGGCTATGTGAAAATCAGGGTTTGTGAATGGAGACTGCTCTTCCGTAGAAGGCACGGGTTCACCAAGGTTCAGTTCTTCCTCAATAGTTAGAGGAGGTAGACCTTGCTTTCATTGAGACAGACAACGTGGGTCAGATGATGCCATGGTGACCTGTTTATTTTTAAAAAAATTTAATAAATTGTGATGTATTATAAAGTCTCAATGACAGTAACTACACACCTAAAAAAAAAAAGGACTCTCTAAAATCAATCAGCAAGTAACCAGAATAGGGTGCCCTGTCTGAGTACTACCATTTTCTGGTGATGAAATCCAGTATCACAATAGTATACAGAGAGGGTTGGTCGAAAGTACATTTATGGTCACTCTATAGCTTCGCCCGAACCTCAGACGATAGGTGTAAGAACTCTCGTGAAATCCAGTATCACAATAGTATACAAAGAGGGTTGGTTGAAAGTACAGTTACGGTCACTCTAGAGCTTCGCACGAACCTCAGACGATAGGTGTAAGCACTCTCGTGAAGATGAGTACCCTCCTAAAGACCAAAGACAGAGTGGGTCCATCTATTTCAGGTACCAGGACAGCCCGTCCCAGTCACCTTGTGTAAGTCCCTAAAAGGTATGGCCACTAAAGATACCTCAAATCACATACATCATCAAGGGGGTCCACGGTCAAGGATAGCATGCTCTATGGGCAGAATACCTAGATCCCCTATCTAGTTTCGACATCCCCGAAGGGAACCCTAATATATAGCACACCCACCAGATGCAGTTGAAGGCGGGCTACCTTCTTGTGCACCCAAGTGTTGTCTCGCGTTGAGCTCCGGTAAAGGAACGGTTTCGATAATATGAGTGCAGTAGGATTTTGCTCGTTAATGACTCTAGTTTCAAGTTTTGAGATCTTGGGTGATTTTCTCACTTTTCCTAATCCAAGATCCTAGCCTAAACTACTGCTTGTGTGAGCTCAAAAAAGAGTAATTGTGATTGATTTTATTATCGCTTGATTCTTAGTGTACTTGATTATTAGTCTTGCGGAGGGGGAGTGGATGTATGAAATGTAATGAGACTCTAACTCAAGAAAACATGCAAAATATGATCTAAATATTCAATTTGATGAAGATTATTTCTACAATGAGAGGTTTCTTTTCAACATCCATGCACTAACATTCAAATAGCACAGTTCAACTTTAAAGATTCAGACTTCTATCTACCTCTTCTTAACAGTCTATGAACTGAAATTTTCAGAATTAACTCAGCTAGATGCAGAAAAACTAAAAAAATAAAAATAAAAATTTCTTCTCTAAAAAGTAAATGCTTTTAACACTAACTTTTCAAACAAGAGCAAACAAACAGAAATGCTAGCTTAGTAAACAAGCACAGGGATTCAGTCAAGGAGATATACTGATGGCCAAAAAACTCTACAACCAAAACATAATCACAGTAGTGAACAACAAATTTTGGTTGAGTAACGCACTGTATCTGAGTAAAGACAGTGTTAATCCAAATACTAACGCATTGTATTTAAGCATATTCAGCATTATAACCTACTAAAAAACACACAAAGGTAGCATTAACCAGGGTAAAGTTCTTCAGATGGTCAAACAGAAACAGGATTGAACTCTACGAGCTTTTGAAATGTCTACTGGGCATAAATACTGGTCGGAAGGGTCTGTGAATAGAGGAAAGAAGAAAGGAGGAAAGAAATATTCCAAAAAATATGGGGAAACTCCCCACGGGGTCGCCAATTCTGCTATAGGGTAAAATTCTTGGGTTGTTGGTTATCGTATATCCCTCTCAGGGCTTTTTGGTGCCCGAGGCAGATAGTAAGATTAGCTGTATAGTTCACAAAGATGGAATATAGATGTTCATATCAACTTAAAACCACTTGATAGAATAAGATAGAAGATTACCTCTTTAATAATCTTTGAGTCCCTTGGAGAGCACTAGGCAGCAAAGCAGAGGTTCTCCTTCACCAGCTCCAAATCTTGGCCCTGCAATCAATTAAAGCACCCGTGTAATTTCTAACATAACATACATTTCCTATCAATTAAGCCAATATATAATAAACATTTAAACTATGCACATATAAGCGATTCATCTCATGCTATATAAGTGATTAAATAATAATGACAATATCAACGTATAGAATGGACAAAACAGATACAGTTCTATTGATTTATAAAAAGGAGGATTGCAACCATTGGTTGTACCAAGCCTTCCTCAGCCTTCCAATCTCTCTATCTCTCAAAGTGGTGATGTCTTGATCAACAAGTTCTCAATGAACCTCTTTGACCTTTGACCTTCACACTACAACAATGATCTCTACTTCACAAGTATTCAAAAACTTTGACAATCCTTCGACCCTGAACCAAGAGCCTTCAACTCCATTTTATAGGAGATGGAGAGAGCAATCATTTCCCTTCTCTTTCCACCAGTTTCCTTTTTGTACTGACTCTCTTGTGAGAAAAAGCTGGAGATTCAAATCATTCTCCACGGGTTTTTCCCATTTCAAACTTAAAACATGGGTAACACTGCCCTCTATTGTAAACAGAGCGTTGCCCTATCCACTAACGCGGCCTATTCACTGATCAGATGCGTTATAACGCTCTTGTGTTGTTATAGTGAGGCATTACCTTGGCATAAATAGGTTTAATTTAGGTATTTGTATTCCTTCCATATTTGTCTTCTCCTCTGAGCTGATGAGGAGTTATTTTGACCTGTAACAATTGTTGGCTAACGAAGATATTTTTCCCTTGGTAGAGCCAACCGACAGTGTATTTTTCCCTTGGTAGCACCCTTTCCCACATTTTCTAGTGAACAAGATGCTCACATTCCTCAGGTTCTTTAGGTTCACTTGGCTAGACCTTCATGGTAGAAACTATGGCAGTATCTTCTACATCAATGATCCACTTCCATTTTTATGGATTTCATTCAAAGTGCAAACCTACATCTGATTCTATGGTTTTAACCTAGATGACCAATGACTATTTTGAGTGACATTGATCAGCGTTATATTGAGGTATATTATGGAAATTGCACAAATTTACCATTTCCTTATTCATCTCCCAATTGCCATTAGTTTTTTGTGGTTTAGATAGGTTGTCTTGGGTTGGTCCATCTTAGGGTTGTCTACAGCTTGGAGCTATATTTTCCCTACTTCCATAGTTTGGAATTTGTAGATCCAAACTCTTGCATATTCTATTTGAATTTCTACTCGATTTTATAGTATATTGGTACACCATTTCCAGTGCGGAGATTTCCATAAACGACATTTCTTCCTGGATGTAATTTTGAAAACCACCATTCTAATTTAGCACCATATGTTTCTTAGATTCTTTAATACCCAACTTGGTGTGAAAGGTATGGAATATATTAGTGAACTCTAGCATTTTTTAGTCCCTCTCCTTTCGTAGGGTGGACCATATTATGAACTGGTCATTTTATCTTCCAACATGGTAATATTGTTCCTTAGTAGCACATTAAAAGAGCCCCAAGTGGGTACAATAAAAAATATTTCAGATTCCTCTTTGGCCTTTTGCTCACAGTAAGTCTCCCACCAATCCTTGTAAGTAGTTGAAGTTCCACACTTTAACCTCTCACTAGTTTCTCCAATAGTTGGAACTAGTTAAACTCACTTTTACTCAGATAAACTGAATTAATTAATTAAAAATAAAAATAAACTCAATCGGGGCTCCTATAAAGTAGGATACACTCTACATGACTCAAGTTATACCCTAAAATCAAATTAATTGAACCAACTAAGTAAAATTAACTTAGTTAACTCATACAAGTTGTCATGTGATGTAATATCCCAAAAGGGAGAATGTTGTAATACTTAAAACAATATAAGAAATTGCAGAAAGATAAACAATAAATCTTAAGGCAACATCAAAATTTACAGAGAAGATGAGCCATTTTATTATATTGGATAAGAATCAGTTACACAATGTACAAAATGTGTGTAGATCTAGCCAAAAAGTTGGTCTAGAATCACTCAGAAAACATGCTGCAATAGGTACAACGTAACTGGAGAGGCACTAAAGCAAATAATATGATGTCCCTACAGCAGAATATGAACATATAGTTGTAGGCTGAAAAGGAAAATGCAGATATACTCAAATCTGAAGCTCAGATGATGCCAAGATTCATGATCTGGCCAATGTGATGGATTTCCAAGATAACCTAGAAAGGATTTTCCAGATCTACAACTTTGGAAAATCACCTACCTAGGATTTGATCCTTGATCTGCTGGGAAATATAAATCTAAAGCTAGATCTGAAAAATATATGGCTAAAATATGATATCGGATCAGATCTATTATTGAAGGTTTGATCCCTTCTTCAGATCTATGAGCTAGAAGCTCTAGATCTAGATCTAGCTTCTCAATCTTCCAATGATGATTGCAGCTGCTGCAACACAACTTCCAACAAAAGATATGCTGTGAGGGAAAGAGAGGCCTTCTTCCTGCTGAAAAATGCTGCAATAAACTCGAGGATAATGGTAAGACCGACGGAAATGTGGGGGAATGATCCCTCACAGGATTTCTAGCTGAAATACTAGCAACTTCCTTCCTCCCTTTTGATCTGCAAGATAGATAGCGTAATTCCTGAAGGAAGTACTGCTGTTGGGAGGTAAATAAATTTTGGCCTGATGCTAGATCTACAATGAAGCTCTGGGAAGATGATATATAATCCCAAGGTGATAGGAATAATTCTTCACTAGTTCTCCAGTTGAAGTACTGAAGACAACTTCCTCCTTCCAAACTGATCTTCAGAAATCTGCAATTTCTAAATATGGATCTTCTGTAGAAAGTAGGAAAAAGAGAGGTGGAAATTAAAGCCTGATATAGAATTAAGTACAAAACTCTTTCTAGAGCTACTCTAAGAAAGAGGTGGGATTCCCGACTAGGAACACCCTATGCTAAACAGCACCTGCAATCTCTACTAAACAACCCAAGAAAGAAGTGGAAATGTCACATGACAATTCCAGATCTGAAAATATCTTTACATCAATAATAATCAGCATGCCCTCATCCTTGCCTTCATATTCTCTATATAGCATTTGAGCCTTCCCAAGCCTTGACCCTCATCTAGACTGCGCAGTGTATGTGGACAAGATCCTCCAAGTTGGACTCCGTTGTTTGACCAAATCAACCATCATGTCTAGGTGCAATGTACACCTTCTCCATCAAGTGTGCTTTGTTTGCACATCATCCTCCATAACTTTATCATGAGTGTCTCATGATCTTTTGTTTGAAATATTCAAGATCTTAGTTGACTGAATCAACCTTTTGTTTGATCCCTTCAAGATCTTAGTTGACTGTGTCAACCTCCATGATCTATCTCATTAACGAGACATATTCTCCAATTGCATTCACATTAGTAGTTTCTCAACTACCTCATTATATATATCTAGGCTTAATTAATCCACATTCACACAAAAAAAAAATGGATATTTATTCATATTGAGGATTGTGGGTCCCTCAGCCCTTTTATTTACTTAATTCATTAAGAAAATCAAGGACTCTAATATTCCAAATATGATATGAAAATTTGGGAAAATTACAATCCCCCCCGGTAAAATGTTGTTTGTCCTCAAGCAACTCCAAAAGTAGATGCAAAGCCATCTATTCCCCTCCAAATGGCATCCACATAAGGAAGGCTTCCTCCATTTTCTGCAATATGTTATGCATGTTTGGTTCCAAAGTTGTCTATCAAAAATATATAGAATGACTTATAATTGTATGGTTAGATGCCCTTCTTTTATCATGAAGTACCAAGTGACAACCATATGATGTCCAAAATAATCATCAATAAATGAGATACATAAAATAAAGTAGCTCTTTCCACAAAGGAAAAGCTCCATCACACCATACATGTCTCCATCCCATGTTTTATGAATTTGATTGAGCATTGATATGCTCTCATACTTAGCCTTGTTGGCCTTGTTGGATCCAAGCATCATTCCAATGTTATGAAAAAAAATAAGGAAAGGAGCTATATGGGTAGACAAAGATGTCAAACCATATTCCCCTAAGAGTAACCACCGGAGTAAGCCCTTTTGCTGCCATCCTCCATCTCCTCCATGTAAGATGGACAAGCCAGACTCCCCAAGAAGCAACCAAAGCAACAAGAGATCTTACTGCATTCTCTCCTCCTCATGTGCATCATGAAGCAAAAACATACTAATGGACATATGGAATGTCACATCAGCCCAATACAAAGAAACATCATCAATGCACATCATGAGAGAATCATGCCAAGATTTTCCCAAGACAAAACACATAGACATAGGAGATGTCCTTTGGTGGCCAATCTCTCTCAAGTGAAACCAAAGTGAACTTGCCTTTCTTTGCTGCATTCTATCATTGACACACAAGGAATGAATCAAAAAAATATGAACTATTGGGTGGTAACCATACTCACCCAAGAGCAGCTAGCGCAACCATGCCTCCTTCTTCATCTCATAAGTGTTACTCAAGGCATGGATCAAAGAAATATGAGCCTTTGGGCAGTGACAAGAACCTCCCAAGGGAAACCAATGTAACCAAGCTTGCTGGCCCATGTAAATCTGCAAGTGGTCATGCAACCTCTTGCTTATATTCCTCATCCACTTACCCCAATCTGGAAGATGAGTGATGTGTTGCATAGTCATGGTATCCCCCCTTTGTAGAATACCATCTTCCCCAAACTAATGAAGAAATTTTCACTTCATGAAATGTTGAAGTGCACCTCCAATGAGATCTCTTAAAGAGACCTTATTCTCATCCATGGCCTTCCAAAACCAATGAGGTTCTAGATCTACTGTAGGTAGAAGTTTCTCTTTGAGCTATGAGATGCCCATTGAGAAAGGGTCATCTAGAAAGGAGAAAAGGTTTCTCATCTCAAGATGTCTACCATTTATCATTTTTACCTCCATTTCTTCATGAGTGAAGTTACCTTCAGAATGCTCCAGGAATAATGGGGCCTCATCATTATCACTACTTCTAAGTGACAGCGCTGTAGATCTACAAGGTAATACATAAATTGTCTCAAAGAAAGGTAAAATACTGATCTCATAACTAGTCATTGTACAAAGGATTATGCTCATCCCTTCTTCTAAAACTCTACACTTCAACTCAAGAGGTTGAATGTATTTCATCCATGACAAACCGGGATAGCTTTTCATCTCCTCCTTGATGAGGTCAAGGGTCCTCTGCACTGTGATATGTTGCTGCTCCAAATAAGCACTATGTTCTAACCCTTGGTTATGAATTGGCCCTGGTGGCATGTCCCCACAAGTTTCAATAAGATCTAATAAAACTATAGGTGATGAATGTGTATGCATACCTTGGATCAACTAATATGTGGGAACCTCTTGACAGAACACAAGAGTTCCTCCAACCGGGACAATAGTGCCTCCAACTGCTGGTAAGAGTGATGGCTACTCTTCTCCAAGTGTACTAGCACTGGAACTCTCCTCCTCCTCCTCATGCATCTCCTAAATCATGGATGGGACTCTATGTGTCAAAAGCTCAAGCTATCTTGCAAAGATGCAAGTGTCTCTTTTCCAGATGCAAGTACTTCTGTAGCTGGTGGTGAATGTAGTGACTTCTTGTCCAGAGTGACAAGATGGACATCCTCCTCTTTAGGAAATGTCACTTTGTGACACATATCTGGTTTTCTCCCATCAAATTCCTTCCTCAACTTGTGAAATAAATCTAAATATTTAGTCACCTTTTCATGCTCCATGTGCCCAAACCACCAATCATTGGTTTCATCTAAGAGATGAAATTCTGCAATTTGAAGAACCTCTTCTTCAGCTACAAGATGTAGTCTGAAAAATGCATCTAAATATCTCCTCCAAGCCTTAGCATTGATTGAGGAGGATCCATCAAATGTAGACAAATAAAATCTATTGTGCCTCTTCCTTCTATTGCTGCTATAGGATCCTCTTTCTTCTTTGATTTTGAAGAATTGTTGGAGAGTTAGCTTCTCCTTGAATGCTCTAGACTGTGCTTTATACTCTTTAAGATATAGACTGAGAGTCTCATGAGTCTCAAGTTCATTTCTTCCTTCATTTCTACACCCTACACCTTCTTCAAAGAAAGTGGGCATAGTGGATCTATGAGGAGATCTAGGATTCTCTGGTTTTCTTCTTCGCTGATAGGAACTGCTGGGACCTTCCCCATCACATCTTCTTCTTGGACCTTCTTTCTGCCTTCCTTCTTTCATTTGATAGACCTCCTTGGAGAGATCTTGCATAGATCTACAGAAATGAGTGGCAAAATTTTCTTCCTCCATGATAGATCTCATCTATCTGCTTCTTCCTTAGATGCAAAAGATGAAGTGTCCATAAGCTGAGCCAAAGAGCATGCTCTAATACCACTGTAATATCCCAAAAGGGAGAATGCAGTAATACTTAACACAATATAATAACTTGCCACAAGATAAAAAATAAATATTAAGGCAACATCATAATTTACAGATAAGCTGAGCCATTTTATTATATTGGAGAAGAATCAGTTACACAATGTACAAAATGTGAGTAGATCGAGCCAAAAATTTGGTATAAAATCACTCAGAAAACATGTTGCAATAGGTACAGCGTAACTGGAGAGGCACTGAAGCAAATACTACAGTCTCCCTTCAGTAGAATATGAACATATAGTTGTAGGCTGAAAAGGAAAATGCAGATCTACTGAAATCTGAAGCTCAGATGATGCCAAGATTCATGATCTGGCCAATGTGATGGATTCCCAAGATAACCCAAAAAGGATTTTCGAGATCTGCAACTTTGGAAAGTCACCTCTGTAGAATTTGATCCTTGATCTGCTAGGAAATATAGATATAAAGCTAGATCTGACAAATAGCTGGCTGAAATATGATATCGAATCAGATCTATGCTTGAAGGCCTGATCCCTTCTTCAAATCTATGACCTATAAGCTCTAGATCTAGCTTCTCAATCCTCCAATGATGATTGCAACTCCAGCAACACAACTGCCAACAAAAACTATGATGTGAGGGAAATAGAGGCCTTTTTCCTGTTGAAAAATACTGCAATAAACTCCATGCTAATGGTAAGACTGATGGAAATGTGAGGGAATGATCCCTCACAGGATTGCTAGCTGAAATACTAGCAACTTCCTTCCTCCCTTTTTATTTGCAAGATAGACAGCGTAATTCCTAAAGGAAGTATTGTTGCTGGGAGGTCAATAACTTTTGGCCCGATGCCAGATCTGCAATGAAGCTCTGGGAAGCTGATTTTTAAGCCCAAGGTGATAGGAATAATCCTTCCCCAGTTCTCCAACTGAAGTACTGAAGACAACTTCCTCCTTCCAAACTAATCTTCAGAAATCTACAATTTATGAATATGGATGTTCTACAGAAAGTAGGAAAAAGAGATGTGGCACTTAAAGCCTGATGTGGAATGAAGTACACAAATATTTCTAGATATACTTTAAGAAAGAGGTGGGATTCTCGACCAGGAACACCTTGTGCTAAACAAACACCTGCAATCTCTACTAAACAACCCAAGAAAGTAGTGGAAATGTCACATCACAATTCCAGATCTGAAAATATCTTTACATCAAGAATAATCAGCATGCCCTCATCCTTGCCTTCATCTTCTTTATATAACATTTGAACCTTCCCAAGCCTTGGCCCTTATCTAGACTGCGCAGTGTATGTGGACAAGATCCTCCAAGTTGGACTCCGTTGTTTGACCAAATCAACCATCATGTCTAGGTGCAATGTACACCTTCTCCATCAAGTGTGATTTGTTTGCACATCATCCTCCATCACTTTATCATGAGTGTCTCATGATCTTTTGTTTGACATCTTCAAGATCTTAGTTAACTGAATCAACCTTCTGTTTGATCTCTTCAAGATATCAGTTGATTTTTTCAACCTCCATGATCTATCTCATTAATGAGATAGATTCTCCAATTACATTCACATTAGTAGTTGCTCAACTACCTTATTATATAGATATAGGCTTAATTAATCCAGATTCACACACACAAAAGTGGATATTTATTCATATTGAGGATTGTGGGTACCTCCACCCTTTTATTTACTTAATTCATTAAGAAAATCAAGGACTCTAATATTCCAAATATGATGTGAAAATTTGGGAATATTACAGTACCCCCCTGGAAAAATGTTGCTTGTCCTCAAGCAACTCCAAAAGTAGATGCAAAGCCATCTATTCCCCTTCAAATGGCATCCACATAAGGAATGCTTCCTCCATTTGCTGCAATGTATTATGCATGTTTGGTTCCAAAGTTGTCTATCAAAAACATATAGAATGACTTCTAACTGTATGGTTAGATGCCCTTCTTCTATCATGAAGTACCAAGTGACAACCATATGATGTCCAACATCATCATCAATACATGAGATACATAAAATAAAGTAGCTCTTTCCACAAAGGAAAAGCTCCATCACACCATACATGTCTCCATCCCATGTTTTATGAATTTGATTGAGCATTGATATGCTCTCATACTTAGCCCTGTTGGCCTTGTTGGATCCAAGCATCATTCCAATGTTATGTAAAAGAAGAATTAAAGGAGATATATGGGTAGACAAAGATGTCAAACCATATTCCCCTAAGAGTAACCACCGGAGTAAGGCCCTTTGCTGCCATCCTCCATCTCCTCCATGTAAGATGGACAAGCAAAACTCCCCAAGAAGCAACCAAAGTAATAAGAGATTGTGTTGCTTTCTCTCCTCCTCATGTGCATAATGAAGCAAAAACATACTAATGGACATATGGAATGTCACATCAGCCCAATACAAAGAAACATCTTCAATGCACATCATGAGAGCATCATGCCAAGATTTTCCCAAGACAAAGCACATAGGCATAGGAGATGTCATGTGGTGGCCAATCTCTCTCAAGTGAAACCAAAGTCAACATGCCTTTCTTTGTTGCATTCTATCATTGACACACAAGGCATGAATCAGAAAAATATGAGCTATTGGGTGGTAACCATACTCACCCAAGAGCAGCCAGCGTAGCCATGCCTCATTCTTCATCTCATAAGTGTTCCTCAAGGTATGGATCAAAGAAATAGAAGCCCTTGGGCAGTGACAAGAAACTCCCAAGGGAAACCAACGTAACCAAGCTTGCTGGCCCATGTAAATTTGCAAGTGGTCATGCAACCCCTTGCTTATCTTCCTCATCCACTCAACCCAATATGGAAGATGAGTGATGTGCTTCATAGTCATGGTATCCCCCCTTTATATAATACCATCTTCCCCAAATTGATGAAGAAATTTGCACTTCATGAAATGTTGAAGTGCACCTCCAATAAGATCTCTTAATCAAACCTTCTTCTCATCCATTGCCTTCCAAAACCAATGAGGTTCTGGATCTGCTGTAAGTAGAAGTTTCTCTTTGAGCTATGAGATGCTCTTTGAGAAAGGGCAATCTAGAAAGGAGAAAAGTTTTCTCATCTCAATATGTCTACCATTTATCATCTTTACCTCCATTGCTTCATGAGTGAAGATACCTTCAGAATTCTACAAGAATAATGGGGCCTCATCATTATCACTGCTTCTAAGTGACAGCGTTGTAGATCTGCAAGGTAATACATAAATTGTCTCAAAGAAAGTTACAATACTTATCTCATAACCAATCATTGTACAAAGAATTATGCTCATCCCTTCTTCTGAAACTCTACACTTCAACTCAAGAGGTTGAATGTAGTTCATCAATGACAAACTAGGATATATTTTCATCTCCTCCTTGATTAGATCAAGGGTCCTCTGCACTGTGATATGTTGCTTCTCCAAATAAGCACTATGTTCTAACCCTTGGTTATGTGTTGGCCTTGATGCCATGTCCCCACAAGTTTCAATAAGATCTACTAGAACAATAGGTGATGAATGTGTATGCATACCTTGGATCAACTGATATGTGGGAACCTCTTAACAGAACACAAGAGTTCCTCCAACCAGGACAATAGTGCCTCCAACTGCTAGTAAGAGTGATGGATGCTTTTCTGCAAGTGTACCAGCGCTGGAACTCTCCTACTCCTCCTCAGCATCTCCTGAATCATGCATGGGACTCTATGTGTCAAAAGCTCAAGACTATCTTGCAAAGATGCAAGTGTCTCTTTTCCGGATGCAAGTACTTCTGCAGCGGGTGGTGAATGTAGTGACTTCTTGTCTGGAGTGACAAGATGGACATCCTCCTCTTTAGGAAGTGTCACTTTGCAACACATCTCTAGTTTTCTCCCATCAAATTCCTTCCTCAACTTGTGAAAGAAATCTGAATATTTAGTCACCTTTTCATGCTCCATGTGCACAAACCACCAATCATTGGCTTCATCTAAGAAATGAAGTGTTGCAATTTGAATAGCCTCTTCTTCAGCTACAGGATGTAGTCTGAAAAATGCATCTAAATCTCTCCTCCAAGCCTTAGCATTGATTGAGGAGGATCCATAAAATGTAGGAAAATAGAATCTATTGTGCCTCTTCCTTCTATTACTGCTATAGGATCCTCTTTCTTCTTTGATTTTGAAGAATTGTTGCAGAGTTAGCTTCTCCTTGAATTCTCTAGACTGTGCTTTATACTCTTCAAGATATAGACTGAGAGTCTCATGAGTCTCAAGTTCATTTCTTCCTTCATTTATACACCCTACACCTTCTTCAAAGAGAGTGGGCATAGTGAATCTATGAGGAGATATAGGATTCTCTGGTTTTCTTCTTTGCTGATAGGAAGTGTTGGGACCTTCCTCATCACATCTTCTTCTTGGACCTTATTTCTGCCTTCCTTCTTTCATTTGATAGACCTCCTTGGAGAGATATTGCGTAGATCTACAGAAATGAGTGGCAGAATTTTCTTCCTCGATTATAGATCTCATCTATCTGCTTCTTCCTTAGATGCAAAAGATGAAGTGTCCACAAGCTGAGCCAAAGATCATGTTCTGATACCACTGTAATATCCCAGAAGGGAGAATGCAGTAATACTTAACACAATATAAGAAATTGCAGCAAGATAAACAATAAATATTAAGGCAACATCAGAATTTATAGAGAATCTGAGCCATTTTATTATATTGGAGAAGAATCAGTTACACAATGTACAAAATGTGAGTAGATCTAGCCAAAAATTTGGTCTAGAATCACTGAGAAAACATGTTGCAATAGGTACAGCGTAACTGGAGAGGCACTGAAGCAAATACTACATTGTCCCTTCAGGAGAATATGAAAATATAGTTGCAAGATGAAAAGGAAAATGCAGATCTACTCAAATCTGAAGCTCAGATGATGCCAAGATTCATGATCTGGCCAACGTGATGGATTCCCAAGATAACCCAGAAAGGATTTTCCAGATCTGCAACTTTGGAAAATCACCTCCCCAGGATTTGATCCCTGATCTACTGGGAAATATAGATCTGAAGCTAGATTTGACAAATAGATGGCTGAAATATGATATCGGATCAGATCTATGCTTGAAGGGTTGATCCCTTCTTCAGATCTATGAGCTAGAAGCTCTAGATCTAGCTCCTCAATCCTCCAATGATGATTACAGCTGCTGCAACACAACTGCCAACAGAAACTGCGCTATGAGGCAAAGAGGGGCCTTATTCCTACTAAAAAATGTTGCAATAAACTCCAATATTATGGTAATACTGATGGCAATGTGATGGAATGATCCCTCACAGGATTGCTAGCTGAAATACTAGCAACTTCCTTCCTCCTTTTTGATTTGAAAGATAGACAGCGTAATTACTGAAGGAAGTACTGCTGCTGGGAGGTCAATAACTTTTGGCCTGATTCTAGATCTGCAATGGAGCTCTGGGAACTTTATCTTTAAGCCCAAGGTGATAGGAATAATCCTTCACCAGTTCTCCAGCTGAAGTATTGAAGACAACTTCCTCCTTCCAAACTGATCTTCAAAAATCTACAATTAATGATATGGATGTTCTGCAAAAAGTAGGAAAAAGAGATGTGGCACTTAAAGCCTAATGTAGAATGAAGTACAAAACTCTCTCTAGAGCTACTCTAAGAAAGAGGTGGGATTCCTGACCAGGAACACCCTGTGCTAAACAACACCTACAATCTCTACTAAACAACCCAAGAAAGCAGTGGAAATGTCACATGACAATTCCATATCTGAAAACATCTTTACATAAGTAATAATTTACATGCCCTCATCCATGCCTTCATCTTATTTATATAACATTTGAGCCTTCCCAAGCCTTGGCCCTCATCTAGACTGCACAATGTATGTGGACAAGATCCTCCAAGTTGAACTGCACTGTTTGACCAAATCAACCATCATGTCTAGGTGCAATGTACACCTTCTCCATCGAGTGTACTTTGTTTGCACATCATCCTCCATCACTTTATCATGAGTGTCTCATGATATTTTTTTTGACATCTTCAAGATCTTAGTTGACTGAATCAACCTTCTGTTTGATCTCTTCAAGATCTTAGTTGACTGTGTCAACCTCCATGATCTATCTCACTAATGAGATAGATTCTCCAATTTCATTCAAATTAGTAGTTGCTCAACTACCCTATTATATAGATATAGTCTTAATTAATCCACATTCATACAGACAAAAGTGGATATTTATTCATATTGAGGATTGTGGGTCCCTCCACCCTTTTATTTACTTAATTCATTAAGAAAATCAAGGACTCTAATATTCCAAATACGATGTGAAAATTTGGGAATATTACAGTCCCGTCTGGAAAAATGTTGCTTGTCCTCAAGCAACTCCAAAAGTAGATGCAAAGCCATCTATTCCCCTCCAAATGGCATCCACATAAGGAAGGCTTCCTCCATTTGTTGCAATGGGTTATGCATGTTTGGTTCCAAAGTTGTCTATCAAAAACATATAGAATGACTTATAACCGTATGGTTAGATGCCCTTCTTCTATCATGAAGTACCAAGTGACAACCATATGATGTCCAACATCATCATCAATACATGAGATACATAAAACAAAGTAGCTCTTTCCACAAAGGAAAAGCCCCATCACACCATACATGTCTCCATCCCATGTTTTATGAATTTGATTGAGCATTGATATGCTCTCATACTTAGCCCTGTTGGCCTTGTTGGATCCAAGCATCATTCCAATGTTATGTAAAAGAATAATTAAAGGAGATATATGGGTAGAAAAATATGTCAAACCATATTCCCCTAAGAGTAACCACCGGAGTAAGGCCCTTTGCTACCATCCTCCATCTCCTCCATGTAAGATGGACAAGAAAAACTCTCCAAGAAGCAACCAAAGTAACAAGAGATTGTGTTGCTTTCTCTCCTCCTCATGTGCATCATGAAGCAAAAACATACTAATGGACATATGTAATGTCACATCATCCCAATACAAAGAAACATCATCAATGCACATCATGAGAGCATCATGGCAAGATTTTCCCAAGACAAAATACATAGACATAGGAGATGTCATGTGGTGGCCAATCTCTCTCAAGTGAAACCAAAGTGAACATGCCTTTCTTTGCTGCATTCTATCACTGACACACAAGGCATGAATCATAAAAATATGAGCTATTGGGTGGTAACCATACTCAATTAAGAGCAGCTAGTGCAGCCATGCCTCCTTCTTCATATCATAAGTGTTCCTCAAGGCATGGATCAAAGAAATAGGAGCCTTTGGGCAGTGACAAGAACCTCCCAAGGGCAACCAACGTAACCAAGCTTGCTGGCCCATGTAAATCTGTAAGTGGTCATGCAACCCGTTGCTTATCTTCCCTATCCACTCACCCCAATATGGAAGATGAGTGATGTGCTGCATAGTCATGGTATGCCCCCTTTGTAGAATACCATCTTCCCCAAACTGATGAAGAAATTTTCACTTCATGAAATGTTGAAGTGCACCTCCAATGAGATCTCTTAATGAGAACTTCTTCTCATCCATTGCCTTCCAAAACCAATGAGGTTCTAGATCTGTTGTAGGTAGAAGTTTCTCTTTGAGCTGTGAGATGCTCATTGAGAAAGGGTCATATAGAAAGGAGAAAAGGTTTCTCATCTCAATATGTCTATCATTTATCATCTTTACCTCCATTGCTTCATGAGTGAAGATACCTTTAGAGTGATCCAAAAATAATGGGGCCTCATCATTATCACTGCTTCTAAGTGACAATGCTATATATATGCAAGGTAATACATAAACTGTCTCAAAGAAAGGTATAATATTGATCTCATAACCAGTCATTGTACAAAGGATTATGCTCATCCCTTCTTCTGAAACTCTACACTTCAACTCAAGAGGTTGAATGTAGTTCATCCATGACAAATTGGGATATATTTTCATCTCCTCCTTGTTTAGATCAAGGGTCCTCTGCATTGTGATATGTTGCTGCTCCAAATAAGCACTATGTTCTAACCCTTGGTTAGGCATTGGCCCTGATGGCATGTCCCCATAAGTTTCAATAAGATCTAATAAAACAATAAGTGATGAATGTGTATGCATACCTTGGATCAACTGATATGTGGGAACCTCTTGACAGAACACAAGAGTTCCTCCAACTGGGACAATAGTGCCTCCAACTACTAGTAAGAGCGATGGCTGCTCTTCTTTAAGTGTACCAGTTCTGGAACCCTCCTCCTCCTCCTCATGTATCTCCTGAATCATGCATGGGAATCTATGTGTCAAAATCTCAAGACTATCTTGCAAAGATGCAAGTGTCTCTTTTCCGGATGCAATTACTTCTCCAGCTCGTGGTGAATGTAGTGACTTCTTGTCCAGAGTGACAAGATGGACATCCTCCTCTTTAGGAAATTTCACTTTCTGACACATCTCTGGTTTTCTCCCATCAAATTCCTTCCTCAACTTGTGAAAGAAATCTGAATATTTAGTCACCTTTGCATGCTCCATGTGCCCAAACCACCAATCATTGGATTCATCTAAGAGATGAAGTGCTGCAAATTGAACAGTCTCTTCTTCAGCTACAGGATGTAGTCTAAAAAATGCATATAACTCTCTCCTCCAAGCCTTAGCATTTCTTGAGGAGGATCCATCAAATGTAGGAAAATAGAATATATTGTGCCTCTTCCTTCTATTGCTGCTATAGGAACCTCTTTCTTCTTTGATTTTGAAGAATTGTTGGAGAGTTAGCTTCTCCTTGAATTCTCTAGACTGTGCTTTATACTCTTTAAGATATAGACTGAGAGTCTCATGAGTCTCAGGTTCATTTCTTCCTTCATTTCTACACCCTACACCTTCTTCAAATAAAGTGGGCATGGTGGATCTATGAGGAGATCTAGGATTCTCTGGTTTTCTTCTTTGCTGATAGGAAGTGCTGGGACCTTCCTCATCACATATTCTTCTTGGACCTTCTTTCTGCCTTCCTTCTTTCATTTGATAGACCTCCTTGGAGAGATCTTGCATAGATATATAGAAATGAGTGACAAATTTTTCTTCCTCGATTATAGATCTCATATATCTGCTTCTTCCTTAGATGCAAAAGATGAAGTGTCCACAAGTTGAGCCAAATATCATGCTCTGATACCAATATAATATCCCAAAAGGGAGAATGCAGTAATACTTAACACAATATAAGAACTTGTAGCAAGATAAACAATAAATGTTAAGGTAACATCAGAATTTACAGAGAAGCTAAGCCATTTTATTATATTGGAGAAGAATCAGTTACACAATGTACAAAATGTGAGTAGATCTAGCCAAAAAGTTGGTCTAGAATCACTCAGAAAACATGCTGCAATAGGTAAAACATAACTGGAGAGGTACTGAAGCAAATACTGCGTTTTCCCTTTAGAAAAATATGAACATATAGTTGCAGGTTGAAAAGGAAAATGCAGATCTACTCAAATATGAAGCTCAGATGATGCCAAGATTCATGATCTAGCTAATGTGATGGATTCCCAAGATAACCCAGATAGGATTTTCTAGATCTGCAACTTTGGAAAATCACCTCCCTAGGATTTGATCCTTGATCTGCTGGGAAATACAAATCTGAAGTTAGATCTGACAAAAAGATGGTTGAAATATGATATCGGATCAGATCTATGCTTGAAGGGTTGATCCCTTCTTTAGATCTATGAGCTAGAAGCTCTAGATCTAGCTTCTCAATCCTCCAATGATGATTGCAGCTACTACAACACAGCTGCCAACAAAAACTATGCTGTGAGGGAAAGAGAGGCCTTCTACCTACTAAAAAAATCTGCAATAAACTCCAGGCTGATGGTAAGACTGATGGAAATGTGAGGGAATGATCCCTCATAGGATTTCTAGCTGAAATACTAGCAACTTCCTTCCTCCTTTTTGATCTGCAAGATAGACAGCATAATTCCTGAAGGAAGTACTACTGCTGGGAGGTCAATAAATTTTGGCCTGATGCCAAATCTGCAATGAATCTCTGAGAAGTTGATATTTAAGCCCAAGGTGATAGGAATAATCCTTCGCCAATTCTCCAGATGAAGTACTGAAGACAACTTCCTCCTTCCAAACTGATCTTTAGAAACCTGCAATTTATGAATATGGATGTTCTATAGAAAGTAGGAAAAAGAGATGTGGCACTTAATGCCTGATGTAGAATGAAGTACAAAACTCTTTCTAGAGCTACTCTAAGAAAGAGGTGGGATTCCTAACCAGGAACACCCTGTGCTAAACAACACCTATAATCTTTGCTAAATAGCCCAAGAAAGCAGTGGAAATGACACATGACAATTCCAGATCTGAAAATATCTTTACATCAAGAATAATTAGCATGCCCTCATCCTTGCCTTCATCTTCTTTATATAACATTTGATCCGGCCCAAGACTTGGCCCTCATCTAGACTGCGCAGTGTATTTGTACAAGATCCTCCAAGTTGGACTGCAATGTTTTACCAAATCAACCATCATGTCTAGGTGCAATGTACACCTTCTCCATCAAGTGTGCTTTGTTTGCACATCTTACTCCATCACTTTATCATGAGTGTCTCATGATATTTTTTTTTACATCTTCAAGATCTTAGTTGACTGAATCAACCTTCTGTTTGATCTCTTCAAGATCTCAGTTGACTGTGTCAACCTCCATGATCTATCTCATTAAGGAGACAGATTCTCCAATTTCATTCACATTAGTAGTTGCTCAACTACCTTATTATATAGATATAGGCTTAATTAATCCACATTCACACACACACAAGTGGATATTTATTCATATTGAGAATTGTGGGTCCCTCCACCCTTTTATTTACTTAATTCATTAAGAAAATCAAGGACTCTAATATTCCAAATATGATGTGAAAATTTGGGAATATTACATGTGATGTGGAATTACAATTTTCTTCTAATTTAACTCAAGGAACAATTAAATTAGATTCTCTCTTGGTGCCATTTTCAAAATTTATTGTTTCCATTTTTAACACTCCATATCAACAAGAAATGGATTCACATATATCTTGATTCATTACCTTTGGAATGTTATGCATGAAACACTTATCACTGTTGTTGTTGCTACAACATCTACAACTGAAAAACATACAAAATAGATAAATTGAATCAACTGTGTCTGGAACTAGCTACTAGGAAAAATGTGTTTCTATTGAGCCTCCTACTCTACTATCAACACTTCTATGAACTCTTCATTATTTGAATAACATTGATCCTCCTGCTAGTGAATACTGTGATCCCCCGTAGAAAGGTAATGATCCATGAGACAAAAATGCCTTAATGGACCTTGCCCAAATTTTTGCACTCCTAGGATTATTGGTTCACATCACCCCAACTCTCACTTGGAGGTATGGCTGCATGTGCTCCCTCTTCCCACTTGGCTCAAAATTTACCCCTACTAGAGGTCTTTTCTTGAGTGGATTTATCCACTCGACCTCCTCTCTACTTCTTCATTTGTGATTGCTCCAAAACTTTCTTAGGCTTATTCTGAGGCTTCATGTTGAGAGGTAATTCATGCTCCCTCTCAACCACCAAGTCTCTAACCTTTTCCTTGTTCCTCAAGCATTTTCATGCATCTTCAACCTCAATTTCATATAGTTTCTTCACTCACACACGATTTTTTTCACCTGTCCCATGGTAATGTGTATAAGGAAAACCTTCCCTTTTATAAATATCACATCATAGCCATAGTATTCTAGTACCATGATTGAAACAAGATTCTTGTTTAGTCCTGGAAAAAACATCACATATGTGAGTTTGAGAGGGGACACAAAATCCCTCTAAAAAGTAACTATACCGATATCAATATTGATATACCTCCCAACTCTATGCTCTATTTGAGGTCTTTCTACTATGATTCACTGAAGAGATCTCTATTCCCTGTCATATGGAATGAGGAACCACTGTCGAGATACGACATACTTCCCATTATAGTTCTTTCCATGCATGCAATGAGAGTAAAATCAAGCTCAATCTGTGAATCTAATGCTTCACCTGCTACTACAACTATAGACTCCTTTTAACTTTCCTTCTTCTATTTACATTTTTTGGCGTAGTGGCCGAATGCATGACAGTGAAAACAATTGATGTTGGACAAGTCCTTCTTCTTTCCCTCATTTCATTGGGACTGATTTCCCTTGGATTTCTCTCCTTTTCTGACTAATGAAAATTCCTCTTCCACTTCTTTAGATGAGGTCTTGTCTTTGGTCTTCTGCCTTATCTATTCTTGCACCAAGTTAGACCACAATCACTCCCACCTAGTAGCTTCTCCTCCCATTTAAAGAATCATGGTAGTTGTGCTAGCTCTTGGGAAGGCATATAAGTTCTATGCTAACCATAGCATCTTTGGAAACTGTAACACCAAATACTTCCAAGCTCATCCCAACATTCAGTGAACTTGGTCAAGTACTATGGTATTTTTTCGCCCTTCTCCATATTGATTTTCTTGAGCTTTTCCTTTAGTGCTAACTTCCTGTGGTCATTTTTGTTCTAAAACAAGTTTTTCAAGACTTTCCACATTGCAGATGGAGTCTCCTTACCATGGAGGTTTGAGAAAATATGACCTTGAACTACTTCCAGTAAGATCCTTCTTGATTTTTCTACGTAATTCTTGCACTCTCCTAGATCTTGTGCATCAGTTGGAGCTGGTTTCGATATGTCCTTATCATTTAAATCCTTCAATCCATTGTTTTCCATGGATGCCTCCATTTGGTCTCTCCAAGAAATGTAATTTGAGCTAACCTCAAGGGCATACTCGAGCCTCAAACCATAGAACGCCATCCTAATATTGCTGCTAGATCTAGAGAAGATATATGCAAAACGCGTTCCTCCAAGTACAAGCTCCCCCATGCCCACAAAGCTCCCTTCGGACATTCCAAAATTCGAAGGGAAGAAAGCGGAAGACCCTAGAAATCATGTAATGAATTTCCACCTATGGTGTTCATTGAACATTATTATTGATGATACTATTCGATTAATATTATTTCAGTGCACCTTAACCGAACCAACCACGAAATGCTATTTCCTCACGTATTTTTAGTTACCCATTCACCATGATTTAGGGAATGGATTTACTGACTCATTTTAGGAAAATTACAGTCGCCCATATCTCGGACCATCTCGATGAATGTCAGCGACGTCGAAGTTTGTGCAAAGCCAAACTCAATGATCTAGTTTTACTGGACCTAATTCTGAAGACTCCCACAACAAATATTTCAAAATACATGGAAAACCAAGGACCTACTTCCAAAGAGGATGCCATTATTAAATCCTGGCAACTTGAGCTAATATACACTCAGTCAGGATACATCTATAAAATCTTGTCTAAAGCCCCGCGCCTGCAAAATTACAAAGAAATTACAGGTGCGTCAAATATTGTAGATGGATTGATAGGGTCACTAACCCAAAGTCACATAGGCAAAAATATCCCATACCTTGGTTGCTCGTATGATACTAACCAAAAAATCCCACAACCAAGCTACCATCAGAGTCATCGTGCACCTCTGCAGAACATGACCAATAGGGCATCGTCATACCATCATCAACAGAGAGGATCGTACCCTCCCGCGTAGGGGGCCTAGTACATAGCTAGGAATGCTGATGGAAGAGCTCCAACCAACAACCATATACAAACCGAGGACAAGGACACCAATATTCCCCCTCCCCACTGCAAAACCACCGCTAAAAAATAATGCACCAGTGAACTTCGTGCAAACTTCTCAGGCCCAACCGCGCCAGTATTAATACCAGGAGAATTATATTCATCCTCCTAACATGGAAATGAAAGAGAAAAAAAAAATGGAGATCCTAGACCGGGGGGCAATAACAAACAACTCCCCCCATGATCTCAAACTGGGAGCAACCCCAACTGAAATAAAAAACAAGAGCCACATAACTCTTAAGGGCAGAGAAAGAAGGCTAATCTACATACAAACCATTCTTGTGCTATTTTTTGTGAGTATGTCCATTACACTCATCATTTTCCTGAACTCCCAGAGCTAAAGAAGCTTCAGGGAAACCATGGACAAGGGGGACCTACACAGCAAACAACTGTAATGCAGGAGCCCTTCCCCCACTAGGGGGTTGTTAGTATGCAACAACAACAACCACCCCCTAATGATTCCGGGAACAAAAACCAAGAAATCTATATGACTGGTGAGGAAATTCTCTTTCATACACAGAATCGAAGTTATGATACCCCGCCAAACACTAGTTCATTAGGGGCTAGGCACGAGTGCACCTACCGCACCGTTGAATATATCAAAAATTCTTATCGAACCCCTACCAAAAATGGTTAAGGGTCCAAAAAGGAGAGTAGGACACCACTCCAAAGTGGATTATAATTATAGCATCATGGATGATTTATCAAAATATCCCCCTGCCATGTCAGATTTAGAGGTCTTGCAATCTTGCCCAAAGCAAAGGAAAGCCTTACTTTCTGTGTTAGGTGCCATCGACCCTGCCGATTCGCGCCTAATGGATTCTGAATTAGATAAATCCACCCCTAGGCTTCCTTTATTTGTCTCCTTATAGATACCGGTGTTAGTACAAAACATCACTGTACATCAATCTATCATTGACGAGGGTGCATCTACATGCATCATGTCAAAAATATTTTGGCAGAAATTGGGATCTCTCGAACTGAAGCCATCTGACATCACACTTAGAGCATATGATGGGTGCCCTTTTTCTCTTGTCAGTCTCTATAAAAATGTCCCAGTCTGCTTGGCTAGCAAGATAATACTTATAGATATTGAGGTCTTGAACGCTTAGCTAGACTAAAATATACTCCTTGGGTAGAGTTATATGTATGCCATGTCTGCCATAGCATCCTCCATCTTTCGGATTATTATGATCCCCCACGAGGATCTCATCATCACTGTCGACCAATTAACATACCAGGACAAATGACCCATGACGAATGCTGATGTCATTCTACCCTATGTAAACACATCTATAGAATCTCTCATGCAGTACTAGGAATACGGTCTCAACCAATTCAAACCATCATCTATCCTTTGATCATTCCTAGGAGATCCCCCTGTTATACCAGATTCATTCGGTGATATCACAGGGGCCCTGATGTGCATGATGTCATCATAAAACACTCAAGCCAACCAGGAGATAGAGACTAGTAGTAACGAAACCAAGGCCACAGGCACGACTTGTATACCCTACACCATCTCCCAAACTCCATTTCTATACCCTCCACTTGGTTTCGTGTCACAACAGGTCTTAGCAATGATAATATTTCCAAACATGTATTTTGCAATACCTGTCTGGTACCTGGACCCACCAACCATGTTGGGAGCCCTTGGCATTACATATGCAGGAATAACCCCCATTCCTCCTCAGGAGGTGACACCAGTTAAAGATATTCCCATAGCAACACCAATTAAAGCGACCAGTAAAACCCACAAAAAATGGAAAAATATAGAAAACCCCATCATGCCAAGGGAACTGCAACCTTGGGCATTGTCCAATATTGTAGGCCATCCTACCAATATTTGCCTAGAGTTGGATGAATTGAAACCTCTCCTAAGATCTGAAAGAAATTCTGCGGCCACAAGTTCCCATAAAAAGGAACTGGCCACCAAAAACCACGGAAAAGCATTGCGTACCAACTATGCATGCGTTATCTGCAACAATTATGGGCATTACACCCATCATTACCCAGAAATGTCGCGATATAGGGATACCATACATGCCCTATAACAATCATATCAGGAGGATCCCCCCATGCAGATAAATGGGGAAGAACTTCAGGTCATATTATACCTCCAAGAGGCACGACAGTCACCTGAGAGACTCCCATTTGTCCCTCCTCCTCCCGTCACGAACATGATCATTTCATCACTGCCTGTGCAGCCCTGGAGTTGTTTAAATATGGTATCTAGTTAACCGTGTATACTATGTCGTTCTACGAGCAGCCCAATATTTGTGTTGGATATGTTATGGCGATCACCCATTATGTCATTTCCATTATATCCCTCGATTTCATTCAACTTTAACCAATTTACACACGGCCATGATTTTCCTCTCCCTAGGAGACGGTTCAGACACATAATCCATGGAGAGATTGACAACATAAGAATAGGTGACAAGAAGATCCATTCCCTTTCTTTCAGCGAAAAAGCGGCCAATTTGGGGGCACATAGTCACCCCTAATCGCCCTCCACGAGAATACCAACCTATGCATTATGCAATGCACATAACCATTTGGTCACCAAATGCCCGGACCTAGAATCACTACACAAATGGTATCCAATCAACTCAACAGCCCTAAGGGAAGGGAATACCCAAGAAAGACATTCTTTTCTAGTGTGTCAAGGAAACCATGATGGTCAACACTATACTTACATCCCTCCAGTGTGCCTGCTAATCGACATCATACGTTCATTATAAACACAACACCGAGATATAATCAATCCAAATCTAAGAGAACCTGATGTAAGGTAGACTGCCCCCAGGAAGCCTACCCCATATCAATACCAAAACATTGGGTGAGTCAAAATGACACATCATCCCAGCAGCACCCATGTCCAGTCTAGGGCAGCATGTAGGTTGTGCGATAGAATCGACCACTAGGTCAATCAGTGTAAGGAACTGGAGCACCTCACAAATAGATTTCACATGGTCTCCCGCATCCCATATAAGAATCTCTCTAATCAAGAGAAGATCACACACTGTTATTCCAGGATCTACTCACAATTTCACCATACAATGAATTGTGAGTCTTTCCCAAGGCTAAGAGTGGTAAGAGTGGCATTATTTCTAGCACCCCAAAAATAGTTTGACCTCCCAAAACCAAAAACTCGGAGATGGAAATAGCGGAACCTTTCCCCTATGCCTGATCCTTTCTGAGCATCCACTTCAGGAACTAAGAGTAGTGTTGCTTCTCACACCATCTACTCAATAGGAACTGTGGTACCATGCACCATTTTCACTGGTTATAATCATGAAACAAAGGCATGCCCCTTAATGGAAACAATTAGCCACCTCTGCACCAAGTACAATTTCCAAATCTAGGAAAGTGCGACTACTCTTTGTACTCCTCATGAGGAACCTCGACTTGCTCCCACACAAGCCTTCACGATAGAAATTCCTCCCCCACCAAACGTTGATGACACAAAACATCTTATATGATTCATATCGTCGTGTATAGGAACCATGATTCGTTTTGTCTTCTCATCAGTGATAGGTGTCGAGACCGCTACAACTACGAGAGTAGCTATACCAACAACGGT
This sequence comes from Pinus albicaulis, assembly GCA_034641835.2. Lineage (NCBI taxonomy): Eukaryota > Viridiplantae > Streptophyta > Pinopsida > Pinales > Pinaceae > Pinus > Pinus albicaulis. The sequence goes on along the minus strand of CM076578.1, from coordinate 1,402,778,190 downwards.
GCAAAGCCAATATATCTGCACCCTATTGACTGCGTCTGGTTCCACCACATGGGCTATGGAATCTTATTCATGTTTTTCAACCAGCTCCATTAGGACTGAACCACCTCTTCACGTCCTACACAAATTCAATCCCCCTTGGAATCCTTATTCTACTCAGATGAGGATATTCTGGAGACCATGATAGAACCATATTATTTGTGGGATGCAATGCATTGCCACTCATTTTTTTCTTCCTGGAAAGATGTTTAGCCCTAACAACCCAAGAAACCATGAGATATATGAAATTGAATCAAAATATTTCCTTCCATCTGGGAAAGTCGATTGGTTCAAAAATCCCATCCCAACGTCCGATGAGTTCGAAGAAGGGAACATGTCAAACATTTCTCCTACCAACAAGGTGAATATCTCTCGAAATCTTGACAAAGTCGAAGAAATATCGCTCAAGGCAGGATGTTCCCCAGATGAAGTAACCTCATTAGAGAACTTTTGAGGTCTAAAATGGGTCTCCTAAGAAAAAATTACAACCAAAATAAAATTTATAAGAACTAATAGGATTCAAGATGATGATGTCAACCATGGGGGATGATTCACCATTTTGGGGGTAAAAAGGTGAAAATATTAAAAGATAATAAAATAATAAAACTACTTTTCAACCTGTATTTTCAACTTATCATCCTAAATTTTTACTCAAATTTCGAGTGCGAGTACTCGTTGGATGCAAAATTTAATTCCTCATCCAAGTGGTACCCATGTTGCATACTTTTAATGGACCCTGCCAAACGAAAAATTATAAATACATGAAAAAAGGTGATTGCAATCATGTTTTTCATTTATTTATCATTTTTCGTGTAGCAGCATCCATCAAAAGTATGCAACATAGGTACTCCTTGTATGAGGAATCAAATTATGCATCCAACGAGTGTTCTCGCTCAAAATTTGAGTAAACCCATAGGGAGATGAGTTGAAAATACAAGTTGAAAAAGTTTTTTTTTTTTTTCCCTCTAAAATTTGATGATGTAATCTAATATTATTTTATTATTTCCACTATTATTTTATAATTTCATTAGGAGGCCCATTTTAGACCTCAAAATTCCCCTAATTCTTACACCCATTTGCTGCAAGAGTATAGAGACATCTTTGCATGGGACTATGTGGAAATGCCAGGGCAAACTCTCACCATAGTAGAGCACCACATTGACACCTAGCCTGATGTACCACTAGTATACCCAAAACAAGGTTAACTGCACCCATCCAAGGTAGAAGAAATTAAATGAGAAATTGATAAGCTTCACAAATACGGGTTTATCTACCCCATCGCTTACACATCATGGGTTTCCAACCCTATTCCCGTCATTGTAATATTCCTAATTAGCCATGAGCTAGTTGGAATATTAAATTTTGTTTTACTGATTTGTTTTATGAATAAGAGGACAATGGAGGTCCAAAATTCTCCTTAATAATGAATAAATCAATGCCAATGTGAAAGAGATAGATCTTGGAAGCTTAATTGAGCACCCTTTGGTATGAAAAGGGGCTGGATCACCTTGAATGGGTCAACCTTGACCAAATCAACAGCGATGTCATGGAGGAGTGGTCATCAATGAAAGACATCGCAATTTTAAATGGAGATGCTTTGTGTGGAAGTAGTGCCTTTATTGGATGGGGATTAGGGTTTGCAAGCTCATATCTTATTTAAGGAAGAGGATGGAAGCCATATTGATTATGTTTTGGTATTTGATATTTCTGAATATATGGTCTGTTTAGACATATATCTTTCTCTTGTTGTTTAGATGAGATAGAGCGTTGTTTAGCACAGGGTGTCCCTGATCGGGAATCCCACCTCGTCCATTGAGAAGCTCTTGGAGGAGTCTTGTACTACATTGTCCACTATCAGGCTTAAGTCTAAGCTTCATCTTTCATTTACATCATAGATCCTATTGAGGGTTTAGTTGTTTTGTAGGTTGCAGCAAGTGGAGACTAGATCTCTAGATCTGGGTCATTTCATTGTTCATTTTCAGTGGAGGAGGCTTCCTTTCCATTAGGAGGATAGTAAGGAAGGCCCTTGAGAATATTTTTAGATATTGGTATCAAGCCAACCTTTTATTCAGCCCTATAGCATAGTTTACTTCCAGATCTGCATTATTTCTGTAGGAGGAGTTGCAGGGTGGATTGACACACCATTTAGAGAGTTGATTTTCTAGTGAAGGGGATCTGCCTTTCACTTAGAGGATCTATTGCATGAGGCTATTGTATTTATAATATCAGATCAGCCACACTTTCCAGATCTATATTTTGTAGTGGATCTTCAGCTTTAGGGCCTGGATCCCCATCTTATACATGGTTTTTTGCTGAAAACCCTTAAGGGGTTCTTCAAAGGAGGTTGTATAGTGCTCAAATTTGTATTGGATCTATCTTTTGGGGCATATATCAGACCTAGATATAATGTATAATCATTTTCTGTAGCAGAGCTTTAAAAACAGCGCTGTAAGAGTCTTCCAGCTTTATATATAGTAGCAACACCTCATTTTGGAGGGATTTTGTCCATTGGAGGCTTGTACTTTCTTTTTGTGTATCTTATGGCCCATTATTTATGCATATTTTGCTTCTTTTATAACATATGAAAGGTCTCCATATAGGCGTCTTGATTTTAAATGATAATTTACACTATTGTTCCAGAATTTTGCACTATATTTCTGCTTTTCCCATTTGGGAATATTACAGTGGTATCAGAGCATAATCTTGGCACAGCCTGTGCATCTTGAAAAGACAATATGTCATCTAAAGAATGAGAGCCTCTTACTAATAGAGAAAAGAGGTATCAAAGAAGAATACATTGGAAGTTTGATTATACAAATGAAAAAAAATACAAGGGTAAAACCCCTTTATCTGGAGGTGAAGATGAAGACAAGGAGTTCCCTAAGATCCTTCTTAGAGCCATGCAAGATATTGCTAGAGAGATCAAAGAAATGAGGATGGATAGATACAAGGAATCCCCTAAAGTATCTCATCATGGTGAAGTAAATGGCATGTCTCATCACTAGATTGATCAACCAGTGCAACAACCACAAGTTTCCCAACGTTCTACAATGCCTACATTCTTAGCTGCGGGAAATGAAGGGTTTCAAAAGCAAGAATCCCTTGAAGATTATTTTATGGAGTATGAGTCTCGAACTCAGAGATTCAAGGAACACTTGATTTTTCAATAATTTTGTCAAATCAAGGACAATATAAGACCAAGGCATCATAATAGAAGTGGTGGATTCATTCATAATCATGATCTACACCTCACTATGGGCAGATTTTTATTACCCAACTTTGATGGGTCATCCAAGTGCACTTCCAAATCATGGGTAGAGAAACTTTACATGTACTTCCAGTTGAAAAAAGTTCCAGAAATGGAAACCATTAAGATAGCAACGCTGCACCTTGAGGGTGAAGCACATGACTGGTGTTTCCATGGCTTGTCTACATTGGGTCATGCCAATGTGGCTACATATTCAAAGTTCACTAGAAGGCTAGTGGAAATATTTGATAGAAGAGATCCTAAAGAACCATTCATGGGGCTTGCAAAGCTAAAACAATTGGGTAATCCAGAAAATTACATTTCTAAATTTTTAAGACTTTTTTTATGGTTCTTGATTTATCTACAACAAGAAGGGTGTATATGTTCATTGATGGGTTAGATGAACCTCTTCATGGGCTGGTTAAGTCTACCAAGCCCACTACCCTTCAAGGTTCCATTGAAAGGGCTAGAGATCTTCAAGATGCCTTGCCAAAAGCAAAGGCAACATTTCAGCATAAGCCCTATTTTCCATCAAAGGGAAAATAAGAGAAAGCTCCTCTTTCAAAGGAGAGTCAAAATAAAAAACCTCTTGATGATGATGTCCGAAGAGACTTGAGGAGGATGAATCTTTGCTTCACATTCCAAGAATCATGGGTACCTAGACATAGATGTGCAGTAGGAAAGGCACACTACATAGAGGTCTTATGAGATGATGAGGAGGAAGAAGAAGATGAACAAGGAAGCGGTCACAGTGCTGGGATAGCAGGAGATGATCCACCACCACCTAGAGGTGAGGATGGAGCAATTTCTCCAATTAGAGGCACTCTTGCATCATTAAGAGTGATACTCAACTATCATAAAACTTCCACACAAGAAACAAAGTTGAATTTGCACCGTAATATTCCAAATATGGAACAGCTCATGAATCATGCACTAAAAATGCATTTCCAGCAACATTTGCAATAAAATAATAAAATGGTACCTTGGATCCCATAAATTAATAAATATACAACATAAATCCAAGAATTGAGCTGAAATAAATCAAACTAGCTGGGTTAAACAGATCTCCCACACCTAGGATTGGTAAAATGTGTTAAAACCCCAAGACTGCAAAATACCGGAGTTGTTGCATAAGGGACTGTGTAGTCTAAGAGAGGGTTTACACTTATAAAATATGAGAACAATATATCTACTCATATATTAATCAAATATGTTTTAAAAACTGATATCTAGTCTCCTTATGCAAAATACAAGATAACCCGGCAAGGGTTTCTTGTCAAACACTCTGCATACAAAATGGGATATTCAGTAATTTACTGAATCACCACTGAAAAAATAAATTACATGAGTGTATAAGGCTTAAATATTTTTGATCTTCTGTATATCCCTCAAGGGCTTCCTCCCGTGAAAGGATGAACCTCTCAATCACAAGGAAACACTGCAACGGAACCACCAAACCATGCATTGAATACTGCCTCCAAAATAACACATTACCTAGCTGTAAAAATGTTGGGAATGTATGGGAAATGTGTGGTCTGATACCACATATCTGAAATCAGCCCTGGAGCTCTCCAAACAGGTCCCTCAAGTGAAGGAACACTTCCTCCAATGAGAAACTAGCTCAGAAACTGGGATTCCAATCCCTTCCACTACTACACCCAGCAAGACTACATAATCTCTGTAAAAAATACGTTGATGAAGTAGGCTGAAGCTTGGCCTAAAAAATTGATGTGGAATGATGAATAAAAACTATCCCAAGAGGCTCCTCAAGGAAAGAGGTGGGATTCCCGCTCGGGAACACCCTGTGCTAAACAACACTGCTACTCTGCTAAACAACAAGAGGAAGAAAAATTCTGAGCAGACATGAATAATAATCTAAGAAATGAAGAATAATGCTTCCATCCTCTTCCTTATATAAAACATGATTTTTCTTGCCCTTGGCCCCACTCAATTAGGTCATCTCTATCCAAAGATACATCTCCCTCCAAAATTGTGTTATTCCTCCTTGGATTCCTCCTCCTCTAAAACTGCGTTGTTGAATTAGTCAAAGTGGACTGAATCAACTTGATTTTATCCCTGTTCACACATGGAGGTGTTTTATTAAGCTAGAAAGAGTGTCTCCTTTCACACTTGGAGTGTTTTTACCCTCCTTAGGAGACTTATGGGCTTTTCTACCCATTTATTCACTGACTAGAGCTGCTGCTAACTCTAATGTTCCATTTAGCTTTGAGGCTAAAATTTTGGAACATTACAGTCCTCCCCTCCAAAATATTTGCTTGTCCTCAAGCAAATGCATAGGGAGAGAAAATTTCTCCCCTCCTCCTCATGTGGCCTCTCATCAATAGCCTCCATCCCCTCATCAAGAGCATCTGCAAATATACTGTCATCCAATGCTTCCTCCCAAGTGTGTAATACCAAAGAGTCTGCATCAATCAAAGGTGGAAAGTGTGAATGGAAACCTGCTTGCTGTCTCATGGCCTCCGCAAATTAGGAGTGATGACCAACATGGTGAATGAGTGTCTCCCTCACCCACGCTATCATCTAAATGAAGTGAGTCACCCTCCAACATGGCAAATCATGAAGAATCTCTTCCACCTTGGGCTCCTGAAATTTAGGTGGGCTGAATAAATGAACATGATAGGAAAGAAGGCCTATCCCACGCTGTCCTCCTCTCCACTTATGATAAGTGTAGATGGCATGCTAATCTTGGGCTGCAACATGATTTTCCTCCAAAGGAAAGAAGAAGATTAAGCCTCCAAGGACTCTTCCTCCAAAATCATGAGGCATGCCAACCCAAACAATTCCATTCAAGATGAATGGCACATCATCACCATATGGCATCCAAATAAAAAAATGATTGAAGCTTATCTGCAATTTTGGATGATACACATGGTCTCTATGGTGGACACAACGCAGTCCTTTCAACCGTTGATTCAGAGCATCAACTGGTAAGTTGTTCTTCAAAGAATTTGTAGCTATGCATGTTAGCTCATCTACTATGAAGTAGCAAGCTACAATATATACCAGCTGTGTACAATCAAAACAATACAACACTTTCCCAAAGTCATGTAGATATGGGTTATCAAGATTACAAAATTTGTCCCTAAAGTGACCATGAAACCCATAAATAATCTTGCTCTCTTGTGGAGCAATGCATTGTTTACATATGGTGAGAAAATACAAATAATCAATAGAGTAACCAACAAGAACATAAATTTATTTCTTACCATGCATCATGTGTGAGCTAAAGGTGAGGTCCATGAGTGTAATGTTCCCAATTTTAGCCTCAAGCTAAAATGGAACATTATAGTTTCACATTTCATTTTTTTTAATAAAATGGGGAAGGAGACACCTTAGCCCCTTTTAGATGAAGAAATAACACTCCTAATGTGAAATGGGAGTGAATAAAGTAGCTGATATAAACACCAATGGTGTGAATGGAACCCCGCTCACTTGGATTAGTCATCTTTGACTAAAGTCAACAGCGCTGCCTATAGAGGAGAAGCTTCCTAGAGAAGCTGCACAGTTTTGGAGGGAAGAGCTTCACATGAGGGTGGAAACCCTAATTGGTAGGACCATGGTGGAGAAGAGGTTCCTTTCTTTATATGGAGGAGATGGCAGCATATTTCATTATGCCATGTTTTAGATTTTATACTTTGTGTCTGCAAGAGCTTGCATCCCTGGGCTGTTTAGCAGGGTGATGGTGCCCTCGGGCACTAGGGTGTTCCCGGTCGGGAATCCCTACCTCTTCCTCAAGGAAGGATGAGGATTGAGCTTCATTTCCTCAATCTGGCATTGGCCATAGCTTCAGTCATCTTCTACAACGTTATTTCTACAGTAGAGAGGACATTGTGTAGCTGGGTGCATCTAGAGAGGATCTCATGGAGTCTCCTTAGCTTGTTTTCTTTAGTGGTGGAGGGATCTATTCATTGGAGGAGCTGCAAGGAGGATTCCCGGGCTTCATTTCAGATTAGTGGCATGAGGCCACACTTCTATCATCTCCCACTACACAGTCCATGAGAGTAACTGCGTTATTTTGGACAAGGCAGTGAGAGAGGGGTTCGTGGAGCTTCAAGGAGGATGCTTTTGAGACAAAGGGATCAGCCCTTTGTATTGGAGACATTATCAGACGAGGGAAATCAGATTTTAGATCAGCCACATCCTCATTCATATTTTGCAGTAGCTGCAGTGACAACTCTGTTGTCACATTTTTGTATGTTCCAGCATTTCTAGCAATCTCTCATAGATTGGTTATAAATCTTGTATTTCAGCCCAATTCTTGTTGCTGGGCTTATTTCTTGTATTCCTTCAGCCATATGTACATTTACTCATATTCATCAACTTATACCTTCATGTACTCAGCGCAGTTTCAGCTACTCTGGCATTTTATGGAGTTTCAACAATTCTTGTATTACATTGCTTATTCATTGAGGGTTGGTTCTTAAAGTTTGAATGGCTTGTCCCTCAACTATTTCTTGTATATTTCATGCTGATATATCTTAATAACATAATTTTTGTATAATTTCCCTCTTATGGTGTATTCAGATATGCGGAGTTCATGTTTATGTTCATATATTTCTATAAGCTCTTTCATTGAGCATTGTTTTAGATACCTAGATTGGGGAGATCTGAATAACCCATCTAGAGTTATTTCTTTGAGCTCATTTTCTGCAAGGGAGTTTTATTAGAGTTTTTCTAGGGCATCCCAACACCGGTTTTCCTTATTTATGCAACATATTCCTTATGCAGCGTCCTCAAGGACCCTGTGGTAGAAATTCCCAAGGTGGAATATTGCATATCCATAAGCAGAGTTTGTGAAGGGCCAGCTAGCCTCAGGATCTCTCCCTTATTTGAAGGAGACATAATAAATTCCCCAACAGTCAATCTTTGAAATGGACTTGCAGTGTCTCACTGAAGAAGGAAAATGGAACATCTTAGATGTTCCCAATGGAGCATAAATTTCCCTCATTTGGGACATTACAATGAGTGAGTCCTCCCATGAGAATCTCCTCATAAAAATCTGCAAGAGGAGAGGGTGAATACTCCCTTTGGAACACTCTATAAATAGAAACATGCTCTCAAGTGAAAATGCTGTAGGCCTTAGTAACAAGGATCTTGTCACTCCATGACTTCTCCCTTTGTCATTCCACATGCCAAAGCCATCCACCATCATGCTGCTGTGTGAGAAGATCTTCTTCTGACATGGAAGTCTCTCATGATCCTCCTGTTGGGGTTCCCATGTTTTGGCTAGATTGGCAAGACCAAAAGATGAGACAACATCATAACCACTTTGGGGCCCTAGGATCTAGCCCTCCTGGACCGGGAGAGGGATCTCTCCAATAAAACAAAGAATGATATATCTCTGAAAGCTCAAAATGAGTTATTAGGATAGGTATGAAGCACAGAGGGGGGTTTAAATTGGTTGACTGGCTGTAGGGTTGGTCATGAGATCATAGACTGAGAAGGTAATGGGAAGAAGGGAGCAGAGCAGTAGGAAATTTCGGCAAAAGAGTATGGGTTAAGGCTGTGCCATCCATTGGGCTATGGAGTCATGAAAGGAGATTACTCACGGACAATTAAGCCAAGGCTTTCATAGGGAAAGTCATATATACTAAAGGATATTTGAGATAGATGATGGAACAGAACATTAAGGAGTGAAGGAGAGACACAAAAGGCAGCTTTGAGATTAGACCAGAGGTCATCTAACTCCAGATCTGCTTCAGCATACTCTTCAAAGGGAAAACACATAAGATTTAAACACAGAACTAGGCTTAAGGTCAGAGAAAGTCTTTGAACCTTCAATGCTTCGACATCAGCTCACGGGACCTTGGAAAGGCCAATCTATCAAACAAGGACCCCAGTGGATAGGGCTTACACTAAATCCCCGGTATCCAAAATCCTCTAGCTTGAACCCAAACAAGAACGACTAAGCAGCAAACCCTGAACTTACACATCAGCTAGCAGTGAATAACAACTGCTACACTGATTAAATCACACGAATTTACTCTTAGTTTCACTATCAGCAGAAAACATTAAAGGTAGGGAGAGCATAAACATAGGGTACCATGCGAGGGAAAATCCTATGCTATATTTCTGATGTGTACCAGAAGACCAATGAACAGCATGGAAAATTTAAATAAAAATGAAATAAGAATAACATCACTCGTAGTAATAGACCAGGATCCTGTGAAATTGCTTGATTAATTGATGCAAAACCAGTCACGTACACAGAGCTCAATAGCTGATTACAATCCTAACTTTCTCCTCCTAGCCTACTACATTACAAACTACTCTGTTACTCTCTCCCAAAATTGTTCTAACAGTCAAAAATGAATCCCTCTAACTACAACAACAATAACACAATCCAACCCTTTACAATTTGTTCTTTAGGGATTCTTATAGTGGAATGAATAATAGCAGGAGTAGATACAAATTAAATGGATCCATTAAGATAGAGTGGCAGACGCGTCAACACCCATTCTGCTTAATGGCTCTGTGCTGTACTCTGTAGTCTAGTTCAGAGGTCTCTGTCAGGTCAATATTGACCTCGGATGTGTTCTTGAAGTCCTTCTGGCTGTTTGGAACTCTGCGCTGCCTTCTGGAATTAGTGACCTGGATCGAAGGGTTTGCAGGCCTCTCCATACCTCCATAACTGTTGTCTGACAGTCTTAAAGAAGCTTCTGTCAGTGAAATAATATTGAAGGGCTCGAGGAGGCATGGAGACTTCTGAAGGAAGGTGTCCTTCCTGGAGAAAACAGTGCTCTGCTGATATGAATGCGCTGTTGTAACTTGCTAGTGTGCCTCAGTCTTCAAACTGCATCTTATCCTTTGAAGCATGGGATTAAAGCATCAAATCTTCAATTACAGGCTCGAACCCTTAATCCTGGCTGCTGATATATTGGCCGATGTTTGAAATGGCCTCTCTGTAAACCCTGCACAAATAAAATAAACCAATTATAAAAACCATGGGTGACGGAAGAGATGCTGCGGAGGCCTGCGGAATGGTGACGTAATGGTGGAGAACTAGCAGAGAAATAATGTTTAGCGTAAATCCCAAAGTCTTAAGGTTTGGGCGATTTGCAAAGAAATGAATGAGAATGCAATGAAACACCCATGAAATGGTTGTGAAAGGTGGGGCCCGGCATGAGCGAAGGGCGATTAGCTTTGAGCCGTTGGATCTCAGGAGGGGATCAACGGTGGGGGTTAAAAGACGAACCTTTGGGAAGGTCCGAAGGAAGAAAAAAAGTGGAGGCGCAATGAAACGAGGGCCATGGATCTTGGATGAATGGATGGCTATGATTAAATTGGAGGATCAAAATCGGGGAGGCGGAGGGTTGACACATTGTAAACTTTCAATTGGCATCGGCGCAATTAAGCGCCAACCGTTGGATTGCACAAGGGATCAATGGTGGGGATTAAATCGGCGGGGGAAACAATGGGTGAAATGAGTGGGGTGGGAGAAATAAGGGCCATTGGATTGAAATGGATGAAAAACGGATATTGGATCGAGGATCGTCAATCGGAGATCGCCAATCGGAAGTGCGAAGGATGGCACATTTTAAAACTTGCGATTGGTGATGCTCCGATCGCGCGATAGTCGTCGGATCAGGGTGTTAGATCAACGGTCGACAGGCAATTAGAGGGAGACGTGGAGAGGAGATAGGGTGCATTTATGGAACAAGTGTTGATCGTTAGATCCGTGTAGATCTACGATCAAGATCGCTGCGGGAGTTCATAGAACGAAGCCCAATCGCATCGAGGATTTTAAGTTAACAAAGAAATGCGCTTGCCCAAAACCTCCAACTACAATAAGCGCCCAGGCTTAAGCGCTTGGTCCTGGGCATAGGGCATATGGGGAAGTTGTTCGAGGGGGCTGGCCGAAAGGGGCTTAGCCTGCATAAAGCAAAAGTGGGTCTTTTGGCCTACTTTTAATGCTTTTTAAGGCTAGGAAAGGGATTCGGTAGGGAGAATAAGGGGTTTTCAAGCCAAACAAAGGGTATTTGTAAGGTTCAAAGGGGTTTTAGGATGATTTAAAAGGTTAAAAAGGGAAATTGTAAGACTTTGCAGAAGGGAAAAAGGTGATGAAAATAGAGGTTAAATGGGGATGAAATAAGGGGGATGAAGGCCTTTTTGGGCATTCTTCATAAACAGAGAGGATTTTTAACTTGGAAACATCAGTGAGGATTTATCAAAGGACGAAGGCACAAGGAGGCTTCAAGGATGATGTGTTTTCAGAGGAAATGCATTCCTTGAAGGCTCAAAAAAATTTTAGCCCCCTGTTTTCTTGTCAAAAAATTCATAGGGGGCTAACTTTGGCTCCACATGGGGATGGATTCTTCTTGAAGGAGTCAAGAATTCAGAAAATTATTTTTGGAGTAGGCCAGATGCCTGGTACTTGACACATTATTTTATTTCTTATATCAGCTACCACAAATCATGAAGACATCATATCAGCAGAAATATTCTCCCAAAAAACTACCTACCCATATTATAGTCCTAACATTTTTTCTTCTGGGTGCATTTGGACTTGCAGACCCTTTACATCATCAATTTTTATAAACAGGAAAAATGAACCTATTCTATTTCTACCCTTATTTCTCCATGAGACTAGATTAAACTGTTGGCCTCATAGCTTCTCTACCTAATCTAATATCTGCTAGGATTAAACTGTCTAGCATATTTCTTCTCTACATTCTAAGACAGAAATTGAAAAACAATCAAGCCAATATTAGACTGTCTAACTTGCTGGACTTTGCAAAAATTTTAAAAACTAACTACATGCTCATGTACTGAGCTTTATTACGATTTCCTACCTACCCTACCCTACTTGGAATATTTACATGCCTAGCTTACAAACATTTTTTTCCGATGCAACCAGTCCATCAAGTGATCCCATGACTGGTCTTTCTTTCTCAACTCCTTGAGCATGCTAGATAGGCAGGGCTGCTCCCACTCTTTTTTTTCCACAACAGTAGCTTCAAAAAATTTTATTTCTATCCGCAACATGCTCCTCAAAAATACCTTCGATCCTTCTTCAAACGTTTGCAGGAAATAATCATAAGGATCAAGAAATGAAACCTGGTTATGAACATTCGGCAGGCAAGCTTTGACCATGATTTCTTCTTCTTCCACTAGATCAAGAACAAGACTCTCTTGAGAAAGAGTGTCTCCTTCATCTTTTGAACTGGAGGACTCATCATATATTGCAGCCGAGTCCTCTTGGAGCTCTGATGTATTCTGCTCTGATGGGCTGAGCTCCGTGAAAAGGTCCATGTATTCTTGAGCAGGGGTATGATCCATTGCTTCTTCTTTTTCAAGAGAAGGCTCCTTGCTTTCATCCTGCTCAAGAATCTCTTCTTTGCTTTCCTCCTCATCTTTTAAGATGAAAGGCTGCTGATCATGAAAGTCATCACTGATGATATGAGGTGTAACAGAGTGAAAATTCCATGAATCTTCACCTATTACAAGGCTTTTGTAGCTTTCTTCATCAGTGTCATAGATAGGTCGACTTGGTTCATTGCTTCTCTGGAGTTGCTAGCCCTAATTTTCCTCCCATGAATCTGCTGATGATGGTCCTGCGAGCTCGGTTTCCTTTTGAAAACAATTATCGTCAAATAGATCATAACTAGGAAAATCATATGTGTAAGCAATGTCACCAATCAGACCTATCAGGCTCTCAGCGGGTCTTTCTTTGATCTGATCCACAGAGGAGTTTTCTGGATCTGCATCAGTTCTGTAGAATATTTCAGAGGTGGACTGCGTGCTTAATATTCGGTCCATCTCTTCTTCTGTCAACGAAGTAATTTCTTTTTTAACACAGACAGAAGAACAGTAGTCCTCTGCTTCTTGTATGAACTGATCTGGAGGTTGGATATCTTTGTGAGCCTCATCTTGAGAATTTTCCAGAGCAAGAGCAAACTCCAAACCCGGATCATCATACATGTCTTGCTCATCTTCTAGGTCTGGAGTTGGCCCTTGCTCTGGAAAATGCATGGGTTGTTCTAAATAATCAACATTTGCATTTATATTAGCCATATGCATTTCTAGCACTTCACCAAACATGTCCGCTATTCTGTTTAATTGGTCTGCCAAAGCATCTAGCTTTGCATATCTATCCATGTTTGGATCTATGTTTCTGCAAATAAGGTCACTGCATCTTCTCAACTAGTTCAGAGTCTTCTACCAGTGGAGTCATTAGGTATTTTAGGAATTATAGGGTGTGGAGTCGCCAGGTGGATGAATTTAGATGTTTGAAACATACTACTGTCCACCATCAGCATTAGATACAAATCTAAAGGCATTGGTCTGAATTGTTCCCTAGCAGAGTCGCCATTATGTTGGGGTTCCCATGTTTTGGCCAGATTGGAAAGACCGAAATATGAGACAACATCATAACCACTTTGGGGCCCTAGGATCTAGCCCTCCTGGACCTAGAGAGGGATATCTCCAATAAAAAAAATAATGATATATCTCTGAAAGATCAAAATGAGGTATTAGGCTAGGTATGAAGCACAGAGGGGGGTTTAAATTGGTTGGCTAGCTGTAGGGTTGGTCATGAGATCATAGAATGAGAAGGTAATGGGAAGAAGGGAGCAGAGTAGTAGGATGTTTCGGCAAGAGAGGATGGGTTAAGGCTGTGCCATCCATTGGGCTATGGAGTCATGAAAGGAGATTACTCACGGGCAATTAAGCCAAGGATTTCATAGGGCAAGTCATCTATACTAAAGGATCTTTGAGATAGATGATGGAACAGAACATTAAGGAGTGAAGGAGAGACACAGAAGGCAGCTTTGAGATCATACCAGAGGTCATCTAACTCCAGATCTACTTCAGCATACTCTTCAAAGGGAAAACACATAAGATTTAAACACAGAACTAGGCCTAAGGTTAGAGAAGTACTTTGAACCTTCAATGCTTCGACACCAGCTCACGGGATTTTGGAAAGGCCAATCTGTCGAACAAGGACCCCAAATCCTCGGTATCCCAAATCCTCGGTATCCCAAATCCTCGGTATCCCAAATCCTCTAGCTTGAACCCAAACAAGAACAACTAAGAAAAAAACCCCGAACTCACACATCAGCTAGCAGTGAATAACAAATGCTACACTGGTTAAATCACAAAAATTTACTCTTAGTTTCACTATCAGCAGAAAAAATTAAAGGTAGGGAGATCAGAAACATAGGGTACCATGCGAGGGTAAATCCTATGCTATATTTCTGATGTGTACCAGAAGACCAATGAACAACATGGAAAATGTAAATAACAATGAAATAAGAATAACATCACTCGTAGTAATAGACCAAGATCCTATGAAATTTCTTGATTAATTGATGCAAAACTAGTCACGTACACAAAGCTCAATAGCTGATTACAATCCTAACTTTCTCCTCCCAGCCTACTACATTAAAAACTACTCTGATACTCTCTCCCAAAACTGTTCTAACAGTCAAAAATGAATCCCTCTAACTACAACAACAATAACACAATCCAACCCTTTACAATTCGTTCTTCAGGGATTCTTATAGGGGAATGAATAATAGCAGGAGTAGATACAAATTAAATGGATCCATTAAGACAGAGTGGCGAACGCGTCAACGCCCATTCTGCTTAATGGCTCTGTGCTGTACTCTGTAGTCTGATTCAAAGGTCTCTATCAGGTCAATATTGACCTCGAATGTGTTCTTGAAGTCCTTCTGGCTGTTTGGAACTCTGTGCTACCTTCTAGAATTAGTGACCTGGATCGAAGGGTTTGCAGGCCTCTCCATACCTCCATAACTGCTGTCTGATAGTCTTAAAGAAGCTTCTGTCAGTAAAATAATATTGAAGGGCTCGAGGAGGCATGGAGACTTCTGAAGGAAGGTGTCCTTCCTAGAGAAAACAGTGCTCTCCTGATATGAATGCGCTGTTGTAACTTGCTAGTGTGCCTCAGTCTTCAAACTGCATCTTATCCTTTTAAGCATGGTATTAAAGCATCAAATCTTCAATTACGGGCTTGAACCCTTAATCCCGGTTGCTGATATATTGGCCGATGTTTGAAATGGCCTCTCTGTAAACCCCGCACAAATAAAATAAACCAGTTATAAAAACTAGGGGTGATAGAAGAGATGTTGTGGAGGCCTGCAGAATGGTGGCATAATGGTGGAGAACAGGCAGAGAAATAATGTTTAGCATAAAGCCCAAAGTCTTAAGGTTTGGGCAATTTGTAATGAAATTAATGAGAATGCAATGAAACACCCATGAAACGGTTGTGAAAGGTGGGGCCTGGCGTGAGTGGAGGGTGATTAGCTTTGAGTCGTTGGATCTCAGGAGGGGATCAATGGCGGGGGTTAAAATACGAACCTTTAGGAAGGTCCGAAGGAAGAAAAAAAGTGGAGGCACGATGAAATGAGGGCTGTGGATCTTGGATGAACGGACGACTATGATTAAATCGGAGGATCACAATCGGGGAGGCGGAGGGTTGACACATTGTAAACTTCCGATTAGCATCGACGTGATTAAGCGCCAACCAGTGGATCACGTAGGGGATCAATGGTGGAGATTAAATCGGTGGGGGAAACAACAAGTGCAATGAGCAGGGCGGGAGAAATAAGGGTTGTTGGATCGAAATGGAATGAACGGCAGAGATCGGATCGGGGATCGCCAATCGGAGATCGCCAATTGGGAGTGCGAAGGATGGTGCGTTTTAAAACTTGCGATTGGTGATGCTCTGATCGCGTGATAGTCGTCGGATCAAGGTGTTAGATCGACGGTCGACAGGCAATTGGAGGGAGACGGGGAGAGGAGATGGGGTGCGTTTGCAGAATAAGTGTTGACCATTAGATCTATGTAGATCTATGGTTGAGATCGCCGCAGGAGTTCATAGAACGAAGCCCAATCGCATCGGGGATTTTAAGTTAACAAAGAAATGCACTTGCCCAAAACCTCTGATTGCGATAAGCGCCCAGGCTTAAGCGCTTGGTCCTAGGTGTAGGGCATATGGGGAAGTGGTTCGAGGGGGCTGGCCGAAAGGGGCTTAGCCTTCATAAAGAAAAATTGGGTCTTTTGGCCTATTTTTAATGCTTTTTAAGGCTAGGAAAGGGATTCGGTAGGGAGAATAAGGGGTTTTCAAGCCAAAAAAAAGGGTATTTGTAAGGTTCAAAGGGGTGTTAGGATGATTTAAAAGGTTAAAAAGGGAAATTCGAAGACTTTGCAAAAGGGAAAAAGGTGATGAAAATAGAGGTTAAATGGGGATGAAATAAGGGGGATGAAGGCCTTTTTGGGCATTCTTCTTCATAAACAAAGAGGCTTTTTAACTTGGAAACAGCAGTGAGGATTTATCAAAGAACGAAGGCACAAGGAGGCTTCAAGGATTATGTGTTTTCAGAGGAAATGCATTCCTTGAAGGCTCAAAAACATTTTAGCCCCCTGTTTTCTTGTCAAAAAATTCAAAGTGGGCTAACACCTCCAATGCTGAAGGGTAGCCTCCTTGCACCATGAATGTGCCTTCCTTCTCTTTATAAATCTCATGAAAAGTATGGGAAGAATTTTACCCATACTCTCCCAAGTCATTAGGGGAATTTTGAGGTCTAAAATGGGCCTCCTAAGGAAAATGTACAATCAAAATTCACTTTATGAGAACCAATCACATTTTAGGGGATGACATCATCCCTAATGGTTGAGGTGGCATTGCTTGAGTTAAAGGTACTTACTTGTCACATTCTCAATGGTGGATAAAAACTCATGGATAACCATGGTAGTGCTCTAAGTACTTTTAAAGTCAAAGTAAAGTACTCATAATAAATGTCATTTCACACTTTTGGAATAAAATTCATACATAAAATAATATATTACATTTATTATATTATTTTTATATAATACATTAATTACATGTTATTATAAAATTTAAATAATATAAATTTTAATTAATAACATATTATATAATTAATAATTTATGAATTTATATTTATATTTTATTTTAAGTTATTTAAGTACAAAGGAAAAATTCATTAGTTGTTCAATGATAATGATTTTTTCTTGAAAAACTCATTCTTCTTTATAGCCACATCAATGCAATTTTTTTATTAATTTTATTTTAGTACAAATTTTGAATTGAATTTAACCATGGCTACATGGATTGTGGTGTAAAAAATGAATTACAAATTCATAAATATTATTTTATTGGTTCAGCTATTATTTTATTATTTCCTTAGGAGGCCCATTTTAGACCTCAAAATTCCCCTAATGGCAATCACAGCAACAAAATTTTTTTATGTTGCCTCATCTCTCCCTCATACAAGCCATGAAGTAAGATCATGATGGTCAACTTGTATGATGCCCCATACAAACAAGTCTTCTGCTACTCTAGCATATGGGTGCCATGCCATCCAATTGGTTTCTCTCTCCATACAAAGCTTTCCTCGAGCAAAAACATATCAGCAATATATGAAAGCAAGGTACAATAAAAACAAGTTACCAAATGACAACCGGAGATTGAATCATAGTTTCTCTCATGGAACCAGCGCAGTGCATCCTTGGCCTGCATCAAAATAAGAAATAAAAAGTGCTTTTCCAGCCACTTGTTTGCTGCCACAGTTATCTCATAGGATGAAATCATGAAGTTACAATATGGTCTCAATGGTGCACACCAAGAATCATGTGGCTTCCCCCACAAACCATCAAAAAGATAGCCAAAATAAATTCTACAGGTAGTTGCAAGTACATCATCATACAATATGCAAGAAGAGATATTTCTTCTTGTTACATCATGCTACACAAATAAGGGAGAGAAGTACAATACAAAACATGAAATGATACCTCCTCCATCATTTACTTGAGATCTTGAGCTGAAATGGCTCAACTGGAAATTCTCCCTCACTCCCACTGAGTAGGAAGGTGGCTGTGACATCCTCTCTATCACCATTCAGGCTATGCATCTCTCCATATGCTGATATATGTCCTATTGGATTCCCTCCCAAGTGAAATTCTCCATCAAATGGAAATATGCATCAAAGTGCATAGAAGAGAAGTCCTCATGTTCTGTAAGTAGCAGCTTCTCCTTGAGACTAGAAGATCTAGTCAAGAAGACCCTGCCATAGGAATAGATGATCACATCATCCACCATGTATCTATCATCTCCATCTGGGTCATCAAGAATCATGCATGCACCAAGATCCTTGGAGTACTCTACCAAGAGTTGAGATCTCCAATAAGGATCAATCCTCCTAAGAGACAGTGCTGGTGATCTGGCATGTGAAGCTCTCCTCATGTTGTTGCCTGCTACTTTGACATCCCCCATGCCAAATTCTTCCTCCAAACTCTTCACCTCTCCAAAATCCAAGAGTGGTGAATCCAAGGACAAGATGTCTTTCATCAACTCTAGATCAGGTGGCCTCCCAAGTGGAATGCCTCCATGTAGTGAGACATCAATGTCAAGAGTATACTGCTCATGTGATTAGGCAACCTTGCCCCTGCCCTTACAGTTCAAATCAGTCTGCCTCTTCCTTGCACTAGCTCTCTGAAATAGAGAAGGGTGTGTGCCTCTCATCAAGTGATGATGCTCTTCCTCCCTACCTCCTCCTTCTAGCTGCAATGTTGCACAATCATGTTTCTCACTGATTGTGCTTGGGCCTCCATGTATGAGATCCTAGGGAATTTCTTGTAAGGATACAAGAATCCCTCCTATTGGAGCATTGGCTCCTCCTCCCTCTGCATGAGGTATTGGATTTTCTCTACATCTGACAGTGTTGTTTCCCTCATCTTCATAAATGTGTATGGGAAACATCTCAATAGTTGGATCCTCTTGTGAAAAGGAGATCCCCATGCCCTCTTGTTCAAGAATATGAACTGGAGGTCTTGCTTCCGGCAAAGTGTAATGCAAGATGTCAACTTCTCCCATGGTCTTCTGAAGTGGGGTTTCCTCTATGACATGCAAGGGTTTTGTTTTCTCAAGTTTTCCTTTCTCATGTGTCTTAGGAAGCTTTTCACCAAATCTTCCCACCAATGTCTCTATGAATCTTACATAAGACGAAGTGTTTGCATTCTTTAAAGAAAAAGATACAAAAATCCACCATGCATGAGCCTTACCTCTGAAATGAAGCGCTGCAACTCTGATGGCTTCATCTTCAGAAATATGGTGCAGCTGCAAATAGGAATCCAGCTCCTTCACCCAAGCTCCAACTGAACATGTAGGTGATCCGGCAAAAGTGGATAGAAGAAATCTATCTGCATCCTGCTGCTTGCTCTTCTCCACCTGGATCTTGCAAAACTCCTAGAAATCAATATGATCTATAAACCTCTCAACTTGAGATTCATACTCCTGCAACAAATCACTAAGAGTTCTCCTCTTAGGCATTTTTCCTCCTCTCATCCATCTCAAGATAGATCTGGGCACTTGACTGCGCTGTGCATCATGGTGTGTAGCCGCATGCTCACACTCACCATGTGAAAATCTAGATTCTTCTCTAGATCCAACTTCCTTTGGATATCCCATCTCCAATCTCATTTTCTTCAGCTCTCCTTGAAATCTCTGCATAGATTTTGGAAGAAGCTTTGTAAGCTTGTATTCCTTTCTTCCTTCACATATTGAAGCTTTCTGGCTTCTTTCCATCTCTCCTTCCTCTTATAGTTGGATCTCATAGGCTGAGCCAGAGATCATGCTCTGATACCACTGTAATATTCCAAATCTAGAACAGCTCATGAATCATGCACTAAAAATGAATTTCCATCAACATTTGCAATAAAATACTAAAATGGACCCTTGGATCCCATAAATTAATCAATATTAAACCTAAATCCAAGAATTTAGTTGAAACAAATCAAACTAGGTTGGTTAAACAGATCTCCCACACCTAGGATTGCTAAAATGTGTTAAAACCCCAAGACTGCAAAATACCGGAGTTGCTACATAAGGGGCTGCGCAGTCTAAGAGAGGGTTTACACTTATAAAATAGGAGAAAATCATATGTACTTATATATTAATCAAATATGTTTTAAGAATTGAGATCTAGTCTCCTTATACAAAATACAAGATAACTCGGCAAGGGTTTCTTGTCAAACACTCTGCATACAAAATGGGATATTCAGTAATTTACTGAATCACCACTGCAACACTAAAGTACATGAGAATAGAAGGCTGAAATATTTATGATCTGCTGTAGATCTCTCAAGGGCTTCCTCCCATGAAAGGATGAACCTCTTAATCACAAGGAAACACTGCAACGGAGCCACCAAACCATGCACTGAATATTGCCTCCAAAATAACGCATTCCCTAGCTGGAACATCGCTGGGAATGTATGAGAAATGTGTGGTATGATACCACAGATCTTAAATCAGCCCTAGAGCTCTCCAAACAGGTCCCTCAAGTGAAGGAAACATTCCTCCAATGAGAAACTAGCTCAGAAACCAGGATTCCAATCCCTTCCACTGCTGCACCCAGCAACATTGTACAATCTCTGGCAAAAATGTGTTGATCAAGTAGGCTAAAGCTTGGCCTAAAAACCTGACGTGGAATGATGAATACAAACTCTCCCAAGAAGCTCCTCAAGGAAAGAGGTGGGATTCTCGCTCGGGAACACCTTGTGCTAAACAACACTACTACTCTACTAAACAGCAAGAGGAAGAAAAAGTCTGAGCAGAAATGAATAATAATATAAGACAAGAAGAATAATGTTTCCATCATCTTCCTTATATAAAACATGATTTTTATTTCCCTTGGCCCCACTCAATTAGGTCATCTCTATCCAAAGATATATCTCCTTCCAAAACTTCGTTATTCCTCCTTGGATTGCTCCTCCTCTAAAACTGCGTTGTTGACTTAGTCAAAGTGGACTGAATCAACTTGATTTTATCACTGTTCACACATGGAGGTGTTTTATTAAGCTATAAAGAGTCTCTCCTTTCACACTTGGAGTGTTTTTATCCTCCTTAGGAGACTTATGGGATTTTCTACCCATTTATTCACTGACTAGAGCTGCTGCTAACTCTAATGTTCCATTTAGCTTTGAGGCTAAAATTTTGGAACATTACATGCACAGTGGAAGCAGGGATAAGATGATCCCATCTACTATGCACATGAGAATGGTTCATGAGACATCACTATCTTGTGGTAAACCACCTGGGAGACCACTTGATCCAGATTTGGTGAGAAATGTCTCACATCTTGGTGATCCATTCATAGATCCAGGAGGAATGGGAGCATTAGAAGACCAAGATACAATGTTGAGAGTCTTGGGTAGACTCAAGGAGGAGGGAGGCATTCTCCCAACATCACCATTACCCACTCTCAGATCTCATATTGCGCTGAGAGGAAATGCTGCAGACTTGGGAGATGACACCATCATGGGGCAAGGAGTCCATTCTTTGGCTGTGGAGACTTAGAAGATGTTCTCCCTTGAAGAGAAATCTTCCATACATGATAGAATATGGTGGCCACACATGCATGCTTTGACTAAAACCAGGAATTTTTGGATAGATGATAGCTTTCCATGGGAAACTAACTTCCAAAAGCTTCAATCTTTACATGAGCAGGTGCATATACAAGGAGAGAAGCAAGGAGGGGATAGAAACCTTCCAACATATACCTTTGGGATGGGAGATGTCAAGGAGAAGAGAATCCATATGACAAATATTCCTTTTGACAAATCATCAGCGCTATCACTATGGGCGATTGATCCATATTGGAAATCCCAACTGTTGGTGGATTATTCCAAGGATCTTTTCACATGCATGATACTTGAGGACCAGATACATGAAGAGGGTTATTCAGTCCAAGAAGGAGTCATCTACTATCATGGTAGGATCTTCTTATCTAGAGCCTCTAAGCTCAAGGAGAAGTTGCTACAAAGAGCTTATGAAGAGTTCTTTTTCAGCCATACTTATTCCATGAAGGCCTACAACACTATCATGGAAAGCTACAATTTGGAAGGCTTTGAAGAAGAAATATATCAGCATTTTTCAAATATGCATGAACCATGTAGAGTTGGAAGAGATACATGAATCTATAAAGGAGTTATTTCAGCCACCTCTTTCCTCTTTTGGAATGAAAGGAAAAATATCTATGCACCACTCCATTTGTATGAGGAGAAATTTTGGTAAAGAACATGCTCATGTACATAATGTTTCATTTGATGATTATTTGCATTCTTTTACCATGTATATGTAGGCCATAGCTCCAAGGAGGAGCATTATACCATATAAACTTCATGGCCAAATTTGGGCCACAAACATTTCTGAGCATGGCCACTCCCTTGGAGTACATAGGGATATTTTGTATCAGTGTGGGTACATTCCAAAGGCACCAAACATATCTCACACTTTCAGCCATGGTGAGATGACTTGGGCAGCAAGTAAGTGGTGGGGAAACCACTTACCATATCATTATCTGAGGCAGTTAGGAGATATATTGCACTGGTTGCACATGTGGGACTATGACCCACCTCCATTTGCACAAATTTCTATTTGTATGTACTTAATTTTGATCCCATCATTGATGATATACTTATACTTTTTATGGGAATGTTTGGAGGGAGGATTGGAGGAATTTATGTGCCCTATGGGAGAATCTTATCACATGTTGGTGTCACCAATGATGGAGGAGAAGAGTTGTAGCACTCACCTTGTCAGTTCCTTAAGGACAAGCAACATTTGGGAAGGGAGGGCTGTAATATTCCCAATTAGCCATGAGCTAGTTGGAATATTAAATTTTTTTTTTTGCTTATTTTTCTTATGAATAAGAGGACAATGGAGGTCAAAAATTCTCCTTAATAATGAATAAATAAATGCCAATGTGAAAGAGATAGATCTTGGCAGCTTAATTGAGCACCCTTTGGTTTGAAAATGGGTTGGATCACCTTGACTGGGTCAACCTTGACCAAATCATCAGCGTTGTCATCGAGGAGTGGTCATCAATGAAAGACAACACAGTTTTAGATGGAGATGCTTGTGTGGAAGTAGTGCCTTTATTGGATGGGGCTTAGGGTTTGCAAGATCATATCTTATTTAAGGAAGATGATGGAAGCCATATTGATTATGTTTTGGTATTTTACATTTTTGAATATATGGTCTATTTAGACATATATCTTTCTCTTGTTATTTAGTTGAGATAGAGTGTTGTTTAGCACAGGGTGTTCCTGATCGGGAATCCCACCTCTTCTATTAAGAAGATCTTGGAGGAGTATTGTACTACATTTTCCACTATAAGGCTTAAGGCCAAGCTTCATCTTTCATTTACAGTGCATATCCTGTTGAGGGTTTGGTTGTTTTGGAGGTTGCAGCAAGCGGAGACTAGATCTCTAGATCTGGATCATTTCATTGCACATTTTCAGTGGAGGAGGCTTCCTTTCCATTGGGAGGATATCAAGGAAGGCCCTTGAGCATATTTTCAGATCTTGGCATCAGGAAAACCTTTTATTCAGACCTACAACACAGTTTACTTCTAGATCTGCGTTATTTCTATAAGAGGATTTGCAGGGTGGATTGTCACACCATTTGGAGAGTTGATTTTCTAGTGAAGGGGATCTGCCTTTGACTTAGAGGATCTATTGGGGGAGGCTATTGTATTGATCATATCAGATCAGACACACTTTCCATATCTGTATTTTGCAGTGGATCTTCAGCCTTAGGGCCTAGATCCCCATCTTGTACATGGTGTTTTTCTAAAAACCCTTAAGGGGTTCTTCCAAGGAGGTTGTATAGTGCTCAGATCTGTATTGGAAATACCTTTTGAGGCACATATCAGTCCTAGATCTAATTTATGATCATGTGTTGTATAAGAGCTTTAAAAACTACGTTGTAAGAGTCTTCCAGCTTTATATATAGTAGAAACACCTCATTTTTGAGAGATTTTGTCCATTGAAGGCTTGTACTTTCTTGTTTTGTATCTTATGGCCCATTATTTATGCATATTTTGCTGCTGTTATAAAATATGAAAGGTCTCCATATTGGCCTCTTGCTTTTAAATGATGATTTAGACTATTGGTCCAGCATTTTGCACTATATTCCTACTTTTCCCATTTGGGAATACTACAGTCATGAAAAAATAGGGCACCATTCACTTTTGTGCCGATTTTCGCAATTTGAACAAAGCTAGTCCAAAGGACAATTACCCTACCCCATTCATCGACTAGGTTATCACCGCTTGCATAGGGCACAAGGCCCTCTCCTTCATGGATGGTTTCTCTGGTTATAATCAAATCCAAATACAACACACTGACTGGTACAAGACATCTTTCACCACCCCATGGGGCACGTTCGTATATCAGGTTATGCCATTCGGTCTTAAAAATTTTGGAGTCACTTTCCAACGTTTCATGAATTATATCTTTCATGACTTTGACCACCCTATCCTCACCTAATTGGACAACCTCACCATTCGATCCAAGAAGTGGTCTGATCATCTTGAGGATCTATGGTTGGTATTCCCACGATGCCAGAAATACAACCTACGCTTGAATCCCCTCAAGTGTGTCTTTTTCATCACGACGGGAAAACTTATAGGTTTTATTGTGTCCAAAAAATGGATTAGAGTGGACCCCCTCAAAGTCCAAGCTATCAAAGAGGTAC
Source organism: Pinus albicaulis (assembly GCA_034641835.2). Lineage (NCBI taxonomy): Eukaryota > Viridiplantae > Streptophyta > Pinopsida > Pinales > Pinaceae > Pinus > Pinus albicaulis. The sequence goes on along the minus strand of CM076578.1, from coordinate 1,402,753,369 downwards.
CACCACCTTGAACCCTCAAGAAACTCCAAAGCTTGTAGGGAAAAGCTAATTTTCTGAGATGCTTCGTCCCATATTATGCCACTTGCGCTTAGGGATTCCTACGCCTCCTCCATCATGACATCCCATTCAAATGGGGCAACCAAGCCCAAAAATAACTTGAGGTGCTGAAAGAAGGATTATCTTCAACACCATTGATCAGTCTGCCAAACTATGACAAATATTACATTCTGTATCTATCAGCGTCTGAGACTGCTTTGGTCGGGGTGTTAATCGAGGAGGGCCCCGATGGTAAAGAACACGTAATTTACTACGTTAGTAAAAACTTATCAGGCACCACATTAAGGTATGATCCCAAAGAGAAGACTGCCCTAGCATTAATACATGCAGTCCAAAAACTTCGCCAATACATTATCTTAAGGAATACAGCAGTCGTCGCAGATATCAACCCCGTGAGATACCTGCTCACCCACCATTTGATGAAACATAAATATTCTTGTTGGATAGTTATAATGCAAGAGTTAGACTTAAAATGTAGCTCCCCCAAAAGAAATAAGGCTTTAATCTTAGCTCAGTTCATCTCTAACCTCCCAAGTCAGACCAAAGGATCGCCAGTCAACGATTCACTACCGGATGAACATATCTTCCTAGTGACGACCAATGAACCTTGGTACTGAGATATTCTCTTATTCCTATGAACCCAAAAGTTAAAACCAAATATCACTCGTGATGACTGTAGGTGCATACACCATCAGGCCCCCCGATACCTCCTCATGGGAGATGTCCTTTATCGGCGGGGCATAGACACCATTTTACGTCGATGCCTCACTCACAACCAAGATGAGAAAGCCGTTAATGACTATCATAGTGGAGCTTGCAGTGGCCACCTCTCTAGAATGGCTACCACCAAAAATTTTATACAGGAAGGATATTTTTGGCTCACCTTATTCCGCAACTACATATCAGCAGCCAAAAGGTGCGAATGATTGCAACGCTTCGCTCACAGGGCAATAGCGCCACCGACCCCCTGCACCCGGTCATAGTAGTTGGTCCCTTCTGCAAATGGGGGATTGATTTCATGACTTGCAACCCTACGTCTTCTGGCAACCACAAATACACTATTGTAGCTATCGACTATTTCACCATATGGGCAGAGGCCCTACCCACATACGACTACACATGAGAAACCGCTCCACAATTTATGTTCAACCACATCATCGTCCAGTTTTGTGTACCAAAAGAGTTAGTCTCTGACCATGAAAAACACTTCGAAAACAAGATTTTCTAGGAGCTATGTTACCACCTCGAATTCACGCATGAATTCACTTCATCATACTACTCCTAATCCAACAGATAGGTAGAAGCTATAAAAAAAGTGCTCAAAATGATGTTACAACGTATGGTGAATAACCATATGACAAACTGACACCACATTCTTTTCTCTACCTTGTGGCATACCACATGGCAATGAGAACCTCAACAGGGTTCACACCCTTCCGCTTGTTGTATGGAGTTGAAGCCGTAATTCCCATAGAACGTGAAATCTTGAACTTACACGCTGCCATCGAACTCCTTGATGATACCCAGCCACTAGAGCAATACTTGATGCAACTCAAAATCGTTGAAGAAAATATACGATAGTCGCTCCAACACAACAAGGCCCATAAAAAGTGGCTAAAATCATCGTTCGATCGCAACATCACCCCTAGATCATTTATCAAGGGAGAGTTAGTCCTCCGCTACGATGTTGCGAAAGAAGCCATAGGGCCCGAGAAGTTTGAAACCCTGTGGAAAGGTCCCTGCATCATAAAACATTGTCTCCTCAAGGGGGGCATACATCTTGCGAGAGCTTGATGGAAAATGCCTAAGAAACCCCATCAATGGGCTCTACCTCAATAAATTTTACCCATAAGGGCGAGGAGGCTTCAATAATAGAGATTACATGCATATAGAAAAATTTATTTTTTGATCACAAACATCACGTAATTGTTTTAAAAAGCGCTCTGGTGTCAGAGATGGATCGTCCCCCGAACCATTACTTTGGATGTGCTAATGGAGCATCGCAATGGTCTTAAAATCTAGCAGCAACAACCTGGGTAATATACTATCATGACCGATTTCCATTCTTCACCAATGGAGCATGCATCAAATCAACTATCAATAATCAGGTAGAATATGATGTCGTCATCGGGCTCATGAGCAATGCCTTCAACCAAGGCATCTGCCACCTGCATATATACCTTGATTCCTAGTTAGTGGTTTCATAGTTAAACCAAGAATTTTAAGTACGATATTCACAACTGTTTAGAAAATATTTTTGCACAAAAATATTAAGTCATCAATTTGATCATATTACACTCACACATGTACCAAGAAATCAAAACCAAAAAACAGATCACATAGCTAATCACATCCTAGACTAGAATGCATATCATATAAACCATCATACATAAAACCAAAAAACATAAAAAATATATATCCCTCTCAATGATACACAACATCCATCAAATATTATAACCATAGAGACATCATCAAGAGCCGCAAAAAATACATCTCGCATATATACCAAAAAATATGTGTGAGTACAAATAACAAGTCATGTCTCCAACCCGCGAACACGACAAATATATATATATATATATATATATATATATATATATATATATATATATATATATATATATATATATATATATATATATACACACACACATGTCATAAAAAATAAGTGAAGAATCCTCATAATGAGTGCTTTCCATGAATCCAAAGTGTCTCTAGGTCTGAGCCCCGCCAGGTGGGCCATCTAGACCCATAGCTGCACCTGGTACCAACACTAGGGTAGCAGCCCTCAACAAAAAGTGCCACATGACGTAGAGTTAGACGATTACCCCTCTCATGTGCCAATAATTCCTCGAGCCAGGCATCGTCTAGATCATTTAAAAAACCCTGGGTCAACATACCTTGGGTACCCCTCTCCACTCGACCCTAAGCATCATCTAGGTCAGTGGATCGAGCCTCAGCTGTAGCTAACTGCTCCACCATCTCTGCCACTCGTGCCTCTGCTACCTTAGCACAAGCAATAGCCACAACATACTCGGAAACAACTGAGATGCTACCCTCCCCCGAGGGGCCAACACCATCACCAGGTCCTCCACCTTGAGGCTGCCCTGGATCTCCACCCTGCCCCCCAGCCTAGGGCTAATCACCTCCACTTGAAACCCTCCCAAGGGGATGGCATCCCACCAACTGAGCAGTAGGTCATCCAAATGCTCCCACATTTGCAAGAGAAGCTAAGATAGTTTCAGTGTCACCACAATACACATATAAATATACACATCATAAATACTCAACAAATGTAGAAAAACATAAAAAATCATACCTGTAGATCCCCACACATAACCAGCAGGAAGATCCATATCTGGATTTCCTCGAAATTCCATCCGAGAGTATGTAAATTCAACAAACATCTGGGGGTTCACCTTGAACCATGCCTCTCTGGTCACATTGCAATAGTGACCCACCTCTCCTCCCCCACCTCGAGGCATCACCAGCACCCATCGCTTCATCCGAGGATCTGGGAGAGGCCCAATAGGAATTGCCACAATGGGTTGCAGCAGTACCACCCTCTCAAACATAATTATACACAGGATTCTAGCACATGTAAATAACTTAGATCCTCCTCGGACCTTCCCCAACTACGACACCATATTGTCATAAACATGACGTGTCTAGTCATAGAAATGCCCAGCCTGGAGCTGGCACAGAACACCAATCTGGGGTCCCGACACCCTGTGCGGCAATGATGACCCAGTCTATTGTACGATCATAGCCAAAGCACATCGCTCAGCTATATCGGTCACTGATGATATAAGGATGCACCCCTCCGAAAGTGGCACCCTGCCACAATGTTTCTTCGACCAACGATGGAGAGACACCTTCCCAGGTGGGAGTGGATGTGGAAGTACCTCACCCTAAGGTAGAAAGCTGGTCACAAATTATATATCCATATTCAGACGGATAGGAATGTCCCTCCCTAAAAAAACCATCACCTTGTGACTCCTCTTCTGGCTACAGACCAGGAAGTGTAGCAGGCGATCCTACGACCTCAAGAGGTCATTCTCAAGAAACTTGAGAAGACCCGACTGAGCTATTAACCTATGGGAACTGGCATCCTGTGCCACATCTATATGAAGATCCATCCAATCATGCTCTCTCCACAACATCCTGTCACCAAACTCAAGCACATTAGTGACAGAAAACTTAAAAATTCCATTTTTTTTAAAACTAGCTTGGTTTTTCATCGCACATATTTCCCATACAGGTGCACTGACCACACATCTGTCTCACAGACAAACACAGAATATATGCACAAAACCTCCTATAAGCACGAATTCTCTATGGAAATACTCAAATTACCATAGATTCTTCGTGTCTGAACCTTGATTTCCCGCGCGACCAAGGCCAAAAATAAGTAAGGGTCTGTAAAAACCTAATTTGTATAGACCCCCACATAGTAAAACTGAAAAAAAAAAATAAAAAAAAATTGGACGTTCTGGGGCCTACCTGGCACTAATGGTGTGAATCCTTGGTACATAGGCTGATCGCAACCACAAGAAAAGCTCGGAAGCAAGCCCTGACCTCACAACTCTCAAATGACACAAATGAATTGAAATGAGCCATATTGACCTATATATCACCCTTTTCAAATTATTTTATAGAACATAATGGGAGCTCAGAATGCCCAATTTAGAAACTAAAAGCAACACAGTGATCAACACCTCATAACGCCCAAAGAAGGCTTCACACATTCACGCCTCCAAAAAAATAAATTTTTCAGTTATGATAGGTATTCCCTCTGTTGTCACTTTTTCATTCACACATTTGTCAATATATTTGAATGGAAAATATTCTTTCACTTGGGGTATTGGTTGTAGGTGTTACACAATATGAAAAAACACCTGTTGCCCCAGTCACTGAAGGTTCCAAAGTAGGTATCATTCTTCCCCCATCATGATAGATTCCCAGAGAAGCTTTGCATATCCTGACATCATTTCTCCACAAGAGTCAACCATAGGTTTCGAACACTCAACCATGTTTATCATCTCCCCACCTTGCACATGATAAACATTATCATTGGTGGATAGGGCCTCCCCCTCCATGGTGTCCATCATGCAAGTAGACCATGAATAAAATAATATGACGCCATGTCCATAACACCCCACTCTAGGAAGCACTTCATGTTCATCCTTCCATCATGCATCAAGTCAAGTTTTACCATATCACGATAAAAACCATTTCCCATACTACCATTTTCACACACAGATTGGACACGCACCATGACGTCTCGCATTTGGCCTACCATACCTCCATTAGCATAGCCCATCTGCGATATTTTCCATCTGCTTCACCACCCCCGCACCGATACTAACCAATGGGACCCCCACCCTCAGCAAAAACACCTTCCTCACATCATCGGTGAGCGAACATTTTCATGTTTTTGTGGCACCCATCTCCATTTTTCTACATCCAAACCCATTTTATATTCTTTTGGAAAGTGTACAAATATTTTTAGGAGAACACCCCCTACCCATCCATTGTTGGGTATGTGTTATATTCTTTCCACGACTGGTATTTTGTAGAACTGGTCAAGGGAACTACGATTATGTTCTAATCCAAGGTTAATGGATTGGGATTTATGTATGCTTCGGCATGTATATATATGTGTTGTAACACTAAAAGGAATATAATGAAAAATCAAGTTGGTCGTCCCAATTTGGGATCCAGGGGAAAATATATGTGTTTATCTTTTTTATGTTTTATGCTCTCGCTATTGTTCATTTTCTGTTTTAAGATTCGTTTGTAGATAATTTCTATACAGGGTTAGAACCTACATTTGGTATCTGAGTTTTTTTGGCTTCAAGGGAACACCTTTGCTGCTGAGCGGTTTTTTGCTGAGGCCTGAGGTAGACCCTATTCAGTGGGAGATCTACGGGATCAATTCTTGCGGTGAAAGAAGATGGTGAGCAGTGGAAAGATAGAGATTGAGAAATTTAATTGTCATAGTTTTTAGTTGTGGAAGCTCAAGATGGAGGACCTGCTAGTCGATAAATATCAATGGATCATGGTAGATCCACGTACTAAATCAATGACAATGTCAAATGAAGACTGGAAGAAGTTGGATCGGAAGGCGAAGAGCACAATATGTTTGTGTGTCTCAGATTCAGTATTGTTGAATGTATCTAGGGAAGCTATGGTGAAGAATTTGTGGGAAAAACTTGGGACTTTGTACCAATCTAAGTCTCTGGTGAAAAAATTGTTCCTACAAAAAAAATCTGTATAACCTGAGGATGAAGGATGTAGACTCGATGACAGAGCATCTAAACGCCTTCGATACTATGGTAAGCCACCTGTCATCTATTGATATTAAAATCTCATATGAAGATAAGTGCATCAATTTTTTGTGTTCTCTACCAGATTCGTGGGACATTCTAGTTATTTCAATATGTAGCAATACAACTAACTTGAATTTTGATGACATTGTCTCAGCCTTGGTGTCAGAGGAAATGAGACGGAGAAATACAGAGGGCCAAAATGGAGATGCCTTATCTGTACGAGGAAGGTGCCAAAATAGAAACAAGAATAAGGTTTCGAGTGGGAGATCTAAATCTAGAGGGAGATCTAAATCTCCTGGAAAGTTTGTAAAGGTGTGCTAGAAATGCAGAAAGGAAGAGCACTACAAAAAGGACCGTAGATATAAAGCTCTTGAGAAAGGAAAGGGATATGATGATGCTCCTTCTGTAGAGGAAAAAACCACCACGGATGAAGGTGGGGATGTGTATTTGGCTTCTTCTTCAAATACACATGTAGATCATGAGTCATGGTTGATTGACTCGGGTGCATACTTTCACTTCACTCCCCATAGGGAGTGGTTATGCGAGTATGAGAAATATGGTGGCGGTGATGTCTTCCTAGGGCATGATAGGAAAGCCAGAATTGTTGGACGTGGAAAAGTAAAGCTGAAGTTGCAAGGTGGAAGGATCATAACACTTCCTGTTGTTTTGTACATTCCTACATTGGCCATAAATATGATTTCTGTAAGAAAGATGGATGATGAAGGTGTAAAAATAGTGTTCAAGAAAGATACCTATAAAATGGTTTTAGGAGCACTGGTATTAATGCGGGGAGTTCGGATAGGAACTCTGTACAAGATTCAGGGCAACATTGTTATTGATGGGTGCAATAGTTCTGTGGTTCCTGAAAGTGGAGCGGAAAGCCTAGCAGTCTCTGGAGAAAAGACCATGCTATGGCATCAAAGGCTTGGACATATTGGAGATAAGGGCCTTTGGATACTGCATGGAAATGGTATGGTAGAAGGTATGTCTAATTTCTCTCTGGATTTCGATTTCTGTGAACATTGTGTATATGGGAAGCAGAATCGGGTGAGTTTTCCTTCTGGTGCTAAGAGGGCGAACAAGATATTAGAACTTGTGCACATTGATGTGTTTGGACCTTTGTCGGTTCCATCACTAGGTAAGTCTGTGTACTATGTTTCATTCATAGATGACTTCTTAAGGAATACACGGATATATTTCTTGAGAAATAAATCTAAAGTCTTTGACATATTTAAAGAATTTAAGGCTCTAGTGGAAAACCAGACAGAGAAGAAGATAAAGGTACTGAGGACACATAATGGTGGGGAGTTCTGCAACAAAAAATTTGAAGAGTTCTGTAAGAAGTGTGGTATATCATGGCAGAAGAATACTCCATACACACCTCAGCAAAATGGAGTTGCAGAAAGAATGAACAGAACACTGATGGAAAAGGCAAGAAGCATGCTGAGTGGTACTGAGTTAGGATAAGAATTTTGGGCAGAGGCAATGGAGACTACATGTTACCTAGTTAACAGATCACCTTCATCATCATTAGAGGATAAGAGTCCACATGAGGTATGGACTGGTAAGAAACCCTCTCTTTCACATCTGAGGGTATTTGGATGTGATGCATATGTACATGTTCCAAAGGATAAAAGGACCAAGTTGGACAATAAATCTGAAAGGTGCATCTTTATTGGGTATAAGGATGGTTTAAAGGGTTACAAGATTTGGAACCCAAAAACAAGAAAGGTTGTGTACAGCCAAGATGTGGTGTTTAGAGAGGTGAAAGATGTTGTTAAACATTAATTCCTACCAAAGGAACCTGAGAAGATAGAGTTTGAGCTAAAGTAGGATGAATCAGACTCTAAAACAGAAGAAGACTCAGAAGAAGAAGAGCCACAAACTCGAGCTGTGATAAGATCAGTTCGGGAAAGAAGGCAACCAAAAAGGTATAGTCCATCTGCTTTCTATTCAAGTTTTTCCTTAACTATAACTGATGATGATCCCAGAACTATCAGGGAGGCAGTAGATTCAAAGGATGGAAAACTTTGGAAGGAGGCCATGGTTGATGAAATGACATCCTTGCACAAAAATAAGGCATGGGATCTAGTGGAGTTTCCAGCTGGAAGGAATCCAATCATGATAAAATGGGTGTTTAAGAAGAAGATGAATGTATAATGCAAGGTGGAGAAATACAAAGCTCGATTGGTAGAAAAAGGTTATTCCTAGGTGCCAAGAATTGATTTTGGTGATATTTTTTCTCATGTTGCCAATGTTACTTCTATTATATTACTTTTATCTGTTGCTGCTGCATTTGATTTTGAGATAGAACAGATGGATGTAAAGACAACATTCATTCATGGGGATCTTGAAGAGGATATCTACATGAAACAACCTGAAGGATTTATGGTGAAGGGGAAGAAATAACTGGTATGCAGGTTAAATAGTTCTCTGTATGGGTTAAAACAATCACCAAGGATGTGGTATCAGAAATTTGATACCTATATAAGAGGACTTGGCTTCACCAGAAGCAAGGAGGATCACTGTGTTTATTTTAAATTAATTAGTGACTATGTTATTCATTTGGTCTTGTATGTGGATGATATGTTGTTGATTGGAAATGACAAAGAAATTATCCAAGATTTGAAGACCCAATTTTTCTCCAAATTCAACATGAAGGATCTTGGTGCTGCAAACTATATTTTGGGCATGGAAATTAAGAGAGATCAGGAAAAGAGGAAGCTTTGGTTAAACCATAGGAAGTATGTCGAGACTATATTGCAGAGGTTCAATATTGAGGATAGTAAACCGGTGAATGTTCCTATTCCTTTAGGTGTAAAGCTGTCTACTGAATAGTGTCCCAAGACACAAGAAGAAGAGGAGGATATGTCCCGTGTTCCATATGCAAGTGTAGTGGGTAGCCTAATGTATGCAATGGTTTTTACTAGACCAGACATTGCACATGCAGTGGGAGTATTAAGAAATTTTATGTCAAACCCAAGGAAGGAGAATTAGATAGCAGTGAAGCGGGTTTTTAGATATTTGCGTGGCACTAGTGATTATGGCTAGTGCTACCAGGGAATACCAGGATTGGAAAGAGTTTTGGACATTCATGGTTTTGTTGATGCAGACTGGGCTAGAGATCTGGACCAAAGAAGATCTACAAGTGGGTATGTGTTTAGCCTATTTTAAGGTGCATTCACTTGGATGAGTAAAAGACAATCTGTAGTGGCTCTTTCAACTACAGAGGTAGAATACATGGCAGCCACTAATGCAAGCAAGGAAGCAGTTTGGTTGCAAATATTGTGTTCAAGTATGGGGTTGGTGCAACGAGCTATAAGGATAGACTATGATAGCCAAAGTGCAATTTTCTTGATTAAGAACCCTGCTTATCATTCAAAGACAAATAACATTGATGTTCAATATCACTTTGTGAGAGATATGGTCGAGGATAAAAGTGTGTTGCTCGTAAAGGTGGACACTTTGAAGAATGTTGCAGATGCATTGATGAAGTTTGTGAGCACTCAGAAGTTACCTTGGTGTAGAGAAACAATGGGTTTTGCAGAGCTCGAATAATGACTAAGCTCTCCTGTGGTCCCCTTGCAGAAAGAAACAAAAAGTGGGAGAATGTTGGGTATGTGTTATATTCTTTCCACGACTAGCGCCACACACTGTACGTTGCGCCGGGTGCAGCAGGGGGTTCATAGGGGGGGCAAAAGCCCCCCCTGTTAGGGTCCAGGCAAACACCCTAGAAATTTTTTTTTTGGTGTGTAGACCCACTCATAGGTGGACCCACCCATGGTTTTGTGCATGAGTTTGCACATGGTTTTGGGGGACGATGGTTTTCGGCCCCTGGTATTTTGTAGATCTAGTCAAGGGAACTACAGTTATGTTCTAATCCAGGGTTAATGGAGTGGGTTTTATGTATGCTTCGGCATGTATATATATGTGTTATAACACTAAAAGGAATATAATGAAAAATCAAGCTGGTCGTCTCGATTTGGGATCCAGGGGAAAATCTATGTGTTTATCTATTTCATGTTTTATGCTCTCGCTATTGTTTATTTTATGTTTTAAGATTCGTTTGTAGATAATTTCTGTATAGGGTTAAAACCTACATCCATCCACTTTTATCCCCTGGTATCAGTCCCTAATCACCCTTGGTCATAGCTTCACACCTCTCACATAAAGCCACCACGACATTCATAACAAACATATACCCACCCTGGATGTCCTACCGACTCCAGGGCTTTCTTCACCAGAAATCGTTATGAGTGTCACCAAATTTCTTTTACAAGCTCCGACCTTGGGCCACTTAACTCCCATCATCAGTTTTCAGCCATTTCTCACCATCATGCCTATGTTAACCTATCATCTTTCACCTGCTATATCAGAGACTCTGGTCCCTTTCATCAATACTTCTCTCGTTTGATTGAGGTTTCCTTTTTGTCAACTTCAATAACCATTTTCCAAAAAGGAAACAGTACCTTGGATGCCCCCTCACCTCAATAGGGGCATCGTTAGATGGCACTGTGGGAATCATCATTTCCCATTGATTTCATTGATCCTCCTGACATTCGACTACAACGCAATCTTTCATGTCAAGATGGTATCGCACTTCACAACCATTTCACTTTGTCAGAATTCGTCGACGACCTGTGCCATTATAAGCATCTCTTTCAGCAATGCTTACACGGGAAGGTCCCAATCATACACCCATGCATACAATGAGAAATTATTATAAAATATTCCTTACCAATATTATGCATGTGGGCACTACATTCAACCTATTGTCAAATAAAAAATGCCCTTGATGGCGTCAACAATCATTTTCATCAACCAAATCAGCATATCACTACCATATAAGTGACATAGACAGAACCTCTCTCTGTCAGATAGGCTTTAACTAGCCAAAGAATCATGAGCATGGGACATTCCCGCCTTGTAGAAATATTATATTTATGATATCTCTTACAAGTTTTTGATAGAACATGTTCCCTCTTTTACTCACAACAATGGGTATCCAACCTCAGGCTGCGCAGAATTTACTCTCTCTCTCTCTCTCAACATGGGTTATACATAACATAAACTATAATGTATTTCGGCTATACAATTCTTCCTATACCTCCTACATTATGGGGAAACTGTTATCACTGTAAAATCGAACAGGAAAAGGACATCATTAAATGTCAAGAAGAAGGATTTACATGAAGGAAAAACATTACCGAATCTGGAAAATCTAACTTTCTCTAAGGTCAAAAGGAAAATTTATTAAGTCACACACAGAAGACACTGGCACAAAGCGCTCTGCATGGAATTTTCTTCGATAGTAGTGCAAATCTCTGCGCCTATCCCTCAAGAAGCAGTGCGGTCTTGGGTATGGTGGAAGGTCACCATCTAGGACCACTTCGCACACTTCAGGAAGAATATTATCCACTCAATGCCACCCAAGGATAACTAGCTAGAGCCACATTTAGGCCTCAAGTAAGCACACAATGGAATCAACCACCACTCTTGGGTCACTATCCACAATTGTACCAAGAGAGGGAAGATGATTTTACTTTTTCCTATAAAAGACCACCATGAGAAGCACAATTTAGAACACATCATTATGCTACCCAAATTTCCCATGAGAAAACCAGCAGTGTGTTGTCCAAGTAGAAAAGGAGTGAAGGGATTAATTTGTTGGCCATCCAACATCTCAATCCCAAAGGAGAAGTGCATCAATTTTCCATTACCCGATCACTAATTCGAGGAGAAGAGAGAGGATTGCAAATAGACTAAGAGAGGATTGAATATTACAGCTCCATATCTCAAAGGACTCACTGCGAGTGTTTTCGCATTCTACCTATTTTTTACCACCAACAGCTAATAAAAGTGGATTATTTCTCCGTTGGTATTATTATTTTGTTTACTCAATATTGAGCTAGTGTTATATTTTTATTTGTTGTTTCTTTTTTCCTCCTCTTTTGTAGTATGCTATGTTTTATAAATAGTTTTTCTACATGTTATGAAATTTCACTAACCATCTATCACCCATGTTTTCCCTGTGACATTGCTTGTAGGATAGAAATCACCCCTACCAAGCATCGGTGCATTTTTTACACCCTCGTACTAAACACACCAATACACCCCACATCAAAAAAATGGCATTTAGGGCCTCAAAACAACCAAGGAAGTTCAAAACCAAAAATAACTATAGAAAAAATTCCAATATGGAAATTTTTGCTTTGAGCTAATGGAATAGGTGGTGGAAATCAATATCCACCTAGATCAATCCTTCCCCCTTAGGAATCAATCATCTTGATTTTAGTGAGTTCCCCCATCAGATGGGGAAACTTATGCTAAACTTAACATTGGGTGAGCCACTTGCATTGGTGTAGGAGCTACCCTAATTTGACAACTCAATAAAGTGGGATTCTATGTTGGTGAGTTCCCTTAACCTATGTGTCCACATTCTAATCAATTGATGTCTATTCCATGTAGTCTAGGTTAATTTCTATCAGTGTAAACAACTTTGTTATCTTTGATGTATCCAATAATGGTGGAAAGTATGGCCAAAGGAGGTCTGCATTGAACACAGGGTGTAAGCCAAGGAAGGGGGGAATGCTAGCTCAAAATAATTGTTTCACATTGTAGCCTTGGTGATATATTAAGGTCCATAGTGAAGTGGATGATGCTTCCAATGGGGTCCTATAAGGAACTATTTCTGTAAATGAAACCAAACCTTATTTTCCCCATGAAGTTTGTGTGCCACTCGGTGTTGATTAAGGCACTAATTTTACTTAGTATTGACTATCTGTAAAATATCATGGACTTGTTGATGGGTTTTTTGAATCCATTCAATGAATTTGGTTGCTTTTGCAGCCTCAGAGAGAGCATGGGAAGATTTCACTTGTTTGGATGCAAGGGGCATTGCTACATCATTAGGATCCAATGTTTGAAATCTCAAGCCCACGTAAAAAGGGTCATGGTTGTTCAAGCTATGGATGTTTCTATTGTAGCCACATTGAACATAAGGGAGACTTTAATCCCATGTGCATGGATGCTTGGATTTGTACATGCACAAGATATGCCTAATTATCTTGTTGAAAACCTTTGTTTGTCCATCAGTTTGGGGATGGAAGGCAATGGCTTTGGTGAACTTGGTTTCCAATAGTGATAAGAAACTCGACCATAATGTGCTTAGGAACTTATTGTCTTGATTTTATATGATGTTATGTGGTGTCCCAAAATTTACCCACACCTGTTGAAACAAAAGTTGGGTAGTGGAATTTTCTATGATATTTTTCTTGGAGGTTTTCATAATTTCCTTCATATAAAATCAATAAATAGCCATGAAGACACAACCATTTGCTTTCATTTTTGAAGGGATTCCAAGCATGTAGTCATCAAAATTCCCAGTGTCTATCATAAGTAGGTAGAGGGGTATATAAACCTCTCTGCTTAATGAATGGTTTGGAAATGGGGTATATAGTACAAGACTTGATATACTTTTTGACATCATGTTGAAGTTTTAGCCAATAATTTTTTTTTGTAGAAAATGACTGTATTTTCCATGAAAAAGTGTCTTTCCACTCGACTGTAGTGAGGTTCCCAAATAATCTTTGCATTCTCACTTCAAGGAACACATAAATGGCCCAAATGGCTTAAAATTCCATTCTAAATATGAAATTAAGGTACAATTATGCCTATGCTCAACATCTTGTAGGTGATATAAAAGTTAAGATTGCTCTCATAGTGTTGGGGGCACTTAGAGGCCTCATCTCCACTCAAGTGGAGCATCGTGGTTAGTGCTATAAATAGAGGTATACTAAAGTAGTCAACGATGAGATTGGTGCTCCTTGTATTATATTTGATATCTATATGAAACAGTTGCAAGTATGTGGACCACTTTTGATGACAAATTTGATGTATTTTTCTTTATGTCTGCATGAACTACAAAGGCCTGTGATTAGTGTGGATAATTGTCTCCTTCCTAAGAATGTAATGATTCCATTTTCGGCATACTTGTACAATGGAAAACATTTCTTTTTCATAGGTGGGATACTTACATAAAAAATATTATACTATCTCATTATGTTAGGAATTGGATGGTTGTATTGAGTGAGAACATCACCCAAAGCATAGTTTGAATCATTTTTCTGAATCTCAATGGATTGTTTTTGATTGGGTAAGGAGAACACTAAGGCTAAGAATAGGTGGTGTTTTAGATCATCAGAGATTTCTTTTGAAATTTTCCCCACAAAAAAATTTCTTTCACACCACCCTTGGTCACTTGGCTAAGGACCCACATAGTATCATGGGAGAATAAAAAAACGAACCTGTTATAGAATTTAGCAAGGCCTGAGAATCCATGAAGCTCAGTAATTGTGTTCAAGGTTGGCTAGTCACGAGTGACCTGGATCTTGGACATATCCACATGCACACCATGGTCATAAAAAATGTAGCATAGGTATTGGAATTTGTTCATGTCGAAGGAACTTTTTTCCAAGTGCGCACATTGTTTGTGTTGCCACAAAGTGTGAACCAGATATTTTTACTTCAAAGATGCATAAATTATTGCATATAAAAGAGCATGTAACCATGATAGTGTATCACATGAAATAGGTAGAAATGAAAGGAAACCATGAGAAGCAAAAACACAACAAATTGGTAACGAAGTTCACCTAGTGTGGCCTACGTCTCCGGGCTCTATTCGAAGTGGGGAGGTTTCTTTCATTAATCTTTAGCAAAAATCAAATTACATGCATGTACAAAAATCACCTTATACCTCCACTTCTGGGGATGGACTGAAAATGCACACCTCTTTTGAAGAAATGGACAGCACCATTGAATTCCAGGCACAAAATCATGAAAAATTACTATAAATTTGACCCTGTTCTGACTTGGTCAAAATCTGGACCCTTAGGAATCCCAAAGATTCCCCCAAAGATTCCTTCTTGCTGGCTGAATGAAACTTTTTTTCTCAAATGAAAAATTTGACGTCACCATTGTGCTCCTTGCAAAATTATGAGAAAAATGAGTATAAACTCAATTTGGTTCTAAAACTATGAAAATTTGGCCCCAAGGGAATCTTTTAAATTTTGCATGATTCTTAAAAGATTCCTCCCTGCAATTTGATTTAAGATCTACTTCTCAGATGAGGAAATGGGTCACAATATCATGTTCCTTGTGAAATTCTGGTTTGTTTAAGTAAAAACGTGGCATGAATTTGACACTGTGGAATTTCGCCCTCCAGGGAATATTTTAGATTCCTCCCTAATTCTACATGAAATATTTCGTGGAATATTCCAAAGGATATTCCCTTGAAATATTCTCACCTCAAAAATCATGCCCATCTTGGGTGCAGATCCACCTCATTTCCTGGTTTCCCATGCACTCTTGTTCTCGGCCTCTGATTTTGTCATTGGGAAAATGGGAATGGTTTATATAATTATTTCTGGGTGAAAAATACAAATACGTGCCCATTGGGCACACGGTTAGCAAAGTTATCTGAACGTGTTGTATTATCGAATGCTGGCCATTCAAAACTGGTCGTGACTGAATCAAATTTCAATTTTTGGTGGTGGTGATTAAGTTTTATTTGGCCGCATTGATATGGTTTGTTGGGTCGTCGCATTGGCCGGGTCGACCTCCTGGCCGACGCATGTTCAAACCATGTTGGCCTATATATAAATTGTTTCATTATAATGTTACAGGGTGGTGGTATTTGACTGCCTACCACCCGTATATATATTAACATGTTGGTTGATGGTTGGGTGGTTGATAACTGCCCCAAGTAATCGAACATAGCTTATTATTATAAGTGATGTGCGCATCAGATAATTTTCTATGAATTGATGGGAGAGGCCAATATAAATATGGGAATTTTTTAGGATGCGAAAACAAACAGCAAGACAATTTTTTTTAGCCAGCTATACATTTATCATCAACTAGCCAAGAAATCAAGTGAATTGCAGGACCAAATTGCTACAACATAGGATCAAGGGCACCAGATTCAGCAACAAATTATGAGTATATTTCAACCATCAGTGGAGGAGGTCAGCTAGGATAGGATTTTTCCCAACCTACCTCTCCCTTATGGTCAAGCAACTAGGTTCCTTTCTTAGATTTTCTAAGTTTTTTTTTTTCCTAGTTCTTCGAAATAAATAGATAAGTAAGGGATAACCTTAGGGGGTTATTTTGGTATTTATTTCTCTCTTTGGATCATTCTCCAACAAGGAGGCAAGCGGCAAGTGTATCAAACCAATATCCCTAGTACTCTAAGGTAGAAAACAATATCCAAGGCCTGAAGTAGCAAGTGTAGTGCCTCGACCTTAATATTGGTAGTGCTGCTTAAACTGGGTCATCTCTTGGCTAAGGTGATATAACTATCTCTATTATTACGGTCATTAGTTATCCTGAGCTATGGTGAAATTAAAATAATAATGATAATACTATTATTCAAATCATATAACTTAGCTCATTCAACTACTTACGTTCATAGATTGGTTACCATTAAAGCTCTATGGTTCTAGCTTAGACCTTATACTAGTATGGTTATGTTACTATGATTACTTCATCCTTGGATCTACCTTTGCTCATAGTATTCTTCATAGTAGGGAGGAGAAGGAACAATCATATTGGCTCATGGAACCTACCACCACATAATATATAATAATATATATGGTGGCGTGGGGTGGCGGGGGTGGTGGCCCGCCACCCCCCCATTTCTTAATAATTTTTTATTTTTTTTTAAAGAATAGTAGTTAAAAAATTTCGACCATTTTTTGGGGTTTACTAAGAAAATTAAAGAGGAAAAAAATTCACATGTTCTAGTGGCCGAATTCCATGCACCAAAACTTTTCCAAATTGTTTCCTTGTTAGTGACTTCCACTGGGCCTAGTTTGACCAAGAATTTGACGGGCCATAACTTTTAAATATGAACTTGGATTTAGGTGTCGTTCACAACATTGGAAAGCTTGTGATTATATCTTTGATTTAACCATGGTTTCACTCCAATATAATGAATTTTATTTTTGATATTTTCTAAAGCCACTTCTGAAGTCTGGGAATTTTTGGAGCCACCTACATCATTCCTCCCCACTGAGGAGATTTTGGTCCTCCAAAAGCATGAACACATCCTACACACTTCTTGTGTCCTTATCAAGCCACACCTTCAACATATGAATTCCATTCAAACCTGTGGTACATTCTTCACATACAAGAAAAAACATGACTCAAACAACCTCGTACTTGCCAAGAGTTTATAACACACTTTGTGGTCAAGTTTACATTATAATAGAAACCAATACCCCAACTATGAATAAAATGCCAAAACATCATCGGTCCTTTAATAAGAGATGTAAAAAACATCATCACTTTTACATTTATATCGCAATGCATGATTTACAAATTGTAGCCATGAGAAAGCTACTATATCTAGTAAAACTATATTTTACTCAACAAAGTGAATGGGTCATTTCCTTGTGACAGATTCGCTTGTTGAACATATTCACTAGCTGGTTTTTTCAAAGGTGCTCTTTGGGCATGGATTATCGACACATGGATCTTTGGTGTCCAACCCCGTTTTAGTAAGTTCAATGATTTTTTCTCCTCCAAACTTTCTGGATCGTCTTGGAATACTTATTCCTGGCGCATCTCTGATAAGTGCTCATGGAATCCTCACTATCACTGGAAGGTGATGAAGTGCTCTCATCGTTTATCGTTGGTTGGTCACTAGTTGTCTTGGAGTATTCTCCAACCTCTCTTCTAACATACCCAAGTCTTGCATAGTGAGGAATTTCCTCCACTTTGATGAGATTAACAATGCCTTGGCCATTAATTTTGAGGCCTTTTCCTTGATACCCCATGTTCTTCAACAATGTCGATCCAATTCCTGAAGTATGTTTCTAAAAACAAACAAAATAATTATCATAAAAAGAACATTAATTTAAAGAATCACTTTTTACCTCAAACTCATTATACTGAAACTTTTTCGAGGCCTCCTCCTTGGCTTGTAACTCATGCTACAACCTTTTTTTATCCTTCTCTGCTTCTTATAGGAACCTTCTTAGTTCAGTATTCTATACTTGGATTCTTTAGTTGATCTCTTCAAGCTCTTGGAACCATGCAACATTTGGTTCCCTCTTCATCTTTGGCACAACATCTACTGAAATATTTGTCTCATCACCTAATTCAGAAACCAAGTCAATAGGTCCATCTTCTATGATCCTAAGCACTGCAATCTTCATCTCATCACCTTAGTCCAATCCCAAGTAAATTAATGCAACACCTACAAATCCTGCAGCTATGATCTTCTCATCATCCTCAGATTCAAATTCTTGGTCCTGTTGCACAATTGCAACTGTCTTCTGCTTCTCTTTTATGTCGTTCCTGTTAGACCTCAACTCTAGATGCAGTTTCCAAAAATTCTCCTCATCATCCACTTCTTTCTCACAATGAGTACAAGAGGGATTTTCTTCTCTTATCTTATATGTTGCAAACAAATTTTCAACTTTATCTACCACGGTGAAGAAGATCTTGCAATAATTTCGCTCTTCCTCCTCTTGAGCTTCTTTGCCTACCATTTTCCTTCTTCGTGATGGACAGCCTGCTTCTATATCAAAGGAATTAAGTTTTCATTCACCTCTTTGGAGCTTTCCCCTAGTTATCATACACTTGCAATTCACATCAGCAGAAGAGATGCTCTGATACAAAACTTGATCCAAATATTTTTACTTCAAAGATGCATACATAATTGCATAAAAAAGAGCATGTAACCATGAAAGTATATCACATGAAATAAGTAGAAATGAAAGGAAACCATGAGAAGCAAAAAAACAACGCATTGGTAACGGATCTCACCAAGTGTGGGATGCGTCTTCGGGATCTACTCAAAGTGGGGAGGACGCTTTCATTAATCTTCAACAAAACTCAACTCACACGCATGTACAAAAATATACCTTATACCTCCACTTCTGGGGATGGCATGAAAATGAACACCTCTACTGAAGAGATGGACTACACCGTTGAATTTCTGGCATGATGTCATGAAAAATTACTATAAATTTGACCTTGTTTTGAATTGGTCAAAACATGGACTCTCGAGAGTCCCAAAGATTGGTTCTCGCTGGTTGACTGAAATTTTGTTGCTCAAATGAAAAATCTGACTTAATCACTGCGCTCCTTGTGAAATTATGAGAAAAATGAGTATAAACTCGGCCTGGTTCTGAAACTCTGAAAATTTTCCCCAAGGGAATATTTTATATTCCTCATGATTCCCAAAATATTCCCACCGCAAGCTGGCTGAATATATCTTGCTTGGATGAGGAACATGTCACACCATCACGTTCCCTATTAAATTCTAGTTCATTTGAGTATAAACTAGGCATGAATCTGACACTGTGAAATTTCATTGTATAGGGAATATTTTAGATTCCTCCTTGATTCTGCATGGAATATTTTGTGGAATATTCGAGAGAATATTCCCCTCGAATATTCTCGCCTTGAAAATCATGCCTCACATGGGCATAGTTCCTCCTCTACTTCTGGTTTGCCACACACTGTTGTTCTTGGCTTCCAATCTCTATCGTTGGGAAAAGGAGCATGGATTATATATTTATTTCTAGACAGACAATATAAAGACGTGCCCATTGGGCACGTGATTGGCGAAATTATTTGAAGGTGTTGTATTGTGGGAGGTCGGAAATTCAAAATCAACTGTGACCGAATCACATTGTAATTTTTGGCGGTGGAAGTTAAGTTTTATTTGGCCACATTTGTATAGTTTTTTGGGCCACCACATTGGGTGGGTCAGCCTCTCGGCCGACGCGGGTTCAAACTATATCGACCCCTATATAAATGGTGTCATTATAATGTGACAGGGTGGTGGGTTTTGACTACCTACCAGCTGTATATAAATATATATATATATATATATATATATATATATATATATATATATATATATATATATATATATATATATATATTAACATGTTGGTTAATGGTTGGGTGCTTGGTAGGGTCTGTGGGCCCTACCACCACATAATATATAATAATATATATGGTGGTGTGGGGTGGCGGGGGTGGTTGCTCGCCAACCCCACTTTTTTTAATATTTTTTTATTGAAAAAAATGTTAGTTAAAAAATTTCGACCAGTTTTTGGGGTTTACCATAAAAATTAAAGAGGCGAAAAATTCACCCATTCCAGTGGTCGGATTGCTTGCATCGATACTTTTCCAATTTTTTGCCTTGTTAGTGATTGCTAGTGGGCCTAGTTTGACCGAAAATTTGTCTGGTCATAACTTTCACATACGAACTTGGATTGAGGTTTTTTCCCATTTTTGGAAATTTTGCAATGAGATCTTCGATCTGAACCTAGTTTCACTTCAATCTAGTGACTTTGATTTTTGAGTTTTTCCAAATCCACTTCTAAATTTTGAGCGTTTTTGGAGCCACCTGGATCAAAGTGTGAGGGACCTGGTGAATATGTTGCAAGTTTTCTACAAAAATCTTGCTAAATTTGAGGATATAATCTAGATATACCACCATAAAATAATTGGTCAAAGGGTACAAGATATCATCCCTCATCCTCATGAAAGCTTCCAGTGAATTCATCAAACCAAAGGGTATGACCAACCATTCAAAAATACCTTCTTTAGAATTGAAAGAATTCTTCCATACATCAGTTTTTTCTATTGGCACCTTTTGGTAGCCGGAATTCAGATCAATCTTACAAAGTACTTGGCCCCCTTGGCTCATCAAGAAGGTCTTCAATTCATGGAATTGGGTACAGGTTCATAACAATGATTTTTCCCAAGGCCTTGTAATCAATGCAGTGTCACCGGGTCACATATTTCTTATTCACAAGTACGAATCTTCTTCCACAAGCTGAGGAGCTCAGTTGAATGTTCTCATTTTGGAACAACTCTTGGATTTGGTGCTTGATTTCTTCATTTTTCAAAATAGAGTAGTGATATAATGGCTTGGGTAGAGGTGCACCATGGGTTAGATTGATTAAATGCTTGACCTAACAATGTATAGGTACCTTGATGGGTGAGGAGAAGATGTCTTTATATTCTTCCATGAGCTTGTCCAGTTTCTTCTATTGCATGTAGAGGCCATGGATGTGGCCACGACCTTCTACTAACTTTGAGAGTGAATCAAGAAGAAAACTTTCCTAATTTTTGAGATGAATTTCCGACATTACTTAGTGGAGATCAAAGATAAGGAAGTAGGTGGAGCTACCTTTGGTATCCTATAGAGTCGTTTTCCCAAAGTATTAATAATACTACAAGGTCTAGACTCATATACAACATGACACTTCCACAAGTATGATTTTCCTGGATTAACATAAAAAAATTTAAGGGAGAAAATGTCACACAATACGTCATCCTTGAAGGGATACATTTCATAGGCCATGCAACACTATTGGTTGACATGGAGATCACACCTTTTGCAGAGCCACCCAATCGTGTATTGTAATAGATCTACAAAAATACTAAAATTACTACCATAGAAATTCCAAGAGTGACCCATGAATATAAAATAGAAACACTTCTTTATTAATATCAAAACCCTTGAGGTAGGGAAACTCCATATGATCACTCCTTAAGGAAGGAGAATACTCCACAAGCTAATGTCTATCAATACAAAATCAACACTTAACATCTCAATGGAGAGTCCCTAGCATCTATATAGGCTTCATACATAAAATACCATGGGTAATTATCATGGGTATCTAAATACCATACATCTAATATAATGGGCTTATCAAATTATTTCCTAACTACTTGTGGTCCCTTGCATAATGTGGGTTAGCCACTTTATTTATTAATTATTTCCCATTTATTTATAATCGTTACATTTTTGTATTATATTATTCCCTTGGGTACCTCAGGCTTTGTAACCCATAATATTCCCCTTAGGTATACTATGTTCCACCCCCCTTAAACATGTTTCATCCCTGAAACATGAGAAGAACGAATATAATAAGATCAACTCAAAAGAGTAGTACACTGGTACCATGCACGTGAATCTATCCATCCCAGATAAAGGTGAACACTCGATCTAGTTGGTGCCTCGATCACTTGAGATGGAAGTTGGTTCTGGAGGTTCCTTTGAGTTGATGTGTTGTGGGTGGATTGAAGCCCCTCTCTTTGTGTCTTCTAAGGGTTGTGGTCCATGTTGCTAATTATTTTCCACCTTACTGGTGTTGTCTTTTTGGGTGGTGTGGGTGGTGATATGTTGAAATTTAATGGATTGTATATCTTTCTTTAATTCCTCCACTATTGGTGTTTGAGTGGTGTCTATTTCTTTTTTAGGTACTTGGTTTGATGTTTGTGTTTAGTTGTATACCATCAAAGATTCATAATTTTATGTGTTAGTGTCATTAGAGTTATTTTGTTATACCTCCACAATCTCTACCTCATTTGTAATGGAAATATCCTATAAGTTATTTTTCTTATTTTTATACCATAGTTTCAGGAATTATTTTTTTGCATTAATATTTATTATCACTGGAAAATCGGATAAGCAAAGATGACATTATTTAATGTCATGCAGAAGGATTTACATGGCTGAAAGACATTATAGAATATGAAGTATTTAAAAATATCTAAATTCTAAGAAGAAAAATCAAATTGTGCGCATTTTCCTTCGATAGGCGAGATATTGTGCGCCTTTTCCTAAAAAAGCTGAGAAATTGCGCGACTTTTCCTCAAACAGTCGCGTGTTCTCGAGAGTGGCGGAAGTCTCTTTCTGGGACCACTTCACACACTCCAAGAAATTGATCCCACACTTGAGGCCGCCAAAGGACAACTGCCCAAGCCTCCTTAGGACCTCAAGGGAGCACACAATGGAATTGTTTGCCTCTCCTCGGTCACTATCCATCAATGTACCAAGAGAGAGAAGGAGGGTGTGAATTCTCCTATAAAAGGCCACCAAGAGATGAACAATATGAGAGCACATTGTTATGCTGGCCAGAATTTCCCCAAGCAATACCAGCAGTGTGTGATCCAGAGCAGAGATAGAGGGGACTCAACTGTTGGCCATCCAACAACTCCAGTCCACCATAGTAGAGAGAGGGAGACTTTGCACCAAGGCAGCTCAGAAGTAAAGACATCCTTGCATTGGGACTTGGAGCTCCATAGTTCCAAGGGCCCCTTGGAAAGTGGATAAAATTTTCATCCTCATTTCCTACCAGCACTGAACAAGAGGGGACGTAAGCGTTGTCATTTGTATTATTGAAGTTGTTTGACTCTATTTATAGCTTTTGTGTTATTTTTTTAGTTTTAGTTTAGTTTTTATGTTTGAATATGCATGCTATTTCTCTATCTAGTATGTGTATGTTTTAGCATGTTCCACTAACTTGCTTGACTACATCTATTTTCTGCCTGTGACCACTAACTTAAGAGGGAAAAACCACCCCTCTTAAGAAATTGTGATTTGGTACATTCGTGCGCAAAACACACCAAAACAGGATTGGAAACTCCACTGACTTTTATTTCCAAGTTTATGTGGTTGTGAATTTTGGCAGAGACCTCCGTCTTTGCTGTGGATTTGGTCTGGAAATTCCCCCTTTCTCTCTTTCACTGCCTGGTTCATCCCAAGTGACAGGATGAATTCGAAGAGCTCCCAAAAAATTACATTGCAAGAATTTGGGCCCCTTTCTTCTAGACAGGCGCACCCCAGTGTGTGCGTTCAAAGGTGACCTACGTGCAGAAATCGCGCTTGTTTTAGCCTTTTGCGCGTGGAAACCAGAGGTAGGATTTTTCCTCCTATTTCCATCTTTTTCTTACTTCTAAAGGTGACTGACAGCCCATAATACATCTGCTATCACTGGTTAAGCTGCCCCGCAACTTGCTAAATCTCACTCTTAGTTTCTTTTAGTAGTTTAGGTGTTGGTTTTATTTCAAGTTGATTTTCGCAAAGTTAACACATACTTTAAGTAGGGGGGAAATTAACTTGTTTTCAAAAATAATTTATGTTTCACGAATTTAGGTACCAAAAAACTTAGGTAATTAGCCAAAGTAAGTGGCCAGAGTCCACTCATGCTTAGCTAGTTCCTTTTTCTAGTGTAAAATTCATTAGTTTAGTTCAATTTTTGCAATAGGATTTTAGGACCAAGATCAAATTGTCGATAGAAGAGCAAGTAATATTTGCTACCTTTGCACCCTCCGGTGATCCTAGGAAAGCATATGAACACTCTCTATTCACAACTCACCATCTCCCTATAGTTGATCATTTATATTAACTAGGAAAAATTGAAAGTGGCCCATATTCGCGCGTGTTTTTCTTTTGAGCAAGGAATAAGAGAACATAGTTTAAATAGGGGATTTTGAAAAGGATCATCGCATATCCTCGTGTTCAAACTATGTTCTTGTTCACCTTTTCTTCACACACATCCACACCCTAATTTAAGCAAAGACACCTAAAAATAACTTAACAAAACTCACGAAATTCTCCCCACAGGGGCCACAAAAGAATTTATAGTCTAAGTTAGGACCAAGGGGGTAGGCATCCAATAAGTTTCCTTGGTAATTCTTCATCTTGAAACATAGAAGTTGATTGTTTAGGAGGCTTTCAAATCTGCCTATCAACCCACGGAAAATAATACCCGAGTGCAACAGAGACGTGATTCAGAGGGGGTTAGGCTTAGGCACAGTGCGTGCGGTATCAGTTGGGGCTACCTCACCCGACTGATACTAGGTACTGTTAATTGAACTACCAAGAAGCCCAAGAATCAAACACTCTCGTGGGACAGTAGTACTTAGTGGCCAAATTTAGGGCATCCTTTCCCTATAGGTGACAGTGCAACCAACCACTATATCCTCTACCCTCACCTTGGTGGATTTTCTTCGGTTGACTGGGGGCATCGCTAGTTCTTTCGGGACATTGTGCCAAAATTCACAAGATATCTTCTCAAGGCCCAGTTACACTTGAGCATGCGAGGATGATCAGGTCTTCTAAGATTTGAGTATCATACACAAACAACAAAAACCATAATTTTTGATTGACTGATCACATAGGATTAATCTAAAGGGAAAATTTATTTTATTTTCTCTTTGTTTTATGTAAGATATTGGATTTTTTCTTTGATTATAATCTCTATCCTCTTAGATATTTCCAAAGCCATACCTAGTCAATGCCAGAACGGACCTAACGGGACCTCGTCGATCTAGACATATTTTGGACCTCCCCCCATTACTGGGAGGGGTTCCAGGTCTTTTGCCATTTAGGCGTCAAAGGTGAAACACTACCACCCTTATTGGTTCACCCTTTATCAAGGCATTTGTAGTTGGGAATGCTATTTGGTCTCCCAATGCCACATCGATGAACACCCCCACAGGGTCAGCACACACCACTCCTCCCACAACCCCTATCGAGCAGAGTAGTGCTACCCATTCGGGAAGACATGTGAACGCACAACAGGGTACGTCACAGAAAAACCTTATTCCTAACTAGAACATTATGTTTTCATAGGTCGCAATGGCTACAACCTCACAGTCACATTTTCTAGCTTCATTAAATCTACTAGATTTAACCAAGTTGACAAATGACCCCATTGCACACAACCCCACATGGCCTCCCATGCCCACGAAGCTCCCTTCAAACATTCCAAAGTTCGAAGGAAAGCAAGCGGAAGACCTAGGAAATCATGTTATGACTTTCCACCTATGGTGTTCGTCGAACAACATCATTGATGATACTATTCGACTAAGACTGTTTCAACGCACTCTAACCAGAGTAGCAACAAGATGGTATGTGGAGAAACCCTCTACTATGCATGGAACCTTTACCACCCTTGCTACTACACTCCTAACATATTTTCAGTTACCCATCCAACACGATTCTGGAATGGAGTTACTGACCCACTTTAAGCAAACCCTCGTCGTCCATATCTCATACCATCTCCATGAATGGTCACGATGTCATAGTTTGTACAGAGCCAATCTCAACGATCAAGTTATGTTAAACCTATTCCTGAAAACTCTCACTGTAGATATTTTGAAAATGTGGCACAACAAAAGCCCATATCTGAAGACGACGCTATCAATAAGGCCCAACATCTTGAGCTGATCTATACACAGTCAAGGTATATTTACGATATCCCATCGAATGCCCCGCACCTGCAAACTTACAAAGAATTTCCAAGCACATCAAACTCAGCAGACGGTTTAATTGGGTCGTTGACCTAAAATCACCTAAGCAGCAGCATTAAATACCCTGGTTACATGTATGATTCTACCCAGAACGTACCACAACCTGGCTACTAAAGTCATCACATGCCTCCACAAAATTTGACCAGTAGGGCGTCATCGTATCACCATCAGCATGGAGGACCCTATCCTCTGGCTCAGTGGACCCAGTATGAAAATAGATATGATGATGGAAGAGCTCCACCCCAACAGCCATTTACAAACCAGGGACTGCAATACACCTAGTCCCCACCACAAGAACCTCCCATGCAGAATAATGCACAGGTAAACTTTGTGCAACCCTCCAAAAACCAACCACGGCAACCATATAACTAGGAGAACCCAAATTATCCTCCTAACGCGGTTAAGAAAAAAGGAAAAAACAAGCCTCAAGGAAATCTTAGACAGAGGGCCAACAATAAACAACGCCCTCCACGATCTTAGGCTGGAGGTAACTCCAAGCGAAATCAAAACCAAGAGCCAAGCAACACCCAGAGGTAGAAAAAGAGGCCAATTCTTCGGAAAACATACTCCTGTTTGATCTGTGGTGAGTGTGACCATTACACTCACCACTGTCTCGACCTCCCCGAGCTGAATAAGATATAGAGTAAACGTGGATAGCGGGGACCCTCCCAGCAGACAGAAGTCATGCAGGAACCTTTCCCCCATCAAGGGATAGTTAGCACACAGCAACAAACCCTCGAAGATTCTGGAAAAAATAGCCATGAAATCTACATGACTGGCAAAGAAATGTTTTTTCAGACATAGAATCGAAATTACGATACTCCACCAGACACCAATGTGTCAGGGGCTAGTACTAGTGCACCAACAACACCTTTGCGCATATCAAAGATGCCTATTGAACCTTTGCCAAATATGGTTAACGTACCAACTAGGTAGGAAGGAAACTATTCCAAAGTAGCCCATAACTATAGCATTGTGGATGATCTAGCTCAATCTCCCACTGCTATGTCAGCTTTGGAGGTATTACAGTTAAGCCCAAAGCAACAGAAAGCCTTACTTTCCGCATTAGGTGCCATCGACCTTGTCGATTCACACCTAATGGCTTTCGATTTAGATAAAGCCACCCCTAGGCTTCCTTCAATGGTCGCCTTCGAGATACTGGTGTTGGTCCAAAACATTAACATTCACCGATGTATCATTGACGAAGGTGCATCCACATGCATCATGTCGAAGAACATTTGGCGGAAGTTAGGGTCTCCCAAACTAAAGCCATCAGCCATCATGCTTAGAGCATACGATGGTCTCCCTTTAGCCCCCATCATTTTCTACCAAAACGTCCCAGTCTGTTTAGCCAGAAAGACTGTCCTTATAAACATTGAAGCCTTAGATGCCCAATTGGACTACAATATACTCCTTAGCTAGACTTATATATACACCATGTTAGAAATCGCCTCCTCCATCTTCTAAACTATGATGTTCCCCCACAAGGACTACATCATTACTTTCGACCAATAGACACATAGCGAAAAGCGGTCCCTAAAAAATACCGATGTCATTCTACCCTACGTAGACACATCTGTAGATGAACTTACACGGTACCAAGAATATGACCCAGCCAGTTCAAACCATCATCCATCCTAGGATCTTTCCTAGGTGATCCCCCTATTATCCCAGAGCCATCATCTGGCATCACAGAGGCCCCATTTTTCATGATGTCCACATCAAGCACCAAAGCTGGTCAGGACATGGAGACAAGCAGTAATGACACTGAGTCCTTAGCCATGGTAGCGTCTCTAGCCTACACTGCCTCCCAAACCCCTTTCCTCTACCCCCTAGCTGGTTTTGTATGCCAGCAGGTCTTGGCCACTGTGGTGTTACCAAACATATCTTTTGCAATACTGGTTTTCTATCTCGTTCCCCCTACTGGGATGGGATCCACACACATCACCGCCACAGGGTTAGTGCCCCTCAATACCAAGGAGGCCCCACCCATTCAGGAAACTATCGAAAACATCCCTGCAAAGGAAATTCCCATTGCAAGACTAATGATTATGGCTAAGAAAACTGAGAGAAGAGGAAAGAAGGTGGAGACTCCCACCAAGCAAAGGGAATCACCAAGCTACGCCATATGTGACGTAGTAGGCCACCCTACCCACATCTTCCTAGAGTTGGATGAATTAAAACTATTCCTTAACTCTACAATAGACATCATGACACCATGTTCCCATAAAAAGGACCTTGCCACCAAAATTCAAGGCAAAGCATTGCGTACCAACCACGCATGCGCTATCTGTAGCAATAATGGACACTATACCCATCATTGCCCAAAAATCCCATGATATAGGGACACCTTACACGCCATTGAGCGGTCCTACCAAGAGGATCCCTCCACCCAGTCATCTGGAGATGAACCTCGCACCATCCTCTACCTGCAGGAGGAGCGACAGCCACTTGAAAGACTCCCAACCGTACCCCCTCCTCCCACCAAGTGTTGTGTAATCTATGATGAGCGTGATCATTTCATCATTGATTGCTGAGCTCTGGAAATGTTCCAGTGATGGTATCCAGTTCATGTATTATATTGCACTGACATGAACACCCAATATTCATGTCATATATGCGGGGGAAATCACCCGGTGTGCCATTTTCATTACGTCCCTAGATTCTGCGTAGCACTAGCTTGTATGTGATCAACCATAGTCCGCATCTCCCGTGAAGATGGCACAGACTTGAAATCTACAAATAGCACGAAAACCCAAGACTATGTGACAAGTAGATCCATCCTCTTCCTGTCAGTTGAAAAGTGACCAATCAAGGAACCTTTAGTTACCCCCAACTGCTCTCTTCAGAGAAGACCAACATGTGCATTATGTAAAATGTCTAATCATGTGGTCACCACTTTCCCTGAATTGGAAGCGCTACGTCGCTGGTACCCTGTCATGCCACTAGCTGAGCACGATGGGCACCCCATATCTAGGCTATTTTTCCCAGTATGTCAAGGAAATCACCATGAAAAACGTTGTATCTTTATCTCAACAATTCATCCTCTAATTGATCTGATACATACATTAGAGAAGAAACAAGATGATCTCCTTAAATGATATAGAAAGAATATCACCCTCAGACCAGAAACGTCGCACCAACATCGGTGTGATGGGAAAACTGGGACAGCACAGCAACCAAGCATGACCCAGGTACAACCTAGGATATCATGTGGACTATGTGACCTGATTGGCCACCGGGTCAATCAATGCAAAGAACTGAAGCACCTCGCAAACAGTTTTCACACGGTCTCTCCTCTCTCGCAGAAAATCCTCTCTAACCAAGAGAATATAACACACACTTATTGCCAGATTTGTTCACACTTCCATCATATAATAAAATGTGAACATCTCCTGAAGCTTATAGTGGAAAGAGTAGCATTAAGTCTACACTCCCTAAAAGAGTTAGACATACCCAAGCCAAAAACTCAAAAATGGAAGTAGAAGACCTCATCTTCTACAACAGATCCTTTCCAAGCGTCCACTTCTAGGACAAAGAGTAGTGTTGATTCCCACAAAATCTACTTGGTTGGCAGAGTGTTACCATGCACCATCTACACTAGCCATAACCATGAACCAGAGGCATACCCGCTAATGGAAACATTCCGGCACCTCTGCACCAGGCACAACTTCCACCTACTGGAAATTACCTGTCCTAATGAAGGATCTAGCCTTGCGCTTACGTAAAATCTCATTGTGTAGATTCCCCCAAGCCACCATACATCTACCAGGGATAGGGGAACCTATTTTCCTCATCCTTTGAGTTACCACGCATGTTGATTAATACAGACGGTTTGATCGAGACTTTGGCCCAAGGTCACCTAGGTAGTAGTAATTTGTAACACCGAGATCAACACTTCATAACACCCAAGGGCGGTGCCACACATTCACACCCTCGAAAAAATATTTTTTCAAGTGGCGATGGGTATGCCATCTCTCATCTTCTTTATAAAGCACATGTATTTCAAATAATATTTGAATAAACAAAATGCTTTCACTTGGGGTATTTTTTTTTTGCAGGTAGTATGCAAACCATCTGCAGCTCCATCCAATGAAAGTTTCAGAGTAGGTATCATTATACCCCCAGCATGATAAAGTCCCAGAAAAAATCTACATAGCCTGACATCATTTCTCCATCAGAAATCATCCATAGGTTCTAGACACCCGACCATGTTTATCATCACCTCACCTTACACATGATAAGCATCCTCGTTGGTCAATAGAGCCTCCACTCCATGGTACTCGTCACCCAAAGTAGACCATATATCACAAAAATAGTAAAAACATGGCCATACCACTGTAGTTCGGGAAGCACCTCATGCCCATTCACCCGCCATGCATAAGGTCAAGTTTTACCATATCGAAATAAAATCCCTTTCCTGGAAGACAAGGATTTTGCAAGCATATTGAAAGTGCACTACCGTGCCTCGCATTTGGCCTACCATACCTCCATCAGGATAACCCGTTTATGATATTTTCCATCCACTTCTTCAACCTCACAAATGAGACCAACCAATGGGGCCCTCACCCTCAACAAAACACCTTCCTCACATCATCAGTGAGCAAACACTTTCATGTTTTGGGACACCCGTCTCTGTGTTTTGAACCAAACTCCATTATTTTATTCTTTTGGTAAGTGTACAAAGACTGCAAATGGCGCACTATGTCCCCCACCCACCCATCCATTTTTTCTCCCATGGAAGAAATCCCTCATCACCCTTGGTCAGAGTATCACACCCCCACACAGAAGCCATCATGACATTCATAACCAGTTTATACCCACCCTGGACATCCTACCGATTCAAGGGATTTCCCCCATCAGAAATTGTTATGAATGCCACCAAGCTGCTTTTTATACTCTGACCTTGGGCCACTGAATCCCTATCATCATTTTTCAGTCACCTCTCACCATCATTCCTATGTTAAACTCATCACATCCAGGATCCTGATCCTCTATATCAGTGACCCCCTCATTCGGTTGAGGCTTCCTTTTTGTCAACTTCAACACCTCTTTTCCAAAAAGGAAGCGATACCCTGGATCACCCCTCTCCATAAAAGGGACATCATCGGGTGGCACTGTGGGAGACATCATTTCCCACAGATGTCATCGATCCTTCTAAAATTCGACTACAACACAAGATTTCATGTCAAGATGGTATCGTACCTTACAACCATTGCACTTTGATCAAGTCTGTCGAAGACCCATGCCTCTATAAGTATCTCTTTTAGCAATTCTTACACGGGAAGGTCCCAGCCAGTGCCTATGCATATAATGCACATTTATATGTCATACCAATTTTACGCATATGGGTACCACATTCCACCTATTTTCAAAGAAAAAATGCCCTTGAGAGCATCAACAGTCATCGTCATCAACCAACAAATCACTACCATACTAGTGACACAGACATAATATGTATCTGTCACATAGATTCGCTTAACTAGCCAAAGCATCACGAGCATGGGACATGCCCACCTCATAGAAAATTTATTATTATACCATTTCTTGTAGGGATCCCACAGGACATGGTTGCTCTTCGAGCTGGTGCAGGGTGTCTCCAACTCTGAGCTACACGCAAGTCTCTCTCTCTCTCCACACAGTACACAGAAAAGAAACTATAATGTATTTTGGCTTTACAGTTCTTCCTAGACCTCACACATTAGGGGGCAACTATTATCACTGGAAAATCAGACAAGAAAAGATGACATTATTTAATGTCAGGAAGAAGGATTTACAAGGCTGAAAGAAATTAAAGAATCTGAATTATTTAAAAATATCTAAGGTCTAAGAAGAAAAATCAAATTGTACGCATTTTCCTTTGATAGGCGAGATATTGTGCAGCTTTTCCTAAAAAAGTCGAGAAATTGTGCAGCTTTTCCTAAAAAAGCCACGTGGTCCTGAGAGTGGTAGAAGTTGCTTTCCGGGACCAATTCACACACTCCAAGAAATTGATCCCACACTTGAGGCTACCCAAGGACAGCTGCCCAAGCCTCCTTAGGACCTTAAGGGAGCACACAATGGAATAAATTTGGCACACAATGGAATCTTCCTCCTCTCTTGGGTCACTATCCATCAATGTACCAAGAGAGAGAAGGAGAGTGTTCATTATCCTATAAAAGGCCACCAAGAGATGAAAAATATGAGAGCACATTGTTATGCTGGCTAGAATTTCCCCAAGAAATACCAGCAGTGTGCAATCTGGAGCAGACATAGAGGGGACTCAGTTGTTGGCCATCCAACAACTCTAGTCCACCATAGTAGAGAGAGGGAGACTTTGCACCAATGTTGCTTGGAAGTAAAGACATCCTTGCATCGAGACTTGGATCTCCATAGTTCTAAGGCCTCTTGGCAAGTGGGTAAAAGTTTCATCCTCATTTCCTACCAGCACTCAATAAGAGGGGACTTAAGAGCGTTGTTTGGATTATTGAAGTTGTTTGACTCTATTTAGAGCTTTTGTGTTATTAGTTTTAGTTTTAGTTTAGTTTTTATGTTTGAATATGCATGCTATTTCTCTATCTACTATGTGTATGTTTTAGCATGTTCCACTAACTTGCTTGAACCCATCTATTTTCTGCCTGTGACCACTAACTTAAGAGGGAAAAACCACCCCTCTAAAGAAAGTGTGATTTGGTACATTCGTGCGCCAAACACACCAACACAATATTGATGGTGCCCACTGATTCCATCCAAGGATAACCCAAAAAAACATCTGCCTCATCCATGTTTATAGCATAAAAGTAATAATGTAATATATATTTATCCATGGTCACCTTCACGTCCTTAAATATTTTATTAGGCGCCCCATCAACCTGTGTGCTTGCAATATTTTGTGTTGGAACTTGAAAGTGTTTAGCCAATTTGAGATTGATTAGATTATTCTTGCAACTAGGTTGAACAAAAACAATGATATTCTCTTTTTGAATATGTCCATGAACATGTAGTATGGAGTTATCAATAGAAAATAACTCTTTATGTTTCTTAGTTTCCTTCTTTCTAGTATGAGACCTTCTATCCAAAAGGAGTTTTTCAATTTCTTTAGGAGTAAGTGTCTTTAGAAAATCAATGTCAAGTGACTTCCACCATATAGCAACCTCGTCTTCCAAATAATACCCTATGTAGACGCTCCAAAGTAGTGGGAATTGAAACTTGCGATATTGTATAAATTCTTCAATAGTGGGACCATCATCAGATCGCATAAAAATGATCTTGCCAAAACCATTAAAATAAAGTGAGGGCTTTTAAAAATCACTTACTTTTGGGATAAAATATAAAATTGGCATAACTCAGTCAATGTATCTCATAATCCTTATTATAGCATGTTTTTGAAAATGGAGTGACCAATATACATCTTCTTTTGGGGCTGGATTCACGGTTTGGGCACTCTCTGAACTCATATTTGCGCTGTAACTATCTGACAGTCACAATTTTTTTTGAAAAAAAAGAGTCGATTTTAAATAAGCGATATATCCCTCATGCAAAATCTGATTTGACTTTCTTTTCTTTTTTTAAATTGGTTTTTTTTTCAAGAATATATTAGATATGCAATTAGGTTTTTGAAATTTTTCACAAAAGCTGCATAAAAAAAATAATTCGTCAGAACAATTTATGCAAAACAACTAATTTTAAATCAATAATATCTCCCTTATCCAGAGTCCGATTCGACTGTTTTCTTTTTTCAAATTGGGGTTTTTTTGCAACAAATTCAGATCTGTTTTTTTTTTTGGCACAATTTTTTTAATATCTTATATGAAAAATCGTTGCCCAAAAAATTCTTACAAAAAATGAAAAAAAAAGTTCTCCCCACTCTGCCCAAAAAAGTGCTCTAATACCACTTGTAATAGATTTGCAAAAATACTAAAATTAGTGCTAGAGATATTTCATGATCGATCCAAGAATATAAAATAGAAATTCTTCTTTATTAATATAAAAACCCTTGAGGTAGGGAAACACCATAAAATCACTCCTTAAGGAAGGTGAATACTCCACAAGCTAATGTTTTTCAATACAAAATCAATACTTGACATCTCAATGGAGAGTCTCTAGCCTCTATATAGGATTCATACATACAATTCCATTGTAATATTCCCACTTAGCCCAAGCTAATGGGAATATTCAATTTTTCTTTGTTTTATTCTGATTTTCATGTTGATAAATAAAATATGAAGGAGGACATGTAAAACTCTTAAAAACATCAAAATAAATCAATGCCCAATGTAAACAAGGCTAAATCTGGGCCATTTTATAAAACACACTTAAGTGTGAAAAAGGTTGGAGCAATTGACTGGGTCAACAGGACCGAATCCACAGCATTGTCTACATGAAATGTATCTCCTAAAGGCACAGCGCAGTTCATGTTGGAGGCCACTCATGTGAATGAAGCTAAATCATCAAGGTGGTTTAGGGTTTGACAAGATTTCCATATTATAAAAGGAGAAGGAGGACACCAAGCTGAGAATAGTGTTGTTTAGCACTTGGGTGTTCCTGGTCGAGAATCCCACCTCCTTCCTTGAGCGGCTCTTGGAGGAGACTTTTTCTATATTGTCCACTATCAAGATTTGGGCCAAGCTTCATCTTCCAACTACAATTCAAATCCTATTGAGAGTTTGGTTTTTTTTGTAAGCTGCAGCAGTGGAAGCTAGATCTATTCAGATCTAGGAAAATCTAATGCCTCTTCTCAGTGAGTGTGTATTTTAACCTCTTGGAAGAGTGTATTGGATCATTAGAGCTGAATTTTCAGATCAAGGCATCAAACCTACTCAGTACTGAAGCTAACATCGTATTTTCTCTCCCATAACTGCGTTATCTGCAAGAGGGAAGTTGCAGGGTGTTTGAGCAACGTTTTTGAGGAGTGATCTCTGGTGTTAAGGAGCTTTCCTTGCACTGTGGTGATCCATGGATTGGCCATCCAATCCATGTCCCCTTCAGATCTGATTTTCATATGGTTCTATTTACTACAGAATTTCTAAATATTACTGCAGGACTGCAACTTATATCTTAGATCTACTCACTGTTAATCATGATTTGCTCAGATCCCCAAGGGGAATGTATTAAGGAGTTTATCTAGTATACAGATCTGTATTGGATCTATATTTTTGTATAAATATCTACTCCATATCTGAAGTGTAATA
Organism: Pinus albicaulis; assembly: GCA_034641835.2. Taxonomy (NCBI): domain Eukaryota; kingdom Viridiplantae; phylum Streptophyta; class Pinopsida; order Pinales; family Pinaceae; genus Pinus; species Pinus albicaulis. The sequence continues at coordinate 1,402,717,677 of CM076578.1, read as the reverse complement.
TATATCAGCTGTAGCATCAATAAAATAACGTTTTTAGGCTTTACAGTCTCATTTTGTTGTTGCAGCACCTCAATCTTGAGGGATTCTTCATGTAAATCTTTTATTTTTATTTTGTACACTGTATAAGCTTCAATATAGATATGATTTACTGATTTACATGTGATTATTGAGTCACCATATTGATCTACTGCTTATATTCAAAGGAAATGCGTTATTTCTGGAGCAGTATTATGCATGTAGCTGCAGCCCCTCTCTTTGGGTGTTTTTTAGCTAGACTAGGTTGTGGGAGATCTATTTAACCCACCTAGTTTGATTTGTTTTTGCTCTCCTTTTGGATTTAGATCTTATATGAGTTGATCTAAGGGATACAGGAGCTACAAACTCATTTCAGTGCGCTAAATTCTCAAGAGTGCGTTATTTCAGCAGGCTTGCTATGTGATTCCCATTTTGGGATAATACAGTGGTATCAAAGTGTCTTTCTTGGCACAGCCTATGCATCCTTTGGGTCAATATGATTTTAGAAAAATATGAGCCTCTTACTGATGGAGAAAAGAGGTATAAAATAAGAATACTGAAGAAATATTACACAGAAGACATAGAGAATAAGGGTGAAAACCCTTTATCGGGAAGGATTGGAAGAGAAGAGTTTTCTAACACTCTCTCTCAAGCCATGCATGAACTGAAGGAAGAAATCATGGGAGTGAGAAATTAGATACAAGAAGATCTTCTGAAATGGTTTTCACATGAAGAAATCCCCACTACTTCATATGATGTGTGTGAGCATTCAGCCACACAATCTGTTCCACAACATTGTAGCATGCCTACCTTCTTGTCAAAGGAAGGAGGAAGAGGAGGAACACCAAAGGAGGAATCTCTTGGTGATTATCTTGAAGAATATGAATCACAATTAGAGAGGTTCAAGGATCATCTCAGTTTCCCAGAGTTCTGTCAACTCAAAGAAGCAAGATCCAGCACCTATAGTAGGAGGAAAGGGTGCCTTCAGCACACTTTGGGTAGATTCTCTCTACCTAATTTTGATGGATCACCTAAATACTCAGCCAAGTCTTGGGTGAAGAAGCTCGACACATACTTGTAGCTGCATCAAGTGACAGAAAAAGAAGCCTTGAGAGTAGCAACACTGCATCTTCAAGAGAAAGCTTATGCTTGGTGGTTGTTTGAATCCTCTTCCTTAAAGGGGATAAACATCTCTTCTTATGCAAAGTTCACTAGGAGACTAGTGAAGAGATTTGATGTGAAACATTCAGAGACTTCTTGGGAAGAGCCAATCAAGCCCAAGAGACATTTGTCAACGTTTCGAATCCCAACGGGGATCCATCTTCAGGACAATAGAATGAAGAAAATGAAGAAGGGTGATAATTTATTAATAGTGAAGAAGGTAGGAAAGGTAAGACAAGAGCCGACCAAAGAAGGTAAGATAAGAGCCAAATTATATATGGAACACTTTGAGAAAAAGGCCCTTGCCTCATATCCCTTAAAACCAAACTGGTGGAAAAGATTTTTTGATGATACTAATATAAAGTGGGTTTATGGAAAAGAGAATATGGAAAGGTTTTTTCATCACTTGAACTCCATTTCCTCGGAAATCAAATTTACCATGGAAACTGAAGAAAATAGGTGCATTCCTTTTCTAGATGTTCTTGTCATTAGGAATGATGATGGAACTCTTAGGCACTGTGTATTCAGAAAGAAAACCCATATTGATAGTTATCTCCATGTCGGATCCTACCATCATCTAGCTCAGAAGTTTGGTGTCCTTAATACCCTTGCCATTAGGGCCTTGAGGATATCTAATGCTGAACACCTCAATGAAGAAATGAGCCACTTATCATCTGTTTTTAAGGGTTTGGGTTATAAAGAAATAGATATCAATAAGGCCCTAAGAAGAGCTGAGGGCGAAATCCTACCTCAGAAGCGGCTTGAACTTCAAGAAAAATGAGGGAGGGTTTTTCTACCATACATTAACGATGTCGCTGATAAAATCACCAAGGCTCTAAGGAAGAATGATATTTTCACACAATTTTCAGCAGCGGGGACTATTAGACAAAGAATGCGATTAGTTAAAGATGCTATAAGTCCAGAACAACTTAAAGGAGTGTACAAAATTGATTGTTCATGCGGGAAAAGTTATATTGGTGAAATCGGACGTTCACTCCAGAAGAGACTCAAAGAGCACGGAGCTGATATTTAGCATGAACGACTTCGCACCTCTGCCCTTGCAGAACACTCTTCGAAAACTAAGCACCAAGTATGTCTTACAGATGCAAAGATCATTGCAAGAGAAGATCACTATTATAGAAGAAAAGTAAGAGAGGCCCTTGAAATTAAAAAACATCCAGAAAACCTTAATAGGGATGGGGGATATGAAATTAGCGACAGCTGGCGTCCTCTTCTTCGACAAATCTATTCCTAGAAAGCACATTCCTCCCAAGTATAGTTTTTTAGGTAAAATAATCTCAGGTTTGTCCCTCTTCTTTAGTGATGGTTTAACAAATAAGGAACTTACTTTTAATAATTATTCTCATTAATTAAATTTTATTTTATTTTATAAAATAAAAATTAATTAATTTATTAATAATTATTATTAGAAAATACTTATTTTTAATCCTAACATTATTAATTTTTTTAGAGTAATATTTATTAGATTAAAATATTAACTAACCAATAAAAATTAATAATTAACTTTAATATTAGTTAGCAGAATTAACAATAAAACATATCTAATGTGTTAAATCAATAATTTTCTATTGTATTAATAGTTATTTACTTTTTAAATAAATATTAATACTTATTAGAAAAACATTGGTTTATTTAAAAATTTAAAATTATTTCATAAATTAGCATTATTTATTTGATGAAATAATAATCATGGTTTATAAAATAATATAAAAAACATGATTTATAAAATTAAAAATAAGTAGGTTAATTTATTTGGTTAGTTATTTTTAAAAATCTATTAAAATTTAAATTAAATTAATTTATAAAATGGAAAATTAAATAAATTTATTTATTAAATTAAATAACCATAAACATTATATATAAATTAATAGTGGATACGAGTTTGACTTTTAACAACTTAGAGAATAAATAATAAACTTATTAATAAACAAATAAATTTAATAAGTATCGATGAAATTTATTAATTAATTCTTATATGTAAATTTATTAATAAATTAATTATTATTTGTAAATTATTAAAATTAGAAATCAAGAATTAAGAAATTAAAATTTATAATTAAAATTAAAATTAAAAATTTATAAAAATTATAAAAATTAAAAAATTTCTTTGGTCGGCTCTTGTCTTACCTTTCCTACCTTCTTCACTATTAATGAATTATCACCCTTCTTCATTTTCTTCATTATATTGTCTTGAAGATGGATCCCCATTGGGATTCAAAATGTCGACAAATGTTTCGTGATACTGTGGATAATCCGGGAAGTTCTTCAGAAAATGATAACCACAGAAATTTGAAAACCAAAAGCCCAAGAGATCTGCATTTATGCATAATTTGGAAGATTCCATGGAGCCAACTCTAGTCCTAAACATTGTTGAGGGGGTTTAAGAGCCGTTGCATAATTTACCGGAGGCAGAAACCCCACTACAGCAAGATCTCTTCTCTCAAAGAGAAGACATGAGAGATTCCTCCTCACTAAGAGATCAAGAAAAAAGATCTCTTGATGGTGAAGCTTTCTCCAACCATGATGAGGAGGGAGAGGAAGAGCAGAGAATATCCTCCAGCGTTGTGACAGCAGAAGGAGATCTATTCTTAGTTGGAGAAGGAGATGAAGAAATGGCTTCCACTAGAGGAGTTCTTGCACCTTTGCAAGGAATTCCTAAGGATCTTCCATATGGAGGACATGAGAAGCATGTGTCTTTGCTAAGAGACAATGAGACAGAATGAAGGAGGGGTCACCTATTCAATCCACTATCAGAAGATGGGGCAAATGCTCCAAGCAAAGGCACTCTTACATCACTAAGAGGGGTCTCCAAGTTTCAGGAGGCTTCCACACAAAAATCAGAGGTGAACTTGCGTTGTGGAAGCAAGAAAATGTTGATCCCATCTGATGAGCATGGGATAAAGAACCATGAGGCATCATTGTCTTGTGGAAAACCACCTAGGAGACCGCCTAATTCAGATCTGGTGAAAGGTGTCCCACATCTTGATGCTCCACTCATGAGTCCATGGAGGATTGGAGCATTAGAATACAAGGCTACAATGCTAGGAGGCTTGGGTAAGCTCAAGAAGAAGGGAGATCTTGTTCTCTTATCATCACCATGCACTCTCATATCTAGATTTTCGATGTAGGAAGAGGAAGATGGGAGGATAAGCCTTCCAACATACACCCTTGACAAAGGAGATGTCAAGGAGGAGATCATCAACATGGTAGACATTTCTATTGATGCATCATCTTCACTGTCACTGTTGAGCATGTTAGGTTCCCATGATTTGGCAGATTGACGGACCAAATCACGGAGTAAAAATCAAACTAATAGTTGGAGCCCTAGGACCTAGCCTTCCTGGACTTAGAGAGGGCTCTCCCTAATGAAGCGAAGCATGTGAGCTTGTTCACTTAGTTTGTTTAGATTTTAGGCTAGTTGTTAAGTGTGTTTGTTTATTTGTTTTTTAGTTGTTTGGAGGAAAAATTGATCAAGTGGATCAAAATAGAACAAGAAAATGAGATCAACCGGGTTATGGGGTCAAAAGCAAGCCAAGGATGTCAAGACAATGGGTAGGGTGTACTGCAGGGCCGATTTAGTATAGCGAATGGATATTTCAGGTGGTTTATGAAGTGAAATGAACATCAAGTTTGTGCAAGACAAAGGGATCTTAAGCATAAATAGTTTAAACAACAAGTATTCATGTGGTAGAGCTAACCATTAATCACTATGAATCAAACTCAAACTGATAGATGCATAAAATAAACATTCAGGTGATGCATAGAAGTATAATACCCTCTAACTTTGGGAAAATCACCTTTAGTGGTTGAGAACACATGTAAGACAAACCAACAGCTCAAAATGTGGAAATGAAACTCCTAAGCAACACATTCAAACTGATAAGAACTTTGAAATAAGTCTGCAAGTATAGGCAGAGGGAAAGATCGAAACAAGACCTCTCTGATTTAAACTAGATAGTCAAAACTTCAAAGGAGATTTCATTAATGAGGTTTAAACAGCTATGAGTAAGCAGGGCATACCATGAATCAAACAAGATAGCGTGTCATATTAATCATTAAGGAAATAAATAACAAGTTCTTGGTGGACCAAAGGGCAGTTAAGAATCCTTTGACATGACCAAGAAAGATGAAAACATAGAAGTTGTAATGAATCAGGAAATTTGATGAGCCTCCATGGGCATACCTCAAACTATTCTTTACTGACCTACAGAAGGCAAGAAGCATGGATACATATGTGAAAAACTAAGAAAACATAACTGAAAAGAAGCACAATACCATTTATCAAGCCATGGAATCTTGCACATAGATCCGCTCCATCATCTAGGCAAGCAAGTCAAGCTATTCACTCCATAAAACAAGTTTGATCATCAAAACTCACAATGTATATTTCTCTAAGCTAAGTCAAGTTCTTAAGCTCTTCAAAGTCCAGCTTGTTTATCAACTTTTCAACCAACAATATTACAATGATTCTCCATGATTTATATAGGAGAATGAGAAGATAAGCTTCACAAAACTGACTAGAAGCTCATAGGCTAAAAACAAATATTTGATTTTGTCCTTGAGGCTTTGCAAAGCCCAAGGCACAAAATATCTTCAAAATATCTATAAAATGCTAAAAAAGGAAAAAAAATTGGCTTTTCATTACTGAAAATGGCTAAAAAATGCCTAACACACATTTGGATAATCCACTCCAGAAAACTGCCCGTTTGCCAAAATGCTACAGGAATGTAGCAGCAGAAAATTTCCTGTCTTGCAGACCACTTTTGAGGGACCTCCTGATGTCAAAACGAGGCCCATTATGGCTCTTTGGAAAGCCTTGGATGTATATTTTCTGGAACTACTTGATTTCTCCAAAATTGATGCTGGGAAGCCTATAAAAAACTAAACTGAGTGGAAAAAACAAAAATTAGCCCTTGCTGATATGTGAGGTAGAAAGTCAAAAAATCATTGTTTTTCGCCTCTTTGGGGGACCAAAACACCTCCTTTGGATCTGAAATTTTCTGAGTAGGAGTCCTTGAATTTAATGCATCTAATGATACCACTCTCAATAGCTGAGGATGCTTCAAACAAAAATGGCGAAGACCATGAATTTCTGCAATTAAGCCCAAAAATGTCAAAAATTTCTCAATTTTGGCGAGCAAGCCCCTCATGGGTTCTTAGAAACATGTTAGGAAGTTGAGGCCAAGATTTCAAGCCTTGATGTGCATTTATCCATTTTTTCTACCGGGCCCCTCTTTCGGGTAGCCTTGAGCCTTTCTTGAGCAATTTTGAGCTTTTTTGGGGCAAATTGGTTCAACTTCTTGTAGTGCCTGGTCATCTTCATTTGTAGACTCAAGTCCCTGTTAGATTTCTCTAACTTATCCTCCAAATGCTTGTTGGTGCTTTCAAGCCATGGTTCTATATTATTTTCTATTTCTTGGGTGAGAAATTGAGTAAGAGGATAAGATCGAATAAGGGCTGCCAATTCTTCCTTCTTTTTCTCCAAATCTTTCTTGAGTCCCATAGTCCTAGGCCTCTTTCTCATTGGCTGCTCTTGTTCTTCAGTATCATCAAATTTTCCCATGAGCTCTTCAAGCTTGGTTTGTGCTTTGGAGGCTTCCCTTTGGTATTTGAAAGCCCGGGCCTCAAAAACTGCCATTTGACCACTCATTTGTTTGTTTTGCATCTGTAGAACATGTATAAAGTCCTTTGAGATTTCTAGATCAGCTTGTAGGTCATGAATTTGGTCTTCTCTATTTTGCAAAAGAGCTTGAATAATTCTAGCTTCATTATCACTATCATCACTGTCTATCTGTATGATATCAAACTCCCTTTCCTTTTCATGACTACTCTCCTCTTTTTCTTTCCCCTTGCCATGGATAAACTTATTGGTCCTCTTCCTCTTTGGAAATTCAACAATGCTCTTTTTAGGCAGTTTGCCTCTACTCCTTAGCACTCTTATGACATTGCTAGTCACTGCTAGAGTGGTCTTCTTCTTTACTGATCTAGTGTTTCTAGGCTTAGCCACTTTTGGAGGAAGAGTCATGGCCCCTTGCCCAGGAGAGGCAGCTAGCACATGCTCTTGGCTGTGTTAAGGAGAAGATAGAAGAGGTTTATCTGCTTGTACTTGCTCAAATTGGTCTTTTACCTTTCTACCTCCATCATCATCTTCTCCAGCTTCATCTTTGTCACTGTTTTCTTCTACTTGAAGATTTCTTTGTTTGTCTTCACCACTGCTATGCTCATGGTCACTGATTTGGTCTTTTTGCTCCATGCTGCCATCTTTGGAATCCTCATTTTTTGGTGTTTGATTGTCATCATCATTACTTGCTTGAGGGTTGTCTTGTTTCTCATCATAAGTGTCTTTTTGAGGACTGTCATGACCCTCATCATCACTGTTTTGGCTTCCACTTTGTTTTTCATCTTGAGGACTGCTATGCTCATCTTTTTCCCTGCTTTCTTTATGACTGTTGTGTTCTTTTCCTTCACTGCTTTGTCCCTCATCACTAATATACTTACTGTTGTGTTGGCTGCCATCATGTTCCTCTTCATGACTGCTATGCTTAGCATCAATTTTTTCATGCTCATCTTCATTTCCTTCTTCCCTACTATCATGCTTAGAGTCTTTACTTTGACCCTCATCATCACTAGCTTGCCTCTTGTCACTTTGCCCTTCTTCATTACTAGTTTTCTTCTTCTCTTATTCACTCTCAATTAAGGGGGATTTTTGTCTTTTAGGAGTGGATTTACTAGAAGAAGGAGAAACATAATGAGTAGATAGTGAGGAAGGCGCATGAGATGAAGAGGCAATGGAAAAATCAGGATGAGAGATGAAAGAGTCCCAAGAAACTCCCTTTTTCTCAATTTGATGGAGGATGATGATCTTGATAAGGGAATGATGAAATAGACAAGCTTGTTGTTGAGTTGAGGGCTTCTTTTGGACAGTAGAGGCCATTTTGTCAATGCTTCTATAGAGGAAGAAAGGTATGTTCAGCAATTGAGTTCTTGTGAAATGCATAAGAAGCCTGATGTGATAGGCATAAATCCGGGAAAACATCCCTTCACATGTGAAATAATTCATGATGAATCTCATGAGAGGGGCATAGCTGGTCAACAAGTGAGAAAAAGGGAAAATGTGTTGGCAAGCATCCTGATGATCTGGTTTTAGAAAGGGTTTGTAGTGATTCAGTTCTACGTATGTTTGTTTGAATCACTTTTCTCTGATATAGGGGATCTTGGTAGCTTTGGAGATAGCCCTAGGAGAGAGTTTGAAATCCAGAACTGCTAGATGGACATGCTTCCCTTGCAGCCTTAAAGCAAACAAATGTGTCAAAGGAAGGTGACGTTTTACTTCTTGGACTTTTTGGAAAAATTCCAAGCACCCTACTTCATGAAAATTAAAGAGTACTGAAGGAGATTCATTCACTTCTTGAGTTGTAATAGGCTCATACCTATTGTGATACCCACTCCTGCTGTCCTTCTTTGGAGGAATTTTTTCTTCTAATACCCTTGATGGACTCACCAAGGCAAACTGTTTAAATGATCACTAAAAAAGGCCCTCAATCAAAACACCTTTTCCTCTTTGTAAGACTAAGTTTGTCCTTAGTTGTCAAGCAAGTTTTTTCTAAGTGAAAGCAAACTCCCTTATTATGAATTGTGTTGTGAGAAAAAGGATTTTAATAAAATCTATTTGTGGTTTATGAAGACAAGTCCCCTTTCCTTTTGATACTAAAACTTTTCCTTCTTATTCACCATTTCTCTGTGATTTTTGAGCAGACAGACTACTTTGAAAACAACAATGTTTTCCCTTTTGAAATATCACTGACCCTTTGATGATCACTATTTATCTTAAAGGAAAACAAGTCTTTCTCTTTTATCACTGCTTCTCTTTGGTGTCTCAACAGGCAAGTATCCTTGAAAATGGCTATGTTTCTTCTTTTGAAAATCATTGTTTGAGGGACACCTTTTAAACTGACAAACAGACCTTCTTTAAACACTATTCCTTTGTATTTTTAAACAGACGGGTTACTCTTGACACTAACAATGTTTGGCTTCCTTGTAATACTGTGATTATTCCTTGTGCAAACCTGATTCAATAATTTTTAAGCCAATACTTTAGGCGAAGAAGAAAATAAATACCTGCTAATTATGTTCTATAATGTTGTTTAGATGACTTTCCTTGAGCAAAGTTCAGTCTTCAGCCATTTTTGAGGGCCTTTTTTAGCATTGGCCCGGGCGGCAAACCGACGTTCAAAGGTGGTTGATGGGCTAGGCGGGCTCTGAACAGGAAAACACATCGCGTTCAATCCTGTCGTGTCAGCCCTGGGCGCCCGCTAAATTTCGGCACAGGCATGCCGCACAGCAATATAGGCATGCCGCGCCCACGTATTAAAACTTCTATCAGATGCCTACTGGCACGCCGCGCAATTGTACAGGCATGTCGCACAGAAAATCAAGCTCAAAAAATGATTCAAATTGCTCAATACTTGTTTTTTCCTCAGTGGCTCGGTTTGCAAAGTGAACCACTGTTGCAGCCTTTCCAAACCACAATGCAAATCCTCTGTTTTTGTGAATTAGGTCTTTAAATAATGAAAGTTTCACCCATTTTTACAATGTTCCCTCTGTCCTTTAACTGAGCTGGAAGTGACCTTTGGCGCTCTCCCTTCATTTCATCACTAGGAGGAAGTATTTTTTATAAATCATAAGGGATCTGTTTCAAAACAAGAATGCCCTTTCTCATATACATGATCTGGGTGGACTGTCTCTTTATATCAGTTTCAGAGGTCAATTTAAACCTAGCTTAGTTTACCACCTTACCATTTAGATGAGGTTGTTCTTAGTCAAAAATTCCATCCTTGGATTACACTTTGAAGGAGGCTCTCATAAAAATGAGATCAGAGGTTTTTAGCACCATTATGTCACTGCTTGCTTTTGATGTAACATAGGCTTTCAACCTATAAACTTTCATTTCCTCGACCATTATTCCTCAACTAATCTTTCCAACATAAAATTTATCAAACACAACATTGTACCCTGCTATGCATCCTCTGTTCATCTTTGGAGGAGGTGGCGCAAAATAATCTCCTGTAGCTGCTTTTCTAAAAAACATGCTAACCCTTTTCTTATTAGTGAAGGAGGTCACAACAATGTATCTTTTAACCCTCTACTTATCATTGAAGGAGGTTATCACTGTGTTTCTATCCCTCTTCTCTTTGATGGAGGTTCTCTTTAACACAGGGTCTCAATCTACTTCAATCATTGTGTCTTGCTTTGTATATTTGTTTAAAGAATGCATGGAGAGTGTCTGTTGATAGGTATCATTGAACTATCTTTTCCCTTGACTTTGTTTTCAGAGGTATATTGAGATTTCCTTTGACTGATGTTCACATCCCAGGTTCAAGGTAACATAAGAAGTAGTTGTGTTCTTATGTCCTACATGACGATGACCTTTGGAAAGATTATGCAGCACTGCTAATCAGCATTATTCAGTCCTTGTTATTCATTTTGACTTGATGAGTGATCTCTATTCTTCAGGCAGCTTTTGGATTTATAACATGTACTCTTGCTGCTCTCACTTTACAGCTCTCCATCTGATCATTGATGGCAAATATTTTCAACAAGGGGAACCTACTTGAACTTGCCTTTTTTTCCCTCCTTTGTATACTGATCATCATTTAATTACACCCCTGCAGAGATGTAAAAACAGATACTTTGGAACCTTGGAGAGCTCTTTTGGTGTTTCATGGATATTTTGTCTGATCTAAGCATTTTTCTTCAGACACTGAAAAACCTTCTCTTTTCCTGATTTGGATCTTTGTTGAACTTCTTTTGACATGAGACAAAGTGAACTCTTAGTGGTGTGTGACCTATGGATAGAACAATGCTTGTTTTGCAGAATAGGAACTAATTCAAGGTTGACTGGTACTAGACAGAGGCTTTTTTGGCCTAGGATATCTTAGCCAAGGAAAAACTCTCTAAACACCACTATCTAACTTAGGGACAATTTTGACAGATTCTGAGTTTTTTCTCAGGCATGATCATATTTTCAAATGACAAGATGACCAGGGATAGAATTGCAAACACTTTGTCAACCTTTGGATAGTGAATGGCATGAGGAACAAGGGTAAATGATGGCAAATAATTTACAGCTATGACAGCTATAGACAAGGTTACTTTGCTGAAACCAGATAAGACTTGACAACTGGGGTTTTTTCTCATCATAGGCTGACAGGAAGGGGTAGGAGGACAAAAATTGTTTTGGGGTGTTTCTAGGTGACAGATTTGACAGTTTTGAGATCAGCTTCTAGAAAACTAAGCTAAGGAAACTAGTCATCAATAACAGGTAAAAATACTAATGAATAATAGTGGCTCCATTTGGGGAGGGCAGATCCTTTTCAGGAGGTGTCCAGAATTGCAGATCTCTGGCTTGTGAAGACCAGTGCCTTATCCATTGGCACAAATTTCTTCTTTTCTTGATGCTATTTCTGAAAATGATGCTTTTCTGAAAAAATTACGGCATGATTAGCATCAACCTCAACTCTACCTACCGAGCTATATTTCCTAGCATTTTTTCTTCTTTTAGGTGCATTTGGACTAGCAACCATTGACAAGATATTTTTTGAAAAAATAAAAAATATCTAATGCTACACTTATATCTTCTGGGAGTTTAGATTAAACTGATGAAATCTTTTGTTTCTCTACCCATACTATGATTGATTGTCAAGATTAAGGTGTTTGACAGGATTTCATTCTCTAAACTAAAACATGAAATTGAAAAAATGATCAAATCGGGATTAGACGGTCTGATTTTTCATGCGTTTGTGGCATAAAAACAAGCTGTACACAAACATTATTTATGTACAAGATGAAACTTAGAAAAATCAGGGCCAAGATATACAAATTGTTTTTCATCCCTATTTTTCTCTTTGGTTCTGTTTTGAGCATGCAGAACCAACATTCTTTTCCTAGTCTACTTTCTTTGACAAGTCAAGCTTACACAATTTGACTATCATCTTTCTCACTAACTTATCAGCAATCAATTTAAAGCATGCTCAGTTATGATTAGGCTAGATAACTGAAACAAGATATCTTTTGAGCACTAGTAGTGGCATTTAGACTTGTGCACTTTCAGCATGACTATTTTTTGAGTATGGGGTTTTTCATGGTGTTTTCAAACCACCCTCTTTTTCAACTTTTCTATTGTTTTTGTATTTTCTGTTTTTTGATTTATTTCTTCAAGCAATGGTATGTACAATGATTGAAAAATCTAAAACTAGAACTCCTGAAAATGGTGAAACTTGAGCATCTTATCTTCATAAGGATCTACTGACGCTCTTGGTCCACTCAGCTCTTGAAAAGAAAAGTTTTGAAAATTTTCTCTTGTAAGCATAACATAAGGATTCATGAATGAATCTCTGAACAACCTTATGTCTTCCAGCTGTTTTTCTTTATACCTTTGATCTCCACTTCTCCTTTTGTTGTACATCTTTTTCAAATAATGCAGATCTTCTTTGTCATTTTTAAAGCATATGATGGCATCATCAAGGTACATCATGATAAGGAAATTCAGAACCGGGAACATAGCTTTCCTGAGGGCATCTTCGGTGTTCATTGGTTTTGGACAGATTGGTTTGAACTTGAAGTTTCCACTAGTATATTTGAAGAAGTCTTTGAGCTGATCTATTTGAAGTGGTATTATTCGATGGTATCTTGAAAAATTATCACTCAAAACCACATTATTAGAAACTCCTAGTTTTTTTTATGATATGATCTGTTTTTGGAAGGGGATGAATGTTGTTTATGAGAGGTTTATTTATGTTTCTAAAATCTAAACATAACTTGTTTTTAGTTGTCTTCTTTTTGAGTGACCATGTTTGACTACAGTTTTTGTGTTCTTTTTTGAAAGGATGATATCTAGAGAAGACAACATTTCTATGGTGTTTTGTATTCATTTTCTGGCATATGCTTGTATTGTGAAGAATCTTGTGTAGTCTTGTATTCCTTAATTTCTGATATCGAGATAAAATCCTAGGTAATTTAAACAGCTCAATTTTTTCACAACTGTTTTCGTCAGCTTCCTTATCATCAAAACTAGTGAATATCTTTTTATGATCTGTCGAAGCACTAGCGATGGTTAACATTTCATTTGGAGAACTGCAATATTTAGAGGGTGAAGTGCTAAGATATGGCAAGAACATGAAGCTTTATGGCTTCTGGTTTCCCAAGGTTGTTGTGTTATGAAAATCCTTTAGTGGCTTCAAATCAAAAGAGAGTTTCAATTATGTGTTTGATACTTGTATTGGGTTGAGATCACTTGCTTGAGAATTTAAAATGATTACTTCTTTCGAAGTTTTAGTTTCAATTTCTAGTGAATCAAGTTTTATTTCATCAAAATTCAAGTGTATCCGGTCATGATAATTTTTAGTATCAAATTCATCATACAGAGGTTGGTCTGGCTGCGACACTGTGCTTGAACTGGTTTCAGTTTCACTTGTGTTTTCATCAGTGTCATATTCTAGGTGTAAGATGAAGGAATCCATGTTTGAATGTATGGAATAAAGAGGTATGTTTTCCAGTTTCTCTTGACTACTGACCATATATTTCATGTGTGATTCACGGTATAATCTTCTTGGTTGGTTGAAAACAGGAATAGTAGCATAAGAAATGTCTAACTGAATGTTTCCTTGGATTTTAGCCCCCCAGGTTCTAGATAAAAGCATCCCATATTTCGGGGGAATTTTTGCTACCACTATGTCCATAACCAAATGTTTAGCTGGGACTTGTGCCAGAATTACATATAGGTCTTTGATTAGGCCCAAAATTTTTACTTTACTTGAATCGAAAGAGTACAATTCTTTGTAAGGTTTGGTTATTTCTAAGCCTAATCTGTCCATTATCACTTTAGGCATGAGATTATGAGAGGCACTAGAATCTAGCATAGCGTTATGTAGGATCTAGTCATGTACATTCAAGCTGACGTAAAAAGGAGGAGTGGTTCCTTCTTGATACTTTCCTTCTATATTTGGTCCAAATAACAGTTCGGGAGTGTCATCAACTAAGTGCAAAGTGTTGGTATCATTTCCTATGTTTAAGATTTTCATAACTTGAGATTTATAGGAATTTTGAGCTATCAGTTTAGTTAAGGGCATATTTATTTTGATTTTAGCAACTTCCCCTTTGAAACTGAAAGGTACTTGAGGTTTTAACATGTTTGTATTAGCTTTTTCAGCCATTACCTTCTCTACTGATCTTTCCTTTTGATTTTGATGTGGAACTTTGTTCAGGATGGTACTTTCAGGAATTTTGGTGGAAGTGCTGGCACAGTTTAGGTTGATGTTTGATTGGCTAGTTTTGTCTTTGTTTAGATCAGCTTTATTAGCCATAACATTAACATTGTCTGCTGGTTTTTTAAGAATAACTTCAGGAGTTTTCTTGACAGTAAAATTTGAATTGTTCCTTTTTAAGTTTTCCTGGTCTTTTTTCGTATTTTCTTGGTTTTTCTTACTTCTGAGATCATATTTCCTATGGACTTCCATTATGGCATTTTTTAAACCAATTTCAAGGTCTTCAGAATCTTCATAGTCAGTTTCATCTTGATATGAGGGGAAGAAATCTTGTTCTTCTTCCGTGAGATAAACCTCACCCTCACTGTCAGAGCCTATCAGGTTTAGATGATTTTCCTCAATATGTTCAATGTCTCTTTATCCTTCGTCAAGATAATTATCTTGGAAAGGATGCCTGATTTGCTGATCATTGTCTCTTGGTTTGATTTGGGGTGGGTCCCTTCTAAAGTTTTGATTCTTGTTTCTGGTTTGTGGGTTTGGCTGGTTGTCCCTAGGAGGTGTTTTATCACTGAGACTTATTCTTTCCATCATTATTTCTATCATTCTTTCCATTTTTCTTTCCAGGTTGTCTATTTTGGCATCGAAAGAGGATGTAGAGGGAAAGGTTTCATCTCGGTATGTGACCTTCTTTTCTAATCTCAACCTAGCCCTCTTTTCAACAAGGTTTTCATCCACACTGATATCCGCCTTTTGCATTTATTCTAGAGTTGTAGGTTCTCTTTCTCTTAGCTGATATGTCATATCCGAATCGAAACCTTCCAGAAATTTCACTAGAGCTAAGCCGAGTGGAGGTTTCATGTTAGGTGGGAGAGCGTTATAAACACTGTTGAATCTGGTACAATAATCTTGAACACTTTCTCTGTGTTCCTCTTAAGAGTATTATATTCAGAGAAGACTTGAAGTGGGTTTTTCTTGATTTCCCATTTGCTTATGAAATTTTGGTATAATAACGGGAGATCATGTATGCTATGAAGAGCTAAGCCTTTAAACCATTTTTTAGCTTCGCCTCCTAGGCTTTGGGCAAACATTCTCATCTTGATGGTTTCTTCATCTAATTCCATGTAATCAAAAGCATCATTCATTCTATCTACAAGTTGTTGGGCAGTAGTGGATTCAGCCCCAGTGAAGTGTGGGATCCTAGACTGATAGTCATTTGGCAAAGGTGCCAAAGGTTGAGGTAACACTAGGGGTGCATTCCATGCTGCCATGATGGGTGGTATTGGTAAATTTAGAAGTGGAGGATTTGTTACGTGAGATGAAGTGATTTGCACAATGGTGTTGTGAGTGGGAGTGTTAGAGGTGCTTGGACCGGCAAACTGATTTTGAGTAGACTTGGGATGGAAAGAGCTAAAGTTGTGGAGGAGCTAAAAATCAGGTGGAGTAGTAGGAGATGCTTCTCCGCTAGAACTCTGCTACAAGTCTAAGGGCTCAAGATTGGAATCGTCAAAGCTAGGTTGTGACTTGGTTCTAAAAATATTTCTTGTATGGCGCAAGTCAAAAGTTTGGTCTAGCAAGGATGTAAGATTTTCAGGTACAGAGCTTGCTCTATGAAGGCTCCTATCGGTAGTTAAATCACTAGTCATAGAATTTTGCCACAAAATATTTTCTGCGTCATCAACTATGGTAGGAGGATTCGGGTCTGGATGAGATCTGATATGAATTATTTTTGAAGCCAGGTTTCAGATTCAAACTTTAGAGAGGCTGAAATTATGAATGTTTTCAACAACTTGTCTTCTCTAAGTTTTGTCAAACTAGCTCAGTGTATGATTAAGACTTCTTAGAATTTTCAAGGTTGTTTGTAAAGTAGTCTTATAATAGTTTATGGAAGCTTATCAAAGTTTTCAAAAAGGCCTACTGGAGGCTAGTGGAGTTGCCAGGTGAATATTTTTGGTTTTTTGAGGATATATTGTGTATGGTACACCACCAAAACTGATATGAACAGTCAATCTAAAAAAGAAATGTTTTTGTGAGGTTATTTTCTGAGCTTTTAATGTGCAGTATGATTTTTAAGAGTGTCCTAAATTTTTTTTAAGCACTTAGCTAAGGTGATGAAAAAAAGAGAGTTTACTCTAATGGCTTTATCAGCTGATTTTATGATTTAATCTGAAAGACTAATGATACAACAACAGTTTGCTAGACAGTCATGAACTCAGAGAGTCTCACCGTAATCGCCATTATGTTAGTGTGGCGATGAGGTGGCTGATAATCACTAGATATTCTTGAGCCAAGGGATTTCTGAAGTTCTAAGGTATACTTAGTTTGTCACTAACTCAGAAGGGTCCCACCGTGATCACCATTATGTTAGTGTGGTGATGAGGTGGCTCAATAGTATATTGTGCTTAGTTCAAGGGGAGCTTTCCATGAGTCTTGAAAGATGTTCAGATTGATATGAACTTAGAAAAGTTCCACTGTGATCGCCATTATGTTAGTTTGGCAATAAGGTGGCAGATTCACTGAGTTTGTTGGAGTTTTACTGAGTTTGTGAGAGGTATTTAAAACTATGTACTCAGAAAAGTCCCACCGTGATCTCCATTATGTTAGTTTGGCGATAAGGTGGCATATTCAGTGATTTTGTTGGATTTTTACTGAGTTTGTGAGAGGTATTTAAAACTATTTACTCATAAAAGTCCCACCGTGATCACCATTATGTTAGTTTGGCGATAAGGTGGCAGATTCACTAAGTTTGTTGGAGTTTTACTAAGTTTGTGAGAGGTATTTAAAACTATGTACTCAGAAAAGTCCCACCGTGCTCGCCATTATGTTAGGTTCCCGTGATTTGGCAGATTCATGGACCAAATGACGGAGTAACATCAAACCAATATTTGCAGCCCTAGGACCTAGCCTTCCTGGACTTAGAGAGGGCTCTCTCTAATGAAGCGAAGGATGTGAGCTTGTTCACCTAATTTGTTTAGATTTTAGGCTAGTTGTTAAGTGTGTTTGTTTGTTTGTTTTTTAGTTGTTTGGAGGAAAAACTGATCAAGTGGATCAAAATAGGACAAGAAAATGAGATCAGCTGGGCTATGGGGTCAAAAGCAAGTCAAGGATGTCAAGACAATGGGTAGGGTGTACTGCAAGGCTGATTTAGTATAGCGAATGGATATTTCAGGTGGTTTATGAAGTGAAATGAACATCAAGTTTGTGCAAGACAAAGGGATCTTAAGCATAAATAGTTTAAACAGCAAGTATTCATTTGGTAGGGCTAACCATTCATCACTATGAATCAAACTCAAATTGATAGATGCATAAAATAAACATTCAGGTGATGCATAGAAGTATAAGACCCTATAACTTTGGGAAAATCACCTTTAGTGGTTGAGAACACATGTAAGACAAACCAACAGCTCAAAATGTGGAAAGGAAACTCCTAAGCAACACATTCAAACTGATGAGAACTTTGAAATAAGTCTGCAAGTATAGGCAGAGGGCAAGATCGAAAACAGACCTCTCTGATTTAAACTAGACAGTCAAAACTTCAAAGGAGATTTCATTAATGAGGTTTAAATAGCTATGAGTAAGTAGGGCATACCATGAATCAAACAAGATAGCATGTCATATTAATCATTAAGGAAATAAAAAAAAAGTTCTTAATGTACCAAAGGGCAGTTAAGAATCCTTTGACATGACCAAGAAAGATGAAAACATAAAAGTTCTAATGAATCAGGAAATTTGATGAGCCTCCATGGGCATACCTCAAACTATTCTTTACTGACATACAACAAGAAAGAAGCATGGATACATATGTGAAAAACTAAGAAAACATAACTAAAAAGAAGCAAAATACCATTTACCAAGCCATGGAATCCTGCACATAGATCCTCTCCATCATCTAGGCAAGCAAGTCAAGCTATTCACTCCATAAAACAAGTTTGATCATCAAAAATCATAACAGATATTGCTCTAAGCTCAGTCAAGTTCTTAAGCTCTTCAAATTCCAGCTTGTTTATCAACTCTTCAACCAACAATATTACAATGATTCTCCATGAGTTATATAGGAGAATGAGAAGATAAGCTTCACAAAACTGACTAGAAGCTCATAGGCTAAAAACAAATATCTAATTTTGTCCTTGAGGCTTTGCAAAGCCCAAGGCACAAAATATCTTCAAAATATCTATAAAATGCTAAAAAAGGAAAAAATATTGACTTTTCATAACTGAAAATGGCTAAAAAATGCCTAACACACATTTGGATAAGCCACTACAGAAAACTGCCTTTTTGCCAAAATGCTATAGGAACGTAGCAGCAGAAAATTTCCTGTCTTGCAGACCACTTTTGAGGGACCTCGCGATGTCGAAACGAGATTCGTGATGGCTCGTTGAAAATCCTAGGATGTATAATTTCCGGAAATACTTGATTTTTCCCAAACTAATGCTGTGAAATTTGTCAAAAACTGAACTGAGTGGAAAAAACCAAAAATTAGCCCTTACTGATATGTGAGGCAGAAAGTCAAAAAATCATTGTTTTTCGCCTCTTTAGGGGACCAAAACACCTCCTTTGGATTTGAAATTTTTTGAGTAGAATCCCTTGACTTTAATGCATCTAATGATACCACTCTCAACAGCTGAGGATCCTCCAAAAAAAAATGGTGGCACCCATGAATTTCTGCAATTAAGCCCAAAAATGTCAAAAAACAAAATCTTGTAAAAAATTGTTCAATTTTGGCAAGCAAGCCCCTCATGGGTTCTTAGAAACATGTAAGGAAGATGATACCAAGATTTCAAGCCCTGATGTGCCTTTCTCCATTTTTTCTACTGGGCGCCTCTTTTGAGCAGCCTTGAGCCTTTCTTGAGCAAATTTGAGCTTTTTTCGGGCAAATTGGTTCAACTTCTTGTAGTGCTCGGTCATCTTCTTTTGTAGACTCAAGTCCCTGTTAGCTTTCTCTAACTTATCCTCCAAATTATTGTTGGCCCTTTCAAGCCATGGTTCTCTATTATTTTCTATTTCTTGGGTGAGTAATTGAGTAAGAGGATAAGATCAAATAAGGGTTGCCTCTTCTTCCTTCTTTTTCTCCAAAGCTTTCTTGAGTCCCATAGTCCTAGGCCTCTTTCTCATTGGTTGCTTTTCTTATTCAGTATCATTGAATTCGCCCATGAGCTCTTCAAGCTTGGTTTGTGCTTTGGAGGCTTTCCTTTGGTATTTGAAAGCCTGGGCCTTAAAAACTGCCATTTGACCACTCATTTGTTTGTTTTGCATCTGTAGAACATGTATGAAGTCCTTTGAGCTTTCTAGATCAGCTTGTAGGTCATGAATTTGGTCTTCTCTATTTTGAAAAAGAGCCTGAAGAATTCTAGTTTCATTATCACTATCATCACTGTCTATCTGTATGATATCAAACTCCCTTTCCTTTTCATGACTACTCTCCTCTTTTTCTTTTCCCTTGCCTTGGATAGACTTCTTGGTCCTCTTCCTCTTTGGCAATTCAAAAATGCTCTTTTTAGGCAGTTTGTCTCTACTCGTTAGCGCTCTAGTGACATTGCTAGTCACTGTTGGAGTGGTATTCTTCTTTTCTGGTCTAGTGTTTCTAGGCTTAGCCACTTTTGGAGGAAGAGTCATAGCCCCTTGCCTAGGAGAGGCAACTAGCACATGCTCTTGGCTGTGTTGAGGAGAAGATAGAAAAGGTTTATCTACATGTACTTGCTCAACTTGGCCTTTTACCTTGCTGCCTCCATCATCATCTGCTCCAGCTTCATCTTTGTCACTGTTTTCATCTGCTTGAAGATTTCTTTGTTTGTCTTCACCGCTACTATGCTCATGGTCACTGATTTGGTCTTTTTGCTCCATGCTACCCTCTTTGGAATGCTCACTGTTTGGTGTTTGATTGTCATCATCATTAATTTCTTGAGGGATGTCTTATTTCTCATCATAAGTGTCTTTTTGAGGACTTTCATGACCCTCATCATCATTTTTTTGGCTGCCACTTTGTTTGTCATCTTGGGGACTGCTATTCTCATCTCTGTCCCTACTTTCTTCATGACTGTTGTGTTCTTTTCCTTCACTGTTTTGTCCCTCATCACTAAAATGCTTACTTCTATGTTGGCTTCCATCATGTTCCTCTTCATGACTACTATGCTCAGCATCAATTTTTCCATGCTCATCATCATTTCCTTCTTCCCTACTATCATGCTTAGAGTCTTTACTTTGACCCTCATCATCACTAGTTTGCCTCTTGTCACTTTGCCCTTCTTCATTACTAGTTATCTTCTTCTCTTCTTCACTCTCAATTAAGGGGGATTTTTGTCTCTTAGGAGTGGATTTACTAGAAGAAGGAGAAACATGATGAGTAGATGGTGAGGAAGGTGCATGAGATGAAGAGGCAATGGAGAAATCAGGATGGACGATGAAAGAGTCCCAAGAAACTCCCTTTTTCTCAAGTTGATGGAGGATGATGATCTTGATAAGGGAATGATGAAATAGACAAGCTTGTTGTTGAGCTGAGGGCTTCTTTTGGATAGTAGAGGCCATCTTGTCAATGCTTCTATAGAGGAATAAAGGTAGGTTCAGCAATTGAGTTCTTGTGAAATGCATAAGAAGCCTGATGTGATAGGCATAAATCCGGGAAAACCTCCCTTCACATGTGAAATACTTCATGATGACTCTCATGAGAGGGGCATAGCTGGTCAACAAGTGAGAAAAAGAGAAAATGGCTTGGCAAGCATCCTGATGGTCTGGTTTTAGAAAGGGTTTGTAGTGATTTAGATCGAGGTATGTTTGTTTGAACCACTTTTCTCCGATAGGGGATCTTGGTAGCTTTGGAGATAGCCCTAGGAGAGAGTTTGAAATCCAGAACTGCTAGATGGACATGCTTCCCTTGCAGCCTTAAAGCAAAAAAATGTGTCAAAGGAAGGTGACTTTTTACTTCTTGGACTTTATGGAAAAATTCCAAGCACCCCACTTCATGAAAATTAAAGAGTACTGAAGGAGATTCATTCACTTCTTGAGTTGTAATAGGCTCATACCTATTGTGATACCCACTCCTGCTGTCCTTCTCTGGAGGCATTTTTTCTTTTGATACCCTTCATGGACTCACCAAGGAAAAATGTTTAAATGATCATTGAAAAAGGCCCTCAATCAAAACACCTTTTCCTCTTTGTAAAACTAAGTTTGTCCTTAGTTGGCAAGCGAGTTTTTGTTAAGTGAAAGCAAACTCCCTTCTTATGAACTGTGTTGTGAGCAAAAGGATTTTAATAAAATATATTTGTGGTTTATGAAGACAAGTCCCATTTCCTTTTTATACTAAAACTTTTCCTTCTTATTCACTGTTTCCCTGTGATTTTTTAGCAGACAAGCTACTTTGAAAACAACAATGTTTTCCCTTTTGAAATATCACTGACCCTTTGATGATCACTGTTTCTCTTAAAGGCAAACAAGTCTTTCTCTTTTATCACTGCTTCTCTTTGGTGTCTCAACAGGCAAGTATCCTTGAAAATGGCTATGTTTCTTATTTTGAAAATCACTTTTTGAGGGACCCCTTTTAAACTGACAAACTGACCTTCTTTAAACACTATTCCTTTGTCTTTTTAAACAGAAAGGTTACTCTTGACACTAAAAATGTTTGGCTTCCTTGTAAGACTGTGATTAGTCCTTGTGCAAACCTGATTCAATCATTTTTAAGCCAAGACTTTAGGCGAAGAAGAAAATAAATACCTGCTAGTTATGTCCTCTGATGTTGTTTAGATGACTTTCCTTGAGCAAAGTTTGGTCTTCAACCATCTTTAAGGGCCTTTTTGAGCATTGGCCCGGGAAGAAAACCGGCGTTCAAAGGTGGCTGACGGGTCGGGCAGGCTCTAAACGCGAAAACGTGCCACGTTCAAGCCTGTCGGGTCGGACCTGGGCGCCCGCTGAACGCTGGCACAGGCGTGCCACACAACGATACAGGCGCACCGCGCCCACATATTAAAAATTCTGTCGGATGCCTAATGGCATGCCGTGCAACTGTACAAGCACGCCGCGCAAAAAATCAAGCTCAAAAAATGATTCAAATTGCTCAATACTTGTTTTTTCCTCAGTGGCTCGGTTTGCAAAGTGAAAATGAACGTTGGCTCCATGTATTTTATACTCAATGCAGATTTTTAAAAACTCCTCCCCTCCTTTGTTATTTAAAATATGACATCACCTTTTTAAAGCCTTTGTAACCCTCCTTTTCAAAAAATGACTTTGTGCACAATGGTGAGGGGTTTCCTTTTTCATAAAGGAGGTCCTTTATATCAATTGTGTTTTTCTCTGTTGTTAGTCTACAAGAAGGTTACCACAAAAACACTATTGTAGCCATCTTAACACCACAATGCCAATTCACTGTTTTATGAAGTGAATAGGCTCTTTAACCATGTTGGTCTCAGTTAGTTTGTAAAGAGGTCACCATAAAACTCTGCTTGTTATGAAAGGGGCTAAAAAGAACTGTGTTTTTCATTGATTTGTCAACAAGGGAGATCA
The DNA here is from genome assembly GCA_034641835.2 of Pinus albicaulis. NCBI lineage: Eukaryota > Viridiplantae > Streptophyta > Pinopsida > Pinales > Pinaceae > Pinus > Pinus albicaulis. The sequence continues at coordinate 1,402,694,731 of CM076578.1, read as the reverse complement.
TTATAAAAACCACTGTTGCAGCCTTTCCAAACCACAATGAAAATCCTCTATTTTTGTGTAGTAGGTCTTCAAATAATGAAAGTTTCACCCATTTTTACAATGTGCCCTCTGTCCTTTAACTGAGCTAGAAGTGACCTTTGGTGCTCTCCCTTCATTTCATCACTAGGAGGAAGTATTTTTTATAAATCATAAGGGATCTGTTTCAAAACAAGAATGCCCTTTTTCATATACATGATCTAGGCGGACTGTCTCTTTATATCAGTTGCAAAGGTCAATTTAAACCTAGCTTAGTTTACCACCTTACCATTTAGATGAGGCTGTTCTTAGTCAAAAATTCTTTCCTTGGATTACACTTTGAAGGAGGCTCTCATAAAAATGAGATCAAAGGTTTTTAGCACCATTATGTCACTGCTTGCTTTTGATGTAACATAGGCTTTCAACCCATAAAATTTCATTTTCTCCACCATTATTCCTCAACTATTCTTTCCAACATAAACTTTATCAAACACAACATTGAACCCTGCTATGCATCCTCTGTTCATCTTTGGAGGAGGTGGCGCAAAATAATCTCCTGTAGCTTCTTTTTTTAAAAACATGCTGACCCTCTGCTTATTAGTTAAGGAGGTCGCAACAATGTATCTTTTAACCCTCTACTTATCATTGAAGGAGGTTATCACTGTGTTTCTAACCCTCTGCTCTTTGAAGGAGGTTCTCTTTAACACAGGGTCTCAATCTACTTTCAATCATTGTGTCTTGCTCTTTATATTTGTTTGAAGAATGCATGGAGAGTGTTTGCTGATAGGTATCATTGAACTATTTTTCCCCTTGAATTTTCTTTCAGAGGTATATTGAGATTGCCTTTGATTGATGTTCACATCCCAGGTTAAAGGTAACATAAGAAGTAGTTGTCTTCTTATGTCCTACATGATGATGACCTTTGGAAAGATTATGCAGCACTGCTGATCAGCATTACTCAGTCCTTGTTATTCATTTTGACTTGATGAGTGATATCTATTCTTCAGGCAGCTTTTGGATTTATAACATGTACTCTTGCTGCTCTCACTTTACAGCTCTTCATCTGATCATTGATGGAAAATCTTTTCAACAAGGGGAACCTGCTTGAACTTTCCTTTTTTGCCCTCCTTTGTATACTGATCATCATTTAATTACACCCCTGCAGAGATGTAAAAATAGATACTTTGGAACCTTGGAGAGCTCTTTTGGTGTTTCATGGAGATTTTGTCTGATCTAAGCATTTTTCTTCAGATAGTGACAAACCTTCTCTTTTCCTGATTTGGATCTTTGTTGAACTTCTTCTGACATGAGACAAAGTGACCTCTTAGTGGTGTGCGACCTATGGATAGAAAAATGCTTGTTTTGTAGAATAGGAACTAATTCAAGGTTGACTGGTACTAGACAGAGGCTTTTTTGGCCTAGGATGTCTTAGCCAAGGAAAAACTCCCTAAACACCACTATCTAACTTAGGGACAATTTTGACAGATTCTAAGTTTTTTCTCAGGCATGATCAGATTTTCAAATGACAAGATGACCAGGGATAGAATTGCAGACACTTTGTCAACATTTGGATAGTGAATGGCATGAGGAACAAGGGTAAATGATGGAAAATAATTTACAGCTATGACAGCTATAGACAGGGTTACTTTGCTGAAACCAGATAAGACTTGACAACTGGGGTTTTTTCTCATCATAAGCTGACAAGAAGGAGTAGGAGGACAAAAATTTTTTTGGGGTGTTTTCTAGATGACAGATTTGATAGTTTTGAGATCAGCTTCTAGAAAACTAAGCTAAGGAAACTAGTCATTAATAACAGGTAAAAATATTGATGACTAACAGAGCAGTCTAGATTTGTATTGGAAATACCAACTTTTAGTGGATTATTCCAAGGATCTACACACTTGTATGATAGTTGATGACCAGTTGCATGGAGAGGGATATTTATTCCAAGAGGGGGTCATCTATCATCATGGTAGGGTCTTCCTGTCTAGAGCTTCCCAGCTCAAGCAGGTGATACTACAAAGAGCTTACAAAGATTTTTGTTTCAGTCATATGTACTCCATGAGGATCTACAATATCATCGTGAGGAGCTTTGATTGGAAGGGCTTGAAAGAAGAGTTGTATCAGCATATTCAAAGATGCATGAAGTATGTGGAGTTTTGGCAGCACTATGACTCCATGAAGGGGTTATTTCAGCCATCTCTTCCTTCTTTGGGAAGAGGAGAAAGTTCCATGCACAAATCCATGTGTATGAGAGGTATTGACGGTAAGGAATCTGATTATGTAAGTCAAGTTTTATTTTTTTACTATACATATTCCTTCACCATGTTTATGTAGGCCATGGCTCCAAGGAGGAGTGATATATCATGTAAACTTCATGGCAGATAGTGGGCCACTCAAGTTTCTAAATTTGGCCACTCCCTTGATGAAAAAAGGGAGATTCTTTATCATGATGGGTGCTTCCCTAAGGCACCAAACTTATCTCACACTTTTAGCCAAAGTGAGATGGTATGGGCTGCAAGTAAGTGGTGGGAATACCACTTACCACATCTTGATCTGATGCAGGAAGGAGATACCCTACACTAGTACCATATGTGGGATTATGACCCACCTCCTCTTGTTCAAATTTCTGTTTATGTATTTGTAATTTTGCTTCCATAAATGGATGATGTACTTGTCCTATTTTTGGATTTGTACGGAGGAAGAATAGGAGGCATATGTGTACCACATGGGATGGAGACTCTCTTTGTATACTTTGCTATTTTAGAGAGAGTAGGGGTTCAGCCATGTTTGTTGCAGTGGCATTATTGACACTTTGTGAGATGGATTATGTACATCTCATGGTGATTTTAGAGAGATAACTCATGGGAGGATGGATTGGTGAACACTCAGATTATGCAGAGAGCTGGATCTTTGATGGTGTCACCCATGGGGAAGGAGAAGTGTTACAACACTCACCCTATCAGCTGCTTGAGGACAAGCAACATTTTGGAGGGGAGGACTGTAATATTCCCACTTAGCCCAAGCTAATGGGAATATTCAATTTTTCTTTGTCTTATTTTTATTTTCATGTTGATGAATAAAATGTGAAGGAGGACATGTAAAACTCCTAAAAACATCAAAATAAATCAATGCCCAATGTAAACAAGGCTAAATCTTGGCCATTTTATAAAACACACTTAAGTGTGAAAAAGGATGGAGCAACTGACTGGGTCAACAGGACCAAATCCATAGTGTTATCTACATGCAATGTATCTCCTAAAGGCACAACGCAGTTCATGTTGGAGGCCACTCATGTGAATGAAGCTAAATCATCAAGGTGGTTTAGGGTTTGACAAGATTTCCATATTATAAAAGGAGGAGGAGGACACCAAGGAGAGGGTTGATTATTTGATATTTCTAAAGGTGTTGTCTATTTAGACATTCCTTATTCTCTGGCTTTTTAGCTGAGAATAGTTTTGTTTAGCACTTCAGTGTTCCTGGTCGGGAATCCCACCTCCTTCCTTGAGTAGCTCTTGGAGGAGACTTGTTCTATCTTGTCCACTATCAGGATTTGGGCCAAGCTTCATCTTCCAACCACAATTCAGATCCTATTGAGGGTTTGGTTGTTTTTTTAAGCTGCAGCAATGGACGCTAGATCTATTCAGATCTAGGCAAATCTAGTGCCTCTTCTCAGTGAGTGTGTATTTTAACCTCCTAGAAGAGTGTATTGGATCATTAGAGCTGCATTTTCAGATCAAGGCATCATGCCTACTCAGTACTGAATATAACAGCGCAATTTCTCTCCCCTAACTGCATTATCTGCAAGAGGGAAGTTCCAGGGTGTTTGAGCAACGTTTTTGAGGAGTGATCTCTGGTGTTAAGGAGCTTTCCTTGCACTGTGGTGATCCATGGATTGGCCATCCAATCCATGTCCCCTTCAGATCTGATTTTCATATGGTTCTATTTACTGCATAATTTCTGAATATTACAGCAGGACTGCAACTTAGATCTCAGATCTACTCACTGCTGTTCATGATTTTCTCTGATCCCCAAGGGGAATGTATTAAGGAGTTTATCTAGTATATAGATCTGTATTGGATCTATCCTTTTGTATACATATCTACTCCAGATCTGAAGTGTAATATATATCAGCTGTAGCATCAATAAAATAACATTGTCAGGCTTTGCAGTCTCATTTTGTTATTGCATCACGTCAATCTTGAGGGTTTCTTCACGTAAATCTTCTATTTTTCTTTTGTACACTGTATAAGCTTCATTATAGATCTGATTTACTAATGTACATGTGATTATTGAGTCACCATATACATATACTACTTATATTCAAAGGAACTATGTTATTTCTGAAGCAATATTGTGCATATAGCTGCAGCCCTTCTCTTTGGGTGTTTTTCAGCTAGACTAGGTTGTGGGAGATCTGTTTAACCCACCTAGTTTGATTTGTTTTCTCTCCTTTTGGATTTAGATCTTAGATGAGCTGATCTAAGGGATCTAGGAGCTGCAAACTCATTTAATTGCGTTGAATTCTCAGGAGTGCATTATTTCAGTAGGCTTGCTGTGTGATTCCCATTTTGGGATATTACAGCCATGGGTCTCTCAATAGCATACATCTAATACAACGGGCTTATCACATTATTTCCTAACTACTTATGGTCCCATACATAATGTGAGTAAACCACTTTATTTATTAATTATTTCCAATTTATTTATCATCCTTACATTATACATTATTCCCTTGGGTACCTCCCTTTGTACCCCAAATTATCCCCCTAGGTATACTAATGCCCAAGAATAACACAATAGAGGATAGAGCTAAAATATTTTATTAATGGAAAAACCCTTGAGTTAGGGTAACACCATACAACTACTCCTTAAGGAAGGAGATCAATCCATAAGCCATATGCTTGTCAATATAACAATGCTTGACATCTCAATAGAGAGTCTCGAGCCTCTAAATAGGCTTCATACATACAATATCATGGGTAGTTACCACGTGTCTCTCATTACCATATATATAATACAATGGGATTATCAAATTATTTCCTAACTAATTTTGGTCCCTTGCATAATGTTGGTTAACAACTTTATTTATTAATTATTTTCCATTTATTTACCATCCTTACATTATAAAATTACATTATTCCCTTGGGTACCTCCCTCTGTAGCCCATATTATCCCCCCCGGGTATACTACATGTATTGTTGTAAGTGTGGAATTTTCGGTAGGTCCAACCACTTCATGACCTATGTTGAGATGAGGCTATTTTGACTTTTGATATTGACAATGAAGTGCACCAGAGAACCCTTCACCCACATCCGCGAGTGAAAAAAATGCTCATCTTTCTCCAGTTCTTCATCTTCCCTTGGATATACCTTAGTGATAGTAATCGTGGCACTGGGTTTTGCATCAATTATTAACTTCCACTTATCTAAATATGATTCAAATTTGGAACCTGCATGTGACTCTTAAAATTTTAGCTTGGCCAGCAATGACTGCTTTGAGTGACTCTCATCATTGTTATGCCAAGGGATCTTATGGAACTCATACCACTTCCCCATGTATTTTTTCATATTTCAATTAACCTTCATTATTTTAAGCTTAGAAGATATTTCCTGAGGTGGTACATCTTGTCTCTATACTTTTTTTATGGGTTGGGGTTAACTTTCCCTTTCTTCTCCTATAAGGAATTCGTAAATCCAAACTCTCGCTTCTTTTGTTTAATTTTTTGCATAATTTTAAAAACATATCAGTATACCTCTCTTGGTGAGGAGATGCCCAGAAAATCTAGGTCTATATAGATGTATCTATGCAAAAAACCATGGTACTGAAGCATCAAATGTCACTTAGAGTATTTGATTCCTAGCTTGGTGTGCAAGGCATGGAAGATATTTGTGAACTTTGGCACTATTTGGTCACTCTGTTGTCATAGAGTGGTCCATATTTTGTACTAGTCATTATAGATTTCAAAATGGTAATGTTGTACCATAATATCATCACTGAAAGAGCCTCAAGTAGGTATGACCACAAGCATTGCAGGTTCTTATATGGTCTTTTTTTCATATAAGTCTCTATCAGAAAAATTGTGGACATAAAAATTCCCTTCTAGTGGTTATAACCATTTTTCTAGAGAATCCACATTTATTTGGCCTTCAAATATAGGAATATAAACACTAAATTATACCTTGAACAAGGTGGGGCCTCCAAAGCAGTGGATTAATGAAGATGTGTTGGTTTTTGGAAGCCAACAAAGGATTTGGGAAAAAATATCCATCATTTCGTTCCTTTATCATGTGAGGGATTCCTTGAGAAACAATTTAATAATTTCTCCTTCTCCCACGTCATTATTTTCTTCTACCATGGGAGGTTGTTAGGATCAACAAGGACGATTTTCCAAAGACTCAAGTATTTCGAGTCCCAACCCTTTATACCTTGAACTTTTTAGGGACATGCACAAATAAAAAAATAAAGAGTAGGTCGATCTGATACCACTAATCAAGATTTATGTGTAGAAATATCTAAATAGATTCAATTGATGTTGTAATGTACTAAAACAAAATACTGAATCAATTCTACAAATTGCAAAAACCAATTTCGATCGGAGAATCACATAAACAAGTAAGATAATGAAATATCAATCGCAAAAAAAAAGATGTATCTGGGGAAAACCTCAGCTAAAAACTTTGTTATCTGTATATTTCATAAATTAAATATCATGAAACAATACAATGTTATTTCCCTTCCTGAGAAACCTCTGCACTCTGCTGAATGTCTCGCTCTAATCCTTCTATGATCCTGCCACTGATCTAAGCAAGTTTGGTTCAATATTTAATCACTTGCTTGCCTATGTCTAACCAACCTTGCTTATGCATTATTGTGCTAATTAAGCCCATATTAATTAGGAAATTCCCAATTAATGATTACGCAATACATCAAAGGCGTCCCGATGACCTCATGCATGACCTATACAATTTCCTAATTATAAAACTAATAGTTATCTTCCCTTTAACCTCAATCCCAACTGGGAATTTCTTAGAACTGACATGCAAGAACTATTTGTAGCGAATTATTAGTTATATGATTGATCACTGCATGTGAATTAAATCATATTTAATTCACTGGACCTCTCACTAGCTCATCTCTTAGTTAGAACTAGTTAAATTGATTTTAAATTAAATAATTGAGTTAACTAATTACAACTCACAAATAACTCAACCAAGGCTCCTAAAAAGTAGGAGACACCCTACATGCCTCTAGTTTGACCCTCAACTTGAATTGACTGAGCTAACTAAGCCTTCCTAGCTCAGTTAACACTTACAAGTTGTCATGTGAGGTGGAAGTACAATTTACTTCTAATTTAATTAAGGGAAAATTAAATAAGAAGCCTCATGGGTGCCATTTTAAATATTTCTTGTTTCCATTTTCATCACTCCCTCTCAATAAGAAAGGAATACAACTCTATCTTGATTTGGTACCTTTGGAATGTTCTGCATGCAAAAATTCTTTAGTGTTGTTTGCTTCTGCAACTTCTGAAACTGAAAAAAGCATCAAAACTGAATCAGTATAATACATTTGTCTCCAAAGTCTCTAACTGCTGCTAGCTACTGCACTGTCTACTAAAAATTCTACGTTTTTTCTGACCCTGCATCTATGCCATATGCATTGCTGCAAACTCTGATATGTGCTCTAGTATTTTACATCTGATTGCATCAATCGATAATGATCCATCATGCTACTGCGTATTCTGGGCTCTCGTAGCAAGATAATGATCCGTGAGACAAAACGTCTCAATGGACCGTGCCCAAATTTCTTCTCTTGGGATTATGTCTTCACATTGCCCCACCTCTTACCTAGAGGTATGGCAGCATGTTCTCCCTCTTCCCACCTAGCTCAAAATTTCCCCATAATGGAGGTTTCTGCTTGAGTAGATGCCTCCACTCGGTCTCCTCTCCACTTCTCTAATTGTGGTTGCTCCAAAACTTTCTGAGGCTGCTTCTGAGGTTGCATGTTGAGAGGTAATTCATGCTCCCTCTCAACCACTAAGTCTCTAACCTTTTATTTTATCCTCAAAGCTTTGCATGCATATTTGACCTCAAGAGCATACATGTTCTTAACTCAAACACCGATCTGTTTCACCTTTCTTGTGGCGATGTGTCTAAGGAAAACCTTTCCTTTTTTAAATATCACATCATAGCCACGATTTTCCAATATTGCTACAAAAAAAAGATTCTTCTTTAGTCCTCGAACAAACAAAAAATCATTCAGTTTGAGAGGGGAGATAGAATCCCCCTAAAAGGTAATTGTACCTATGTCGGTCACGATGTACCTCCCGTAATCTCCAAGCTCTACATTTTGTTGGAGGTCCTTCTCCTCCAAGTCACTGAAGATATCTCTATTAATTGTCATATGGAACGAGGCACTGCTTTCAAGATACCACATGCATCCTATTACAGTGCCAGTCATGCATGAAATGAGAGTAACATCAAGCTTGAATTGTGAAGCTAGAGCTCCACCTACTGCTGCAACTACAGGATCCTTCTTGATTGCCTTTTGTGGACATTTCATGCATAGTTTTTGTACTTGTGATAGTGAAAACACTTGATCTTGGAAATGTATCTTTTGCCCTCTTCGCCTTGTGACTTCTTTCCCTTTGATTTCTTACCTTTTCTGACTAATGAAAAATATTCTTCTTTTTATTTGGAAGAGGTCTTTTCTTTGGTGCCTCACCTTATCTTTTCTTGTACCAAGTCGGACCAAAATCACTCCCACTCTTGTAACTTCTCCATCCCATTTACCGAATATTGGTAGTTGTGCTAGCTCTTGGGAAGGCCTAGAAGTGCTACAATCACCAAATCATCCGTGGGAAAGGTAACACCAACACTTCCAAGCTCATCTCGAAATTGAGTGAACTTCGTCAAGTATTTTTGTATTTTCTCACCCTCCTCCATATTGATATTTCTGAGCTTGTCCTTCAATGCCAAATTCCTATGGTCACTGCTATTCTAAAACATATCTGTTAAAGCCTTCCACATAGCATATGGAGTTTCCTTTCCATGGAGGTTCAAGACAATATCATCTTGAACTCCTTCTAACATAATCCTTCTTGCCTTTTCTACATTCTTCTTCCATGCGTCAAGAAGTTGAGCATTTGTTGTTGCGGGCCTGAGAATATCACTGTCTATGAATTCCTTCAATCCTTTTTCCTCCAACACTGCCTCCATCTTGTCCTTCCATGATATGTAATTTGAACTACCCTCAAGGTCATATTTGAGTTTCAATCAATAGAAAGACATCATGATCTGTTACTGGTCCTGAAAAATAAATCTACAAATTCGATTCACCTGTTCAAAAAAACTCTGGTTCTTCTCTTCTATAGTGATTCATGCTCTCATACCATGTACAAATATCTAAATAGATTCAACTGATCTTTTAATGTACTAAAACAAAATACTGAATCAATTGTATAAATCGCGGAAACCAATTTCGATTGCACAATCACATAAACAAGTAAGAGAAAGAAATAGAAATTGCACGAAACAAGATGTATCTGGGGAAAGCCTCAGCTAAAAACCCTGCTATTTTCATATTGCATAAAGTCAAGATCATGAAAAAATACAATGTTATTTCCCTTCATGAGAAACCTCTACACTGTACTGACTGTCTCACTCTAATCCTTCTCTTGTCCTGGCACTTATCTAAGAAAATTTGGTTCAATATTTAACCACTTTCTTTCCTCTAGCTGATGAGCCTTGCTTACGCAATCCTGGGCTAATTGAGCCCCTATTAATTAGGAAACTCCCAATTAATGTTTGTGCAATACATCCAAGGCGTCTTGATGACCTCATGCATGACCTACACAATTTTCTAATTATACAAATAATAGTTATCTTCCCTTTAACCCAATCCCAATTGGGTCTTCCTTAGAAATAACATGCATCAACTGTTTATTGGGAATTATTAGTTATTTGATTGATCACTGCATGTGAATTAAATCATATTTTATTCATTTAACCTATCAATAGCTCATCTCTTAGTTAGAAATAGTTAAACTGATTTTAACTCAAATAATTAAGTTAACTATTTACAACTCACAAATAACTCAACCAAGGCTCCTACAACGTAGGATACACCCTACATGCCTCTAGTTTGACCCTCAACTCAAATTGACTGAGCTAACTAAGTCTTCCTAACTTAGTTAACACTTACAAGTTGTCATGTCGTGTGGAATTACAATTTACTTCTAATTTAATTAAGGGAAAATTAAATCAGAAGGCTCATGGGTGCCATTTTCTACATTATGAAGGGAACAAAATGAAATACATATTTAAGATAAAAACAAAAAGATATAGTAAAAATTGACTTCTATTAATAAATGGAATGTGTTGAAAATGTAAAAGTGCATAGTGAAACAAACATGCTCGAATGTGGTAGCTTATCTCTGATAAGAAAAGTGATGGATATACACATTTTTTAGAGCACATTACAATGAGCCCAAAAGACCCGTTTTAATAAACTAACAATGAGGAAACCTTAAACATCAAAAATCTTAACTGTATGAGTTGAAACGACCAAAATTTGTGTAGGCACTGATACGTTTAGTTAGTACGTCAACTTCCCAAGGTTGTAACTTTTGCATGTAATCTCGGTTTGATGTGCTTTGCAGTCCATTGGAAAGGTCTAGTTGAGAAGTACACATAATGAATGGGTGTAGACGAGAGTTGAAGGCTATTATGTAGGCCTTGCCACATCAAAAAATTCTCATTTAGTGTCTCAAAATGGCCGAGGAAGTTTATGACCCAAAAAACTGTATAAAAATTGTCAAGATGGAGAAATCTTCTTTGAGCCAATGGAACATGTGAGTGGCCACTAGTATCCATGTGGATCAGAAATTCACTTGAGATATCATACTCCACACCAATAGATGTATCAATTAAATTAAATACAAAAGAAGAAAATAAAGAAGATGAAAGAAAAAATAATAACAATGATAATGATTTTGATGATTTTAATATGGAACAAGATTAATATCACTTATAAACTATAAGTTTTTACTCTATACTTTATTTGATATTAACAATGGAAAAATTATACATTATGACTATAATTTCTTTTGTATTTATAATTTAATCAACAATAATGTATAGTCGTAATCATATCTCCATGTTACATCACATGGGACTTAGAACATAATTTAACATTATTATACCTATCTATAAACAAGTCATATTATAATTGGTTTTTGGTCAAAGCACTTTGACTTCAATTAAAACTAAAAAAAATACAAGTTTGTATAATGTTTTTTATAAATTTATATTCAAACAATTTTTTGAAAATAAAAAATTATTTCTAAACTTTTTAAAAATAAACTTTATATTTTTTTTAATAGCTATAAGTATAAATTTTACAATTTTTACAAAAATTTAAATGATATCTATCAGGAAAAAATAAATTTAAAAACAATAAAATAAAATAAAAATATGCAGTTTAACACCTATCTAAAAAAAATTAATTACAAACTTGATTGGATGGATACACGGGATATATCTAGTCATAGTCATTAATTCTTGTATTTTAAACACAAACAATTAAACTATAAAAAAATTTCTCCTTCCACCCATACCTTTAGTAGTTGTACTATTAAACAATTGTTCGTATATATGCCATGTGCTTCATATATGTTTCAATTGTATTAGAATAGGAATGGAGGTAGAGACTTGAATATAAGCTTGCTATCATATTTTTGTAACGGGTGCATAGTCCTTCAAAATAATTAAATTTCATAATTATTATTTCATAAAGTAAGTGAACTCTAAAATCATTTATGTGATGTGCAAAATGACATGATACTTGAGAAGATTAAAGTACTTCGAAATAAGGTATGAAATTGAACATGTATATCTGTATTATTATCATCGAATGCATAGATATATTAGAATTTAAAGTAAAAGGTAAAGAATTATTTTTCTATGAAGTAGATTTATTCAGTAAAGAATAATTTTTTTAATTTTTAAATTTCAAATATATGATAGTATTTTTTTAGTTGAAGTTGTTTTTTTTTCATATCTTTAGTGAAATTTTTTACATAAAAGTAATATTATTTATATTTTGGCTATATTTTTAATGAATTTTTTTAAGTAATATTATTTTTATTTTAGGTATATTTTTATTGAATTTTTTATATGGAAGTAATTTTTTTTTTTTTTTGAATTTCGTAGGGCCTCTCTATTTTCTATTATATAAAGAGCAAGTTGCTATACAAAAATAAACAGTGTTGGTAGCCTCAACCTGCCTGAAGGAAACCAGGTTTATTGGCCACCGCAAAAAATTATAACTCGACCAGTACCAGTATTGTTTTTTCCTCTGTAACACACGTACTCCAACCAACTCATGGTGAATCAATTTCACGTAATGTAAATTTAACTGTTTATTCAAGAATTCATTGGAAACGAATTCTTGATAACCATCTATGGCAATTATCTATTTACGGGAGTGGCTCTACGGGTCCAACAGTTGGAGTTGGAGTTTATGTGGATGACTTTGTTGGATTCGAAAAGGAGACTCTCTTATTGTGTGATGTGATCATAACATCAGATTGCAAGTCCTGTTAGCCACGACATACTCTGGTTTTCAAAATTAGAAGCTCCCTTAGATGGAGAGTTCTATGCGCACATGTATTGCTTCTGTTGAGTTATTCTCTCAGTGATGTAATCGTCATGGCACTAGTTATATTGTGTAAGGAGGTGGTTGTGGGTAATGGCTGGGAGACTGCCATTGCAAATCGGTATGGCAATCAACATGGAACCGGGAGTGATGGAAGCTCTTGTGGATTAGACGACCCAGTGAAAGTAAAGATAATTAATTAAACTTAATCTTTCTCTGAAGTATTACATATGTTTATTGCGTGTGGAAAATGACAAGGCCGATCATCATCCTTTATTTGCTATTGATACTCATCATATTTAGAATTCGTGTTTTTCATTAGTTTCATAATCCAGGTTGGATTGGTTATTCATTGGAGACATAGAAATATTTATTGTCCTCAATCTTATCGTAACTCTCTCCTTGTCTTATTATGCCAAAATTCCTTGCTAACTGTTTGACCAAATATGGAATTAATATTTCTTTGGTAAAACAAAAATATAGTTATTATTGTTATTGGTACTCTCCTTGTCTTATTATGCCAAAATTCCTTGCTAATTGTTTGACAAAATATGGAATTAATATTTCTTTGGTAAAACAAAAATATAGTTATTATTGTTATTGGTACTTGCATAAAGACAAGTAACTCTCTAAGAAAGAAGAACCTTACATGGAAAAGACCAAGAATTCAAGATAGAAAATAGGATAGATTATCATGGTGTATGTAAATATTAATTATTTCATAAATCCATGAATAGATTACCATGGTATTGGTAAATACTAATGAATTAATAAATCCATGGATAGTTTCATAAATCCATGGGTAGTTTACCATGGTATTGGTAGAGATTAATTATTTCATAAATCCATGGGTAGATTACCAGGGTGTTTGTAAATATTATTTATTTCATAAATCTATGAATATATTACCATGGTGTTGGTAAAGATTATTTATTTAATAAATCCACGGATAAGGGAACTATTCAGTTTTATTTCTTTAGATGAGAAAACTGTGTGATTACTTTTATATTATCACGATTATGATGTTAATTCCTTTTGGAAGAAGATCATGCATAGGCATGCAATATACGTATTAACTTTCATTGGAAAGAATATACATATTTCTATGTGGGAAAGATAGCATGTTGTGTTAAACTACATTAGAAATGTTTGTTAGTATAATTTTTGAAAAAGAAGACATGTATTTGTATGCTTAATTGCATAGTTTTACAGAAAATAAAAGATATGTTTACATGCTCACTTGTGTTGAGATTTTCTTTGTTCATCATGTTAGCTTTAGCACCAAAAGAAATAGCTGAAGGGTTGTATTCTTTTGCTAAAATTTTAATTAACACGAATGCACATTGTGTCATTTACCATTGAAGGAATTCCTAGGTAGTGGTAGTGAATTGTCTTGTATGATTGTGAGCATGTGTTAGGAACTATTTGATATGAATTGACTATTACTTGCTCACACTAAGGTAGATATGTTAGAAGAAAGCATGTTGTGATATTGTAATCACATTTCATGTATGCACATGAATAAGTGTTAATGGGTCACTTAAATATTGATTATTTATTGATTAAGGCTTATATCTAATCATGCTATGAAATCTTGTAGATGACATCAATGACAGGGAATGATGATGACATGTACAAAGAAAATATTATGCTTAACCTGGTGGCAGGTAAATGATTATGGTTCATGCAGATAAGCGCGAGCTGCAAGATGATCCAATGTACGATGGTCCATTGTAGGGCATCCATGCCACCAAGATATGAAGATATGAAGATTAGTGGGTAAATGCTATCATATTTATTGTAATGGATTTAAGCTAGATATTTGTATATTTCCTTGTAAGATTATATAAACGATGGTTAAGGGATGGTATCCCTTATAAGCCATTGAGTGAGGGCTGATCACCCTCACGAGCATTTAATAATAAAATTAAGTGTTTGCTGGTTTTCACCCTACAAGGTTTCCAGGGTATATTGGTGTTCAATGATGTGATTGATTATTGTGTCAAGATGATGATGTTGATTCCTTTCTTGTTGTGATGTTCATAATGTCAAGTATGTGATGACTACATGAAGAATGAAATGAGTGGAAGGCTACATCATACAATATTATGTTAATGTACTACAATAGAGGTTGTTAGGTTAAGCAACTTACTATTCTTATTCTAAAGTTACACTATGAACTCGTAAATGTTCTATGTAATGAAGAGTAAGGAACATTTAATAGTGAATGGATAGTTACCCATGAGTAACTTGTATAAAAAAATTTAACTCCTTACATTTCCATGTGAAGTTATCAGTCTATGTTACAAGTGGTATCAGAGCTAAAGGTTGCAGCAATGGCGCCTTTGGGATTTGTTAAGCGAAAAGAAATTGAGGATAATAATGACACTCAACATGTCGCACCTTGCTATCAATATTTCTGTTGCAGCTTACTGCTTGACTCAGCTGAAATATAGGCTTGTCAAATGAAATCTTGGCAAAGAATACAATCTTCTGAGAGCTCCGGAATCTTTCCTCCTGAAATTTTGTAGATGCTGCTAAAAGAAAACATTGTTGTAGAGGAGCAATGTGAATTTCTTGAAGGGGATGAGTATTGCAGTAGGGAGAGAAGCTCTTCAAATGAAATAAATATAAGTATTTTATTTTATTTTATTTAAGAAGTTTGTGCATATGCATGTTGATTTCCTTTAAAAAGGAAATTGTTATATACGTAAAAAAATGGCATTGCATAAGATTAGCTTCTATTTAAAAGAATTCTTAGAAATGTGCATGCTATTATAATATACTTTTTCCGGATACGAATATGCATATAAAATTAATATGTGTATTATGCTTTATTTCTTTAGGAAAGAAAGTATAAAAAGCATGAAAGAAAAATAGTTACCTTTCATTTGAGTTTGAAAAGAAGTAATTGTTACCATGCACTACTTTAAAAGATGAACGTGTATAGTGATTGTGTGTGAAACTATGCATGAATGCAAAAGATGAGGAAAGTCCTACTGTAAGAAGATAGAGCATTTTAGAATTAAATTGAATGAAGCCTTTTAGTTGTTAAAAATACTGAATGGGTCAAGTACTGATACTTGACTATAATGACTATTTGATTGAATAGTTTTTGCATCAGTCGTCTTGAATGCATTAAAATTATTAGTGGCATTGAATGATTCATTTTTGAATGAGTTGCGTCATCGATGAATTAATATTATTAATAGCATTGATTAGTTATGAATGACTAACTAATGAAAGTTATATGCACGAATTGATTTTAACTAAAGCTATTTGAAAGTTTTGAACAAGTGATTATGGTAATTACTTCATGTGTCATTTTGTTGGTAATAGAACATTGTGGGAATTGAAAAAAATTTCACTCATACCCTAACCATTATTGACACATACACATTAATGAATATTTGTATATAATTGTATGCATGGCAACATTGTATGCATAAAATTAAAATAATTGTGTAAGATAATATGTGCTTAAGAAATGCATATTTACGATTAGTATTGTTGCTTATAGTAAGCATGGGTAGCTTAATGGCAACATAAAACCTATGAAAATAAAACATCACAAACATTGCAATGCGAATTGCAATAGTAAATGTTAAAGTATCATGTTATAATGTGCATGATTTTGTTATTTGGGAAATAATAATGTACAACACATGTATGTTAGTCATGTGTATGTTAGTCATGTTTCTTGTTAATATAGGTATCATTGGACCCATGTTAAGGGCAAGTATGATGTATGATGAATGATGTACACAAAGTTTATTTTCTTTTATGTATAATGTGCATAAAGTTAATTATGTAATCTACTATGGGAAGTAATGCTAAAAGAGAAATATAACATGCCTACCCGGAGGGATTAATGGCACTTACCTACCCGGATTTCCTCTCCCTAGAGATATATGATCTCAATAGGGAAGAGAGTTGGCCAAGAGGGTGAAGGGGAAAAACTTGAGGCAACTCTATTGATTTTGGAGCCTGTTGGAGGAGGTCCAAAATTCCTCATAGCCGGGATGCTGTCACAAGAATAGGCATGATGTTTCCAAGAGGAATCCATATTGGACCTAGAATGGTCTTTTGTCAAATGACTGTCTGGGTGTGAAAATGACTCGATTTGGTTGTGGAAACCAACTCCTATGGGTTATGAGGAGCATTTTGTTTACCATTATGGTTCTCATAATGGAACAAGTTAAGTAAAAAGTTATGTGTTATATTAAAATGAATTTTTATATTTCTTATGTAGATATTAAGATGAAAGGAGCTTAGCGCTCGGAAATGAATTACTGAATGTATAAGTTCATTTTTTTTATTACTAATTTGTTTGAATGTCTTAGCAGAGGCTAGGATATGCCTATGGTGCATTGATTAACCATTGGTACGATTAGAGAGCAAGGTGCTCTCTGAGTACTTTTTGAATTACTATGTGGATGTCTTTAGTAGGAGCTAAGACGATGTGCACGTGATGCATTAATTAGAGGGTTGGTGCTCTTTGAGTACTTGTGGAAGTACTTTGATTAAAAAATCTCTTGATATTGCAAGAATGTTTGATAGTTGCAAGTATTTTCATTTGATTAAAACTATGTGACTAATGTGATTGAATTGTTATTCATACATTACAGGCTCTTTCCAGGAAGTGTTGATGGGTGTTCAACCATTCTCATAAAGCTTGCGTAAAATCCATCATTTCTTCCAATAGTAATTGGTAAATAATGGTAAGTTCGTATAGAGATTTTTCTATATTTTTATGAATTGAATAATGGATAAGCAGTTAGAAATGGAAATGAAATAGTCTTTGTGCTATACATGCTTATGAATATGGATAAGAACATTATTGTTTCAATTAATGGCATTTAAGGAAACGAAAGTGTTTCATTGTGAGGGGAAGGACCCCTTTGGGTTGTTTATATTATTATATCATGAGTATAAGCTTAAGTTTTAGTGACAGAAGCACACCGAGGATGGTGTTCTTTTCAAGGGGGGAGTATGTAAAACATGTACTCCAAATAATTCATGGTGAATCAATTTTACGTAATGTAAATTTAACTGTTTATTCAAGAATTCGTTGGAAACGAATTCTTGATAACCATCTATGGCAATTCTCTATTTACGGGAGTGGCTCTATGGGTCCAATAGTTGGAGTTGGAGTTTCTGTGGACGACTTTGTTGGATTCGAAAAGGAGACTCTCTTATTTTGTGATGTGATCATAACATCAGATTGCAAGTCATGTTAGCCACGACAGACTATGGTTTTCAAAATTAGAAGCTCCCTCAGAGGGACAGTTCTATGTGCGCATGGATTGTTTCTGTTGCGTTAATATCTCAGTGATGTAATCGTCATGGAACTAGTTATACTGTGCAAGGAGGTGGTTGTGGGTAATGGCTGGGAGAATGCCATTGCAAATCGGTATGGCAATCAACATGGAACCGGGAGTGATGGACACTCTTGTAGATTCGACGACCTGGTGAAAGTAAAGATAAGTAATTCAACTTAATTTTTCTCTGAAGTATTACATATGCTTATTGTGTGTGGAAAATGATAAGGCCGATCATCATCCTTTATTTGCTATTGAAACTCATCATATTTAGAATTCATGTTTTTCATTAGTTTCATAATCCATATTGGATTGGTTATTCATTGGAGACATAGAAATATTTATTGTGCTCAATCTTATCGTAACTCTCTCCTTGTCTTATTATGCCAAAATTCCTTGCTAACTGTTTGACAAAATATGGAATTAATATTTGTTTGGTAAAACAAAAATATAGTTATTATTGTTATTGGTACTTGCATAAAGACAAGTAACTCTCTAAGAAAGAAGAACCTTACATGGAAAAGACCAAGAATTCAAGAGAGAAAATAGGATAGATTACCATGGTGTATGTAAATATTAATTATTTCATAAATCCATGAATAGATTACTATGGTATTGGTAAAGACTAATGAATTAATAAATCCATGGATAGTTTCTTAAATCCATGGGTATTTTACCATGGTATTGGTAGAGATTATTTATTTCATAAATCCATGGGTAGATTACCAGGGTGTTTGTAAATATTAGTTATTTCATAAATCTATGAATAGATTACCATGGTGTTGGTAAAGATTATTTATTTAATAAATCCACGGATAAGGGAACTATTCAGTTTTATTTCTTTAGATGAGAAAACTGTGTGATTACTTTTATATTATCATGATTATGATGTTAATCCCTTTTGGAAGAAGATCATGCATAGGCATGCAATATACGTATTAACTTTCATTGGAAAGAATGTACATATTTCTATGTGGGAAAGATAGCATGTTGTGTTAAACTACATTGGAAATGTTTGTTAGTATAATTTTTGAAAAAGAAGACATGTATTTGTATGCTTAATTGCATAGTTTTACAGAAAATAAAACATATGTTTACATGCTCACTTGTGTTGAGATTTTCTTTGTTCATCATGTTAGCTTTAGCACCAAAAGAAATAGCTGAAGGGAGGGTTGTATTCTTTTGCTAAAATTTTAAGTAACACGAATGCAAATTGTGTCATTTACCATTGAAGGAATTCCTAGGTAGTGGTAGTGAATTGTCTTGTATGATTGTGAGCATGTGTTGGGAACTATTTGATATGAATTGATTATTACTTTCTCACACTAAGGTAGAGATGTTAGAAGAAATCATGTTGTGATATTGTAATCACATTTCATGTATGCACTTGAATAAGTGTTAATGGATCACTTAAAGATTGATTTTTTATTGATTAAGGCTTATATCTAATCATGCTATGAAATATTGTAGATGACATCAATGACAGGGAATGATGATGACATGGGCATTGTAAGTGTCATAATTGTGGTAGTAACATAGTAACTTATTTTATATTTAAATCTCATCCTAATGATACCAACATCTTAACCATAAACAAAGAAATAAACAAAAACATTAACCGCTATACACACCATCCCTCCTTGTTAAGTAAAAGATAGTGTGACTGAAAATGATGCATGATTGCTTCTATTAGTGGATCAATGAAAATGATTCTGGGTTGGAAATTGAAATCCATTCAGGAGTCAAATTTGACAGTTTTAAGTAATTTCCCAAACATATTTGCACATTTCAGTGACTAGATTTCTTGATTGAGAAGCTCTATAAAGGCAAGGATCTTGGACTTGGAGAATTCACAAACGCTGGACCGGCCCATTTCTCTGAAACAAAAGAAGGAAAATTGGGGGTTTTGATGCCATTGCCTTATGCGTTTGATAAATAAAAATTTAACATGTGTCTAAATTGAAACAAAATGAAAACTACTCCTTTTCAGATTTCCGAGCCATTAAATTTTATATTTCAGCATGAAGTAAGTTGCAGGATCATGATTCATTCCTTATGGACTGAAATATATCATGGGCTATCAGCTCTTCTATGAGACGACATTTCAGGCAGACCTATTTTTCCGAAGCCAGCGACATATAGACCGTCAACACTTCCCTTCCAGTCGCTGGGAGACCAATTACATGGACGTCCATCTTCCGGGAAAGGCTCTCTGCCATTCTGCAAATTAAATGCAAATTTTCAAAACTAGAGATATCCCGAAAAACACAACACGCAAACAAAAAATCATTGTTGAGGCATACCTTGAGCCAACGACGTACTTCACTCTTGTAACCAGTCGCAAAGATTCGGGTTTTGAAATCCTCTTCAACACCGTCTTCGAACACGACCCCGATAGCCGTAACGCAGATGAAATTTGGGATGACCTGCTAATGCTAGTGCCATTAACTAACTTCAGTCAATGACAACCGTTAGATCCAAGACTTACAAACCAAGGCCGGATCTCTTGCCACCTCGCCAAATAATAACTAATTCAAATCAACGTGTGAGGATGTTTCAATCGTCTAACAAAAAATTTAACCGTGCAAACGAAGGACAGGTAAGCAACAGGTGAGTTCTTTTCAAATAAAGACGCATACAGCATAAAAATGTGTTAATAATAAAAAACCATTTTAATTTGTGTTATAAAATGTCTAAATGTATATACTATATAAAATATTTTATATCAATTATCTATATATTATATATTATTTTAAAAAATTATGTATATATCATGAAAAAAAAAAGTTTTATGAGTAATACATTTATTTGGTCCTATATATATTCTATATATAGCATTTAAAAATATAATTTAAACAATGAAAATTTATACATTGTATTTTGGATTCTAAAAAAATTTGTATTTAAAAAATTTGATCTTCTCAATTTATATTAAATTTATATTTAAAATAAATTTATACTAATTACAAGAATTTCGTTTATTAATTATTTTTTTAAACCTAATAAACAAATACTAAGCAACAATATTACTTATTACACTTATTAATAATATTATCTCTCCAAAAATAAGATTATTATAACACTACGATTATGAATATTATGTGCTTCTATTTAAAAGAAAGAGAAAAAACAAACACTTTGTAGGATTTAATGAAATGATAATAATTAACATGGTTCAAGGTTGGTTGTCATTGAAACTTACCATGCCAACATTTCTATCTAATATCTGAAATAGAATGTAGATTGAATGGAAATAGCAGAAGATTAAATAGTTATGTTCATCTAAATCGCTGAATGTAAATATAAGTTTTACTAAAGTTCATCACATTTTTTTGCATTCGCCCACGAGGATACTTTTTACCTTTTCTTATTGGATGAGATGAATTTCATACTTAGGAAATGTGTTAGATAAAATTAAGTGAAGCCATCCATAAATACATGGCGAGGGACTTGATATTGAGTGAAATCTTTGATGTTAGATCATCTTCTACATTTATAGAGGAGTGAGGTTAATTGAAATTGCGAGTTTTATTGTGTTTTATTGTTGAGTGAAATCTTTGATGTTCCAAGATTTATAGAGGAGTGAGGTTCAAGGAAATTGTGAGTTTTATTGTGTTTTTTATTTGATTTTATGTGTGGCATGAAATTATGATTAATTTTGCTGTAGTTTAGTTGTTTTAAGTTTTGGATGTTTTTTGTCATTGTTTGAATTTTGGTAGGAATTTGTTGGAATTACAAATTTGATTAGTGAATTTTATACAATTCTAATCTCTTAGGGTTTTTCAAGATGTTGAATCCATAAAAATTAATTTAAAGAAAAAAACAACAACAACATTTTAACCAGAAATTGTTTGGAAAATCCTACCAAAAACTCCAAAACATAGAATAATTAAGCCACACTATTAATTTTTCATTCTATTTTTATCCATTGTTAATTAGTTGAGTTTTAGCGGGAGAAATAGAAGGACTAATTGTATTTTTGGTGCTTGAGGGCTTGTAATATTGCCTCTCCAACGATTATAAATGTTGACCTCTTGGCTAAAATACACACCAACAAACTCTCAGCTCCATAAATTGAAATATTTGGTTTGGGTGACAATTCATAATAAGATTTTAACATAGGAAAATCTTTATAAAAAGGGGATTTGAGAGACCAGAGGATGTTCTTTATGTAGATAAGAGACAAAAGGTGTGGAACATATTTTTCTCAAATGTCTATTTGCAACTTCAATATGGATTGGGGTTATGCAAATGCTTAAGTTACATGCATGTTTGGGACAGGACTTCTATTCAGGACTACCTCTCATAGTGGTTTGTGAATAGTAAAGGATACAATGCTTTGTTGTTCCATATCCCAGGGTATATGGAGGCCAATGAATACTATGATATGCAAACAAGTTGAGCCAAACATTAGAGGAACACGCCTACAGATATTGACATTCTTTATGGAGATTGGGCAAAAGAAGGAGAAGTTTTCTAGAAAAAAAATGTCAGATCAAGGAGATATGGGTAAAGTATCCAATAGGTTTTTTTGATGGAGCTTCATCTTTTAGGGTATGTGGCAGTGGGGTGTTTATAGTAATGCAGCCCGAACATTATTTTCATTTTAGTTGGTATAGTGGTGAAGGCACAAACAATAGAGTGGAGTTGCTGGCACTCCGGGGAGTCTTATTTTGTGCTAAGTGGTTCACAATTAAAGGCTTCAACGTATATGGGGATTCTAAAGTGATTGATTGGGTATAGAGGGGATCAAGCTTCAAGATGACATCTCCCTCAAATAGTTGGATACATCGAATCAGAGAATTGATTAATACTTTCAAGAGGATTTTTTTTCCACATATATTTAGATAACATAATCAAGTTGCAAATGGCTTGTCAAAAGATGGTTGTTTCTACAAAGCAGGAAAGATCAATTACACAACCTTGGATGGTTGTTTCTGCAAACCGGGAAAGATCAATTACACAACCTTTGAAGAGGGCTCATTTCAGCTGATAAAGTCATAAAAATATGAAGCTTATAATAGAATATTTAATCATTTCATTTTTAGTCATATTTTTTTATTGATCTTATATGTAAGAACAAAAAAGGTAAGAATGTTAGAAGAAGTCATTAATATAATAGCTAGTTGAAACAAATGAGAAAACATAAGGAAGTGATGGAAATCCCAAGAGAGAAAATTGTCAATAATTTATGTTTTATGCATAAGAAAATGATAAAAATCCAAAGAAAGAAAATTATCAATAATTTATGTTTTGAAAGACAAAAATGAGATACAAAAGTATAAAAGATAAGATAAATATGTGAAAATGTAACTACTTTTCATAAAATAAGTATATAAGTTTTTTCTTATTTAAAAAAAAAACAAAAGACTCTCATTCTCACTCTTCGCAGGTGAATTTAGCCAATTTTTTTTTTAACATAGTTGAGAGTTGATTGTTGTGTTGAATTTGGTTGAAGAGTACTAGATTTCATACAAATTTATTGATCTATTTAATAAATTATTATTATCTAAATAAATTTTATAATTTAAAATTGAACGAGAATTGAATCAGACTTAAATGGGAAGGAGAACCAAAACCCTACCAATCT
This sequence comes from Pinus albicaulis, assembly GCA_034641835.2. Taxonomy (NCBI): domain Eukaryota; kingdom Viridiplantae; phylum Streptophyta; class Pinopsida; order Pinales; family Pinaceae; genus Pinus; species Pinus albicaulis. Next base: position 1,402,671,148 of record CM076578.1, on the reverse strand, counting down.
ATTAATCTAGTTAATAAATGTTTGTTAACTGAATCGAGTTTAGGTTAACCATGCATGTCGTTTTCTTTTATCCACCAATGAAGTCAAGTTTAAGGTAATTTGCTTTTATTATGATTTAATTGTTTTGTGTGTTTTATTTTCTCAAAAATATCAATTTTAAGGTGATGTAATTTCATTATGATTACATGCTTTAAATAATATATTTAGAATCACTAGAAAGAAGTTGGATATAAATTTATTATTTTCCCAACAATTAGGATTTTGAAAAATATTATGTTATTTTTTTTTTAAATGTATTGAGAATGAAAAACGGAGACAAAAGGAGAGATGGAATCAGTTATTGTGTGATAACCATGTATAAACATATTGAAAAAGCAATATTAATTATTTTAAAAATAGAAAGGGAATATTTCAAAATATTAGTACTTTTTTTTATTGGAAATAAGAGAGGTCTTTTCTATTTTGATTAATTAAACTTATTTTTATGTTTATGGTATTATTTATTTTATTTATAGATATTATAATTATATTTTTAATATAAATAAGATAGTTATTAAAATTATATTTTTAAGTATGAATAAGATATTTGTTTTCTAAATAAATAACTGAATTTTTTTTTGGATTATTAAAGTTGAAAATGAGCATTTTTAATTTTGTATTTTTTAAAATATTTTGGAATGTACCAAGTAAGAATAACTAATAGAAAATAATGTGACAAATATAATTTTTTTTTAGAAGTTTAAAATAAAAGTGTTTTTTCCAAATTATTATGATATTTTCAAAATTTTATATTAATTGTGTTTAGAAATGTATTCTACAATTTAGTATGAGAGGATGTGTAACTATATAAGTGTGCAATAAAATAATAATAATAATAAAATTAATATCAATGTAATTCAACAAGAAAAAATAAAAAATCTTCCTCGAAAATATTTTAATATTTTTTTTAATTAAGTATTTATAAAATTAATTAAAAAAAACTATATATTATAAATATATTAAAATACATAAATATCTCTATCATAATATTGAAAATATTAGTTACAGATTTCTAAAATATTTTGAAATCCAATATACTTAGATTCCAAAATTGAGTCCAGTTGTTACAACCCAAAAAAATAGGTTGTAACCCTTGTGACTACATTGTTGTCCTTCATCCCTACAATTTCACACTCGCCTCCAAACTTCGGTATCAGTCAACTGGTGTGGGAAGGTAGTGGATGTACCTGCCCTTTTGCAGGAAGTGATGAGCACTTAGATTCTCTCGTACTCATGGGGTTCACATGTTAAATCTTCTGTGCAACAAATGCATCACACATAATGCATGTATATGGATGCCTTTTGTCTCACACCCATTTAGGCATTCTGAATCAAATTTGGTACCCAGTCTGTGTCTCTCCTAATCCATTCTGAAATGTGTAAATATACCCTTGGCAGACCAGCTTTTGTGCAAACGACAAAAGAATGCTTTTTCAATTTGGCAAGTTCATCATTTTAAGCCAAAACATGCTTCTTCAACTTGGCAAGTTCATCATTATAAGCAAGTTGTGTGTCCAAGAGCGCTCTGCGTTTTTCTTGATTGAGAAGGTTGATATTATTAACATTCAATCAAGAAAAACAGAAACCAAAATAAGAAACTGAATCACACATAAATTAATACAAAAACCATGTGCTAAAATTTTGATAATGTATTAAGAAAACCTTTATATAACAAAGTATTGGAAATTTTATTGCTCAACAATTATTTTCCATGTACAAGTTTCTCTAACAATCACCAATTAATATGAACTACTTAATTACATAACTTCTTTTTGTTATAAAACTGACTGAATAATAAAATAAAATTTAGCCAGATAATTATATCATTTACTATATCATTTACATTGTTATCATTTTTTCAACAGGAAAAAAAAAAAAAAACCTTCAAAAACTTTCACATTATCTCCATCTGATCACATGGCAGGCGATGGAATCAACCATTAATACATACACATGAGTATGTAATATGGGCGAGCTTTATTTCAGCTGCCATAGGCCCATTAATGCGGCCAGGCAGCTGATCCACCATTAATGCGGCCAGGCAGCTGATCCAACAGCGCGCATCAGCTGCCTGGCCGCATTAATGGGCCTATGGCAGCTGAAATAAGGCTCGCCATATATATGTACTGCCAGCAATTAATGTACATGTATTGTCACGTTCTCAACAACTCTGTCTGAGTAGTTGTGTTTATGAGGTTGCATCATTAATGACTATATCACAGTATGGTCGTTGAATTTGAAAATGGAACAGAGCATTGTGAGCATTGTGGCTGGATTTGAAAATGGAATTTGTTTGAGTAGGTGTGCTTCTGAGATTGCGTCATTAACAACTACGTGCCACATGGTTGTAAATGGAATCTGTGCCCAGAAAATTTTATATATTTTTTAATAGTAAGAAGATTTTTTAATTACAAAATTGATTCGAAAAAACAAGAAAATAGAAAATGTAACCGGAAATAAGAGACAAACATATAAATTCGGCTCTATTTTAATTAAATGTTTTTAAAGAATAATCCTGGTTCAAAGAAAGGTTTGAGTCTATGGGATTGCAGACTTTTGTTCTCCAATTTATATGGAGAAAAGTTATCTGTTAATATTAAGAGATATTGTGAGAACCTGTAAAATGAGATGCGGTAGTGAAGCGTTATAAAATATATATTAGTGTAATTGAAAAAAATTAATAATTAGAAAAAAATAGAATCAATTTAATTTGTTGTCATGTAATTTTGTGTTTATTAGTAAAATTACAAATATGAACATATTCATAATATATCTAGCATATTAGAAAAAATTCTATAATAATGATCCATATTCATAATCAGAACTATGATATTTTAGAACTTATGTTTAAATTTAATTTTAAAAACACTACTTTTTCTAAATTATCTATTTAAATAACGAATGTTATGTATATCACATTAAAAAATTATACATAAATTGTTGAAGAACTAAATCAAGCTATCCATAACTAGGGGATGTTATCCTCTGATATTTTTGAAGTTGCTTATGTTTGTATAGATTAAGCCACTTGAAATGAAGTGTAGAAAGAAGTTATTTTATTCACAAAAATATATACAATTTTTTTCTCTAAAAAAATGAATGCTTATAACACGATAATTATAATTTCAACATATAATAATGGGACAATCCCACTTTTACTAGGATATTAATCTATTAGAACGACAAAAAATTGAAACCAAATCCAAACAAAATGTTAGCATGTATACAAAATCAAACCATACAATTATTTTAATTAATTGGAAGAAATATGTCAAAGAAAAGGTTAATTTTTTTATTTGACAACAAAAATCCATTTCTTATCCATCTTTCTTCTTCATGATTTATATATCCTTGTTTCACCTAATTTTTTTTTTGTTGTCCTTCATAATTTCAACATATAATAATGGGACAATCCCATTTTTACTAGAATATTAATCTATTGGAACGTTATAGACAAAAAAAAAAAAAAAAAAAAAAAAATTGAAACCAAATCGAAACAAAATATTAACATATAAACAAAATCAAACTATACAATTCTCTTAATTATTTCAAAGAAATATGTCAAAGAAAAAGTTAATATTTTTATTAAACAACAAAAAACCATTTCTTATCCATCTTTCTTTTTCATGATTTATATATCCTTGTTTCACCTATTTTTGTTGTTGTCCTTCATTGCAACATAGCAAAAATAATATCATCAATATTGCTTTAGTAGCATTCAAATATTCCAAGTCTATATATGTGTCAGACACTTCTAGTCATCTTTATATACTTGCATTGACTCTTTATCTTAGTTAGGGTTCACCAGTAGAAAACGGTTTTCCCTTGATGGTGCAGAAGAGGGAGTGTTGGAGAACCGAAGTATTGAAAGAGTTGCTAATAATGTGCATATTTATCTCAATTAGGGGTCAATATTACTAAAAGGAGTTCTTTATAATGTTGCGGTAGAGGGAGTAGTGGTGAATGGGAATAGTGAAGGAGTCGTTTTTCAACGCATGGTGAATGGGAATAATGGAGTCATTTTTCAATGCATGGTGAATGGGAATAGTGAAGGAGTCATTTTTCAACGCATCTTTATCACGACTGCTAAAATATAATGGTGTGTTAGAGGGAGTAGTGGAGAATAGTAGTTAAATAGTTGGAGTTAATGGTGTGATAGATGGAGTAGTGGGGAATATAGGAACAAAACATATTTCTAATAGGAGGATTTTTGAAGAAATAATCTTTACTTTTTTGGCAAGAGTAGCAAAGGACTACAAATGAAACATGACTTTTACATGGCACTAGGTATAAACTCAAGAGAAAGGAGAAGGGACACATTATCAACTATGGTTTATGCATTATCCATGCATTGAGTAAGCATTTAATGTTAATTCTATCATTACTTTACTTTGAAAAAAGTATTAATCAAATTTTCATTATGCTTTGACCTAAGATATGAGGCTTGTGTCTTGGGAAGATGCCCAATAAAACTTCCAAAACTTTGATTGGTTAAAAAAAATAATGTAATTATTTGATAAGTCTAAAAAATGTTTAAGTTAAAACTTTGATTTACATTTTAAATATGTATATAATAAAAAAACCATTTACAAAATTCTCAAACACTTTGGAGAAAGCTTAATAAAACTTATTTTATTTTAGAAGGGCCTCTTGTATTTTTAGAACAAATAACATAACATAATAAGAAAAAATACTCCACACATGTTAAAGTGTTGTTTTATTAATATGTTTTTAATTTGTTAAAATATTGTTTTATTAATATGTTTTTAATTTCAAAGATGATTATAGTTAGAAAAGAGATTCTTAAAATACAAAGTTTCAAGACTAACACAAGTATATTTGATAAGATAATCAATAAATGGTGTAGAAAAGTTGTTCTTGCGTTCTGCATTTTTAATTGCAAAAATTGGTACACAATTAAATGGTGCTCAACTTCTTCGTATTAAGATATGATGTAATACCTATGAGGCATAAATGACTAGGAAAATGAATTATTGTTTCAACAATATTTTGGTTTATCCTTATGATTAAAATCTTAGTGACAATTTTTTTTTTGGGAAAAATAGAGTCCAAAAGAAAATTTTTGAAATAATATTTTGAGATCAGTGAATGTTTTTATATTTTGAAATACTTTATATTTCACTTCCAATATATATTTATTTTATGTCAAAAAAACTAACAATCCACTTGTACTTTAACTAGTATAAATTTAACTTTGACTTTTAACTTTTACCATTTCTAATGTTTTACCTTAACTCTATATATAACCTCATTAGTAAATAAATTGAATGTTTTATCACAACCTATCTGAGATGTAATGCCACATGTACTACATGATTGTGATGCATTAATGGCCATCGTAGGGATCAGTGAATCATTAATTGACATAGAACTAGAAATCAGGTTGTGAGGTCGAATCAACGTGGTAGGTGCACTAATTTTTATTCAAGGTGTAAAGTAAGTAGCATGGGCATTAATTTTTTTTTATTTTTAAGGAAATGGTTTTAAGGAAATGAGTAATCAATAGTTGTTGAGAGGAGAGGTTTATTTTACAATTTAATATAAGGATATGTGTAAGTTTTTCCATAAAGAGATCCGTAATCAATCGTTTTTTAGCAGAGAGACTTATTCTACAGCCTAGTATGAGAGGATGTTTAAGTTTGTCAATCCATTCTCTTTGAAATAAAAATAAAAAATAAAAAATTATGTTTTAAAAGAAAAAATAACAACACCTATAATATATGTATTTTTAATATGTGTAAATTAATTAAAAGTAAAAAATAATGTGTAAGTAATATATTTAAATCTTATAATTTGTGGATAAAATATTTTAATGCTTATTAATATTGACATATACTTAAAAATATGTTAATAAGAAAAATTCATTTTAATTTGTATCATAAAATGTCTCGATGTACATGTTATCTAAATTTCTTTAATGTTAATTGTGTATATATTATATATCATTTTAAAACAATTATGTATATATCATGAGAAAATTAAGTTTTGTGGCTAAAAAATTTATTTGGTCTTATATATGCACTATTTAACATTTAAAGATACAATTTAAATAATACAAAATAACACATTGTATTTTACAGTATAAAAAAGTTTGCACGTCAAAAAATTTGATCTCTCTTCATGTTAGATTCATACTAGGGTAGGACTCCAATGCCCAAGGTTTCTTGTCAACATTGTATGTCTGAGGTTTCCTTAGCATACTGTCACGATTTTGGATTTTTTCAATGTTAATAATCGAATCTACAACGTTGATTGATTCTGCAAATATAGTTTGACGTTATATATAATGTTAAATGATTGATTCATGCAATGATACATATATTCATTGAAGTGTTTTGACAATTGATAGACCTTATATGGAGATTGAATGTTCTTGTTATATCACTCAATCATCACATTTATCATTTATTTAGGAGATGAAGTTTGTTACCTGAAAGCTAATTGAAAACTAATTCAAACAATTTAGATGAAATCATTAAAGTCAAAATCATTAGAAGAAAATAAGTGTTTTAATAACTTGTTATGACCTTTTTAAATAAAGATGCACACAATTTTTTATTATTATTATACACAAAAATAACTCAATTATATCACATGTACATGGTACTTATGAGATCTAACAATTTCTAAAGTGAGAGATTGTTGTTGATAAAATATCTCAATAGTCCAATTCACTCAACAAACCAATATTACCTATATACTATTGTAAGTTTTATTTCCAAGTCCCCCTTTAATGCTTACATTATTACATAAATCACAAATTACATATAAAAAACATTTATTTGATATGGTCTTCTTTAATAATTACTTCCACTCTGGAATCAAGCTACCATTTAACCTCCATTTAAAACACAATTTCCTCTTGCCTTCATTGATGAACTTGTAAGATCAACAATATTGAAAAACTCGGCTTGTTAAGGCTTCCCCAATGAGAGTTGTCAAGTAATGAAACACTCTATGGACCTACCACTAGTTGTCATATTTTTTGCTTTTGGTTAACCATCAGTTTCTAGGAAGGCAGTGTGAATACTAAATGTGTTCAGAAGTTGATCAAACAATTTGACCTCAAACATAATAATTGATGTTCCTAAAACAGAGGCTTCTAATGTAAGAACCACCAATCCCTTTCACAAACAGGCAACAATAACATGTCTCACACACATAGATCTATGTCACTTGTTTTGCTAAGAGTGTTGCTATCATTTCATCTAGTGATTTAGAAAAAATTGTCTTAAAGTTAAAATAATATTATCATAATTTGAAGATAAATTGTTTAACAAAATAGCCTTACCATCTTCATCTTCTATTTTCCTGCAACCACCTTATGACAGATTTTAGCTCATTTATATGTATAGACAATGATACCCCTCATGCATTTTAATTTTGAATAATTCTAATTTCAAGGAAATTTTTTGCATTCTTAGCCTTTTCCCCAAATATTTTGCTTAACCCTTCCTATATTTGTGCAATAAATTTATGAAGTTGTGAGTGTGGTAGAAAGAATATTATAATGGACTTAGATTTTTTTTTTCCTTTTCAGCGCATCAATTAAAGGTTTAGGGTATTGAGCTGCTGGTTCTTCTCCTTTTACTAAGATCCATAAATTTCATACATAGATGCATTTGGACCTTCACCTTCGGGGTATGGACGTTTGATCCATTAAATTTTCCGAGAACTATTTGTTCCATGATGAAAATAAATAACTATTCTATAATTGTTACCGAATGCAGTGGCTCCATGGCTCATGGCCCTTGTGAAGGATCTTGTGGCAGACTTGACTTCTCGACAATTCAATTTATTCAGATCCTAGCACCATTTCTCCACATTTAACGTGCTCAGAACCTAGTGAATGAAAGGAAAATATACTGCAGCAATACAAACTCTTCATGGATCATTTCAGTGCCAACAGACGCAGTGCTAACAAATGCAGTGGCAATAGGCGAGGAGGATAAAATCAAACCCACTAGCGTCACCCTTTCATGGAGTAACGTTGACGATAGTTGGCTATGGAGTAACGTTGACAATGGCTAGCTGTTACAGTCTAACAAACACAATTAATATGTTACGTTACATAGTGGCTGACAGTTACCTCATGAGAGTGTGGCCCTGGCCACCCATACCAAGGTGAAGCTACGAGAAGGGACGTTTGCTTGAGTCACTCATTCACAGGGACCAAGATTAAAAAAAAAAAACACCTCGATCTATTCCTATCCAATAAACACTGCCATGGTTTTGGAGAAGTGCGGATCGATATTTAAACAATGTATGACAGGCTCCTTCACATATTGTGAGATGGGTACACACTTTGACCACTTTTACCAGGTGACACAGAAACCAGTGACTAAGAGTTTTAGTTGGATTTTTGGTGGCCGTCATAAAATTATCCAAAGACAACTCTAATTATAGAATGAAAAATATTAACACCGATTATCGAAGGAATCCTCAAACCAACATTCGAAATGTCAAGCATCTGTCTTACTCTGAGCTGCCATTTTTCACAATCCTACTCTCTATTGCGGAGATTACCACAACGTACAGAGAAACCTCCCACAACTTTTACATTTTTCCTAAGCCTCCTATAACGAGTAGCTAAACAAAGATGTGCGCAGTCGAATCATTTCTAAAAATGAGAGACTAAAATGAGAGATTATTGTTGAGAAAATATTTCAGTAACCCAATTCACTTAACAAACCAATACATATACCATTGTAAATTTTATTTCCAAATATCTGTACCAAATATCTCACTTACATAAATATATAACATCAAGTTAAACTCACAATCAGGGATGAGAACTAGAGTAACACTTGTTAATTATGGTCGCAGATATTTATCTACTCTGAGCATTATAAGAGAAATATGTTTAGACATTGTCGCAATTGTCGTAGACAAATGTTATAAGGGGCTTTAAGATGAAAATGAAGGTTGGTTTGAGTTCAAGGTTCATATTTATGTATCACTTTGTTAAACTATAAAGTTGGTTACTTTTTACTTGGTACATGTATTGTGTTTTATTGACAAATATAGGTTTTTTAAATAAGTGGGTATTTAAGTTTTCAAAATTACTTGGGATGGTATTTGGTTTGGGTCACACTAGCACTAAGCTAATTGGACTTAACCTCTCCTCCCCCTAGCACAAGGCTACACTAGCACTAAGCTAACTGGGTTTAACTCGTCTCCTCCCTCTCACACAAGCTCAACATCCTTAGTGAAGTTTGATCTCTCATAGCCCTTCTTCCAAAGTTCATCCTCAACAAATTGTACAAGTGAAACTTGATTTTTACCAAAATAAACTCTCTTGAATACCATAGAAATTATTAAATGACATTATTTTGCTTTAAAAAAAATTAAAGAAATATGTATTTTTTAATATAATGTAATAATATATCATATAGATAAAAAATTAATAAATATGGTATATAATCACCATCATAATATATACATAATTTTTTTTTCAGACATTTCTCAATCTAGTTTGTTTTTATTATGAATTTCAATGATAAAATTATTGAAAATGCCTTGTGTTTTCCATTAAACCTCAATTATTTAATAAAAATTAGTTATTGTTTAAATTTATAATTTAAATAGTTAAATTAAAAATTATTTTTAATTTTATAAATATAAATTTTCAAATATTAATTTAATTTAATTTTAGTTTTGTTTTTTGTTTTTTTTGTTTTTTTTTTAAATTTCGTGCCTCAATCTGTCCGAAGGAAACTAGGTCTGTTGGCCACCTTAAAGAGTTAAATGCAGACCAAAATTGAAATTGTTTCTTTCGTTTAGTTTCCTCTAGTTTATCACGACAATGTCCAAAGAAATTACATATTAAACTGAAAATATAAAGACTATTTAGAGTCATTCAAAAATTTACTAAAACAAAAATCTGATTATCCATAGATAAATCTTTTAGAGCTTTTGCAGAAAAAGCAGAGACCTCTGCTTGCTGAAACAATCCGAGCTGTTGTTCGATATTACCAATCCAGGCATTTTGCTAGTGCTGAACCTTCACCATTTCTCGCATTTCTTGTTTCATAGCTCGGAGTTCAAAAAGCACTGAAGAATACGATTTAACCTCTTTTTCCTGTAGGCTCATCGATGCTTTAGCCAAAACACATTTAATTTTCCAATATGTCTTCACACTCTGCTGAAATAGGGAGACTCTACCCCTTGTACTTGCCGGGTCTAGGATGAATTCCATTCTAGCTTGTTAATCACTGATAGCCATGTCATCTTCTTCAGAATCCTGTTCCCATGCATCAATTGACCTTTTAATGTCTGCTAGAGTGGTTTCCTCATAGATATTGGCCATAGTTTCCAATGTCTCAGAATTTGTTTTCCTACCTCTGTTTGGAGGAGAAAAATCTGTTGCAGTGGAAGTACCTATTCTTGTTTTAGGCATAGTATCTGAAGACAGTGAAGTAATAGTGTAGAGACCATTAATACGGAAACTACGGAAACTGTGGATGTAAAAACAGTGTAATTTCTTCTGGAGAGGAATAAGATGAAGACGTTGAGCAGTATGATGAGTATTGGTGTTATACTTGCGAACAGTGAATTGAAACCAGACCTTACTATCATGTAGAAAGATGAAAAGATTTAACACAAACCTAGTCAACTGTGTGTTAGGCAACATATCGAAATTAACTGAAGCCACAGTAATTGAATTTGACAGGAAGATATTTAATCATACGCCCAATTCCTGAGACCTAAGTTGGACCAGAGAATATTTTGGATTTACAGCTTTTATAAAAAGAAGCTTAGTCACCATTGCTGTGACCAGTAAAAATGAGGAAGTTGAAAACCGACATAGAATGATAGCTTCATGATAGAACAACGAACAGAGAGTTCCCTTTAACCTATGATACGCCATGATATGAATAAAAAGAGGGTCTGGGCTTCGAAAACAAGGCATAATACGAACTCCCACTACAATTTCAAAGACATGCAGAACCAAAATACCCCGGGAGAGGAATAGAACAGACTTATTAACCATTAAAATAGAGGCGAACCTATAGAACTTATCCGGAAGAGAATCCAAAATGAGAGTGAAGGAAAAAGCCATCACATACCCTCGATACCTTCGCAAAATGTCAAAGTGCAGGGTATGAGCTCCTTGCTAATTGTGAACGCCTTCCACAGAGCAGAGCTGAATGAACAGAATGCAAACTGCGGCAATGAAAGGCTTAAGAGCAAAAACATCTATATTCGGAGAATGAACCATGCAGTTATTGCATGCTCAACAGTTGTACATAGGATGATGCCCATCCATCGTGGGGGGTGGGTTCCGTGCTTTGCAAGTTGATTTATCATAAAGGCTCGGTGGGTGTATACAATATGGCGACGCCCTTCATAGATCGGATGTCAGACACCCCGATCGGAGATAATTTAATGTTAGTTTTAAAATTAATATATTATTATATATTTTTTAATTTAAATAATTTAATTAAATAAAAGCTATGAGGTGACCAACAGAAATAATAGCTCTTGTTTTTATTTAAAACTAATTCAAAATAGATAGCTCTTGTTTTTATTTAAAACCAATTCAAAATAGATTAGGTGAGCCTTTTTCCCATTTCTCTTCATGGACGAGCACAATGCCCTATTCTATTTGGAGTTACCAATATTAATATGATTTGGGGTTATGAATATTTATATGATTTAGAGATAATACATTGTCAATTTTCCACATAAAAGAAGCCAAGCCATGTTTGAATGCGTTAATACAAACTGTATCATTCACTGAGGAAGAAGACAATCGAGGTGCAATTGATATCATCACGTGGAACCTGAGAGATGTTTTGACTGATATGTAAATCATCTGAATTACACATGAAGTTGCTCTTGGATATTCTCTCTTAAGCTCTTGGATTCTCACCTTTTCATATAACTCCTTTATGATCAGCTTTATAGTTGGCACTTAAGGAGTAGCATTTGAAGAAAGACAACTCCCCATGTTTGAAATTCGGACAAATTGATCTTAACCACTCAGCTTGTTATGAGAATGAGCACTTATGGATTTCACAATATTTATATGTATCTATATACAAAATATGCAACAAAGCCTTTGGATTTACACATAAAGTTGTGGCAAACTTTAATCATGCCAATTTAGAAATTCACCTGTGCAATTATAGATAAAGTGGTGGCAAAAACTAACAACAATTCTGCCTCACACTTAGTTTTTAATTCATTTTGTGGCTTCCTATACTGTAAATAAATAGTGGTGATGGCATTATTACGTTGGCCAATACTTCAATAAGTTTCAAAATAACATTTTATGTAATAATTTTGTAATTTCTCATGCTCTACATTTTGTATTTGCAATTTTGTAATTTCTCATGCTTTACATTTTTGTATTTACATAGTTTTGTGGACAGTATTATATATATGTTTGACTTTTTTTTTAATAATTTAGAAAAAGAAAATGACAATATTCTTATATATGTTTTTTTTAATATTATGTTAGTAAATAATGTTTTTTTTTTCAATATTATGTTAGTGAAGGAAAAGACTATCTACCAATCATTGCTTTAGAGATCCAACCATGTGTCTCTTTGTATATGACAGGTTAGTTTTCTGAGTAAACGATGATTACCTTATTTCTATGATGAAGTCGTCTGAGATAAAACATTCATAGGGTTATATTATTATGTTATATTTTCAATGCTATTTCTGTAAATGAAATGGTTGGATGGTTGGATCCAACTGGTGACACTATTTGCATATATGACCAATATTGTAAAAAAGTTCAAAATGTTAACGTTAATTTGTAATTTATTCAATTAAAGTACTAAGAACTTTGTAGATACTTTAACTATGGTCATGGGAAGCCAATAATATAATGTTTTTCTTTCACTATAGAGCAATATTTATTTTAAATATAGATTTTTTTTATTGTTTAGATGAATCTTTTGTTAAATTATTTATTAGTTTTTTATAAAATATAGATTATAGATGAATTTTTTGTTAAATTATTTATTAGTTTTTTTATAAAATATAAAATATAGATTGTAGATGAATATTTTGTTAAATTTTTATTTGTTTTGGTCTGTCTTTTGTATGTTTAAAGGAATATTTTAACAACACATTTATATATAGTTATTTCAATATAACACAAAAAGTCTAGAGAAATCCTTTAACAAGACATCTAGGGTGATTTCAATATCAGGTAATGATTAAGCAACATTGAAAAACTTGTCTTATGGTAAAAGTAAGTACTAAAACATTTTGCATGCAATCTAATTTTCATTTTGTGTATATATTTGTTTCGTATATCTTGATTTTTTTGGATGCTTTCTATATATTGGTATTTTTGGAGAGATCATAAATATAATTTTGAGATTAAATCATTGATACTTGCATGTGCAACATTGTGGAAGATGTAATGTCTAGCAATCCTTCATAATTCAAGAAAATTTTGACATTTATTTAATGATTAAAAGTATATTTAGATAGAGTACCAAAATCTTTTTTTAGTCGTAATAAATTAGTGAGAAACTTTAAATAATTACAAACCATATATCTATAAGTATTGTTTATTTAATGTATACACACACACATATGTATATCAAATTTATTGGAAAATAAATTTATAGATTAATAACTAAAACATATATTTTAAGTACCAAGATTACTTTTAAGTCATAATAAACTCATTAGAAAATGTATACAATACCAAATCATATATGTATAAGCATTGTTTATATATATATATATATATATATATATATATATATATATATTAACAATTTTAGTCGACAATAAATTTATAGATGTCCTCAACTCATCTATATGTTTAACCTTCAAAATGGTTAGGCATGGAATATGTTATATGCAACACTTTTGTATTTGAGTATAAATAGCCATATCATATATCTAATAAGAAATCATATCTATTTAGTTTTAAAGGAGCAAGATAAATTTGGAAATCATATTTGTACATTGTATTAGGTGGCCCATTGTATTTGTCAATAGTATTTAATGGATGAATTCTATTAAAGGTTAAACTAAAAATAGTTTTTGAGCCTATGGTATTGAGTCGTCTATATTTAAAGGCTTGATATATTTCATTGTGAAATTATTCAAGTGGTGAGATTCACCAAGTAAAATAAAGTTATCTTTGCAAGTTTTTTCATCACACTTCATGAATCTAATATATAAAAAGTATATAGAAAGTATGTACACAATCATTTTCTATCAAAACATTAGAATTATACATTTTGTTCTATTCAACCATTTAAATAAAAATAAAAAAAATATTTTAATAATATATAACAGTTATGAACAAATATTTAAATATTTTTAAAATTTCTAAATAAACATTTGAAAAATAAATTTACATGAAGTTTTATAATTTTTAGTTAAAAGAAATAGCATGTGTGTAACAACCTTGAGCATGGGTATGCATCCTTTAATCTTAGGATTTTAAACTGGTGCCCTGTACGTTACAGTGGTTGGTTGCGAGATAAGGGCACCGAGTAATCCCAAGGGTAGATTCTTCATATATATCAAAGCTGAGGTCTATGAGGAAATCATTAAAATTCCTCCCAATAAGACTAAGACTCTGATCAGGGGTCTATGAGTGTGCCAAAGGTTTCACTTTGAATCATTAGCTGGCGTGCCTATATTTTTTTTTTACAATTCTTTCGCCTTTGGGCTTCAATTTTGTGCACATATGTTTATCAGATTTAATGTAAACAAAAACATGTTCTATTTTTCTTTCTTGAAAAAAAATGTAGTTTTCCAATAAATCTTATTTCTAGCTGATTCGACTTCACAATTGCAGCTGTAAATGCTGAAGGATTCACAAGGCGATACATTACATTTGAAAATATAGTGATCTCTTTTCCTTTTACACTGTAACTACGATACACTATACGCTCGTAGTCTCCCTCAATTTTAGAGGGAAGTATTAATGTAGAACGAATTTCACACAAATGGGAATATGTCACTGTTTTATTGAAGACTGCAGTAATGGACTGAAGTATCACAAAAGGAACCGAGATAGGGGGACAAACACCACAATCACAACACCAACACCAAATGTTAGTAGGAGACAAGGAGCAAACCTCCACCATGTGACCCCAAGAGCTGCCTCATATTGTAGAAAAATCGATAAAATAAAATGCAATATTGACTTCATATTTTGTCTTTGCCCATAAATTAATTAGAAACTGTAAATTTTAAATATATATTTAATTTTAAATATATATGTGCAAACATTAAGTTTAAAATCTTATCATTTCACATGGTGAAATCTGTCATTTCATTCCTAACAAGAAAATTATAGATAAGTATATAAGTATATCTGGAAACATGGAAATTTACTCTAAAAAAGAAATTTATTATTAGAATTCACATGCATTTATGTTTGTGAATCAAATTGTTGAATTATTTTCAATGATGCCAAAACCATATTATTTTAGTAGATTTTAAAAAAATATATAATTAAAAATAATAATTTATAAATAACTTATAAAATTTTTCATTTCTTAAATTATTTTTATTATATTTTGTATTACTTTTATTTAAGTTAAAAATAAAGATTTTTTTATTTCTTAAATTACTATTATTATATTTTTATTATCTTTATTTAAATTAAAAATGATGGGTTTTGTTTTTAAAAATTTATAAATTTGTACACTTCTTAAATTACTACTCTTACATTTTTATTATTATTATTGAATGCAAAAAAATTCAAATTAAAACATATTCAACAAAATAGCAAAAACTTTTATTTAACAATACAAAGTTAATTTAATTATTTAATTTTGCAATTTGACCTTTAAGTTTAATAATAATTAACATTTTAATTTCTTATTTTTAAGGTTAAACCACATTATAATATTTTACTATCAAAGTTTCAAAAGTATAGTAAAATATAATATAAGACAATTTAATACATATATTTTTAAAAGTAATATTATTTTTCATTTTAAAATTCTAATAGTAGGAAAACATTTTTATATTCAAATTTATTTGGTAGACTTAGCTTTCATGCCACACTTGATTCTAAATAGGTTTACACTTAATCATACATTTTTATTTCTAAATAAGTTATATATATGTATTCATATTTTTGATGTTTTTAAATCAATAACATGAAAATAAATTTATACAAAATTTTATAATTTAATGGAGAGAAATAATAGATTTCTATTAATAATTTAATATATTGTTGATTTTACTTGAATAAGATTTTAGCATGTGATTGTGTATCTTCATAATTTATATAGTAAATCATCAAAATATTTATCAAGGCTATTTATACTTTATTCTTTATTGTTATAAAATGTATTGAATGATATATGTATGTGTTTTCTTTGTTATCTATATTATTCCATATGCAACCACATGTATATTTTTCTTTTTATCATTATTGTATGGTTTGGGATAGTAAGAAGATGACAATTTATATATCTTTTGAGTAGTTTTTCTTGATTGATTACAATAATATATCATATCAATTATGATTGGAAGTGTTTTCTCAAATTATGAATTCTTATATAAATTGTGGTTACATATGTTTTTTCAATTTATAATTTTTTCAATTTTATTGACCTTAAAACTTGTGAGAAACAATTAAGCATAGTATGTTGGAGACATCTTAAATGGATAATATAGAGTTAGAAACACGTTTTATCTATTTTTCTAATAGTTCAATGTGCTAAAATTATTCAGTGACATTCAAAAGTATGATTTGAGAGATGAAAAATTACAATATCACCAAGAATTATATCACTAGATTCTAGTGGAAAAAGCCAAAACATAGAATGTTTAGACTCCCTTTAAATGATTAGTACCAAAATCTTCGATATCACTAAAATCTATTCGATAATAGATCTATGTTAAGTAAAAATCATGCTCATATTATCATTGAGTATATTTCTTGAATTAGGGATTCCAAATTGTATCAAAATATATAAAAATATCTAAGCGTTGTAAGGTTATGAAAACCATACTTTCCTAGAGTTTTTGAAGCTTCTTTTCTCTTTTCACCCATACCAATGATATTATGAGGAAGCGAATGAAAATAAATCATGTTTGAATGAATATCAAAGATATACTAAAATAAATTACTTTCTAATAGGAATTATAACTAATGGAAAGAGATAGATTGAAAATGGAGTGAGATAGCTTTGAATTGAGTAAAAAAAATTTATGTTATATCATAGTTTTAAAATGTGAATTATTGAAATGGCACCCAAAAGTGGGGCTTCTGATTTAATTTTCCCTTAATTAAATAAGAAGAGAAATTGTAATTTCATCGCATGACAACTTGTATTAGTCAACTAAGTTAAAATGATAGAGTTAGCTTAGGAAATTTGACTTGAGGGTCTGATAGGAGACATGTAGAGTTCTCCCATGATTTAAGGGGGTCCACTTATAGTTGTTTGTGAGTTGTAATTAGTTAACTCAAGAAATTGAGTTAAAATAAATTTAACTAGTTATAACTGAGTGATGAGCTGATGAGAGGCCAAGTGAATTAAATATGATTTAATTCACAAGTAGTGATCAATCGGTTAACTGATAATTCACTATAAATAGATGTTTCATGTTAGTTCTAAGGAAGGCCCAGTTGAGACTGAGGTTAAAGGGACGACAACTATCAATTATATAATTAGAAAATTGTACAGGTCAATTATAGAGTCAGTTGGAGGCCTAGGAAGGATTGTGCAATCAAACCAAGGGATTTTCCTATTTAATAGGGATTTAATTCCTCAAGGAATGCATGAGCAAGGCAGGCTGAGTAGAGGTAGAGAATTGGCTAAGTATTTTTCTGATTTTTCCTAGATTAGTGTGAGATAGTTAGCAGAGTGTAGTAGTTTCTCTTGAGAGAGAAAACATTGTATTGTTTCATGATCCTTGACTTTATACAATATGCCGATAGTGGGGTTTTAGAAAGTGTTCTTTCCCTAGATACATCTTGTGTTATGTGATTGATTATTTATTTCCCTTACTTGTTATGTGATTGTGCGGTCGTGTTTTGTTTCCACAAATTGTAGAAGGATTCAATATATTGTTTTAGTACATTAAAAGATTGGATTGAATCACGTTGTTAAATTTTGTACATGGTATTAGAGTGCCATGAATCACAATAAGAGGAGAAGAATAAAGTTTGTTTTGATCAGGTTCATATTTGCAGATTTATTCTTCGATATCCAATAAAAGATCAAGCTGTCTTTCAATGGATTGAGACTCGAATATGAAATCGAGGGAAATTCAAATTATATTACATGGAAGGGTAGGATGGAGGCAGTGATTGAGGACAATGAACTAAAGGATTTCATAGATACTGATGTCTTGGAAACCGCAGCAGCAGATGCTCAACTTCTTGATTCATGGAAGAAGAATGTAGAAAATGTGAGAAGGATCTTGTTAGAGGGAGTTCGAGATCATATTTTCTCGAGTCTCCACGAGAAGGTGACTCCATATGCGATGTGGAAAGCCTTTAAAAATATGTATCAAAATAGCAACGACCACAGGAAGTTGGCATTGAAAGACAAGCTCAGGAATATCAAAATGGAGAAGGGCGACACGATCCAAAAATACTTGAAAAAGTTCACTCAGTGTTGAGTTGATCTTGGAAGCATTGGGATCACTGTTTCCTCGGATGATTTGGTGAACCTACATATTCTAGGCCTTTGCAATAGCTGGCATAGCTACTATGACTATGTTAATGGGAGGGAGAAGCTGCCAGATTGGGAACAACTTTGGTCCAATCTGGCACAATAAGAAATTTGGCGAAGCACCAGAGATGGATCATCATCAAAGACCGATGATGAGTAAAACTGTGCCTTGGCTGGAAATACAAAAAATACAAAAGGGAAGGCATGCCATTCCAAATTCGAGACCGGAAAGGCAAACGAGAAGTGAGACTTTTAAATTGTGAAATGTTTCAAATGTCATGAGCATGGAGACTATGCCACAAATTTTCCACAAAATAAGAACAACAAGAAGGCCTCTGGAGGAGTAACAGGTGAAGCATTGGCTTCACAATTCGAGTTGGACTTCACCCTCATCGCATGCATGGTGACATCGGTGATGGTTTTTGCGTGGTACTTGGATAGTGGAACTTGATTACACATGACCAAAAACAAATAATTATTCAGTATCTTGGAGGAGAAGGATCTCTAGATGCACATCAAGATGGGTAATGATGAGAGCTATAACGCTATCGGTATTGGTACAGTTACCTTTAAAAGAGAGTCAGGTAAACCCCTCATACTAAAATATGTCATGCATGTGCCTAGTTTAAATAAGAATTTGGTTTTTGTTGTTATGTTGGAATATCATGGATATGATGTGATTTTCAGTGAAGGAAAGGCGTGTTGAGATTCAACAAGATGATGAGCTTAGTGAAAATTAGGCACCTTCACTAAGTGGGGCCTGCAGGCTATTTTTAGGTGTATGTCTATTTTTAGAATGGTGAGAATATTCTAAATTAGCAAGATGTTGATTCTAGATGGTTGAGAAAATTATATCTTTGGATGAATTTCTATTTTTAGAAGATTGGGAAAAGTCTATTTATAGATCGCTAATCTAAAAATAGATGAATATCAATTATTATTAGCCCTTAATAATAATCAGACTCTAAATATCAACTTATTCTCTTGGAGCACTTTATTTCAGTGAACAGATGTGGCACATCAGTGGGCTGAAGGAATTATGCAATTCCTAGGGTGGTTGGTGACTCATGCATGGGGGAATCAGTTATAACTGATAGTGGCAAGTTGTGACATATTTGGAAGAGTAGTTATGGGAGGTGTTATTTATTTTAACTCAGTTAAATGAGTTAAACTCAGTTGTGCTAGTTGTATCTAGTTCTAACTAAAGATACACTAGTGAGAGTTTAGTGAATTATTTATTTAATTAATTCCCAAATAGAGGCTTACTTGCAACTGAACAAATACAGAAGTTAACTACTTGTATTTTAGTTCCAGTGGAGACCCAGTGGAGAGATAGGTGAAAGGGTGAGATGGACTATCTGTTTTGACTATAATGATGCATTCAATGCATCTAACACACATTGGAGTTGCCAATGAGGATTGCACAGTCAAGGAAAGGCAAGATCAAATACATTGAGGGATCTTCTTCAGCAGGGATTGTGCAGTGGAGGCAGGCTGTCAAGAGGCAAGAAATTGGTGCATAGATATGCAAATTTCTGCATGACAGTGTGTGACGATTGTTGATTGTACTGAGAGCTTGATGTACTAAGATTTGTATGAGATTGTTACATGTTCCATTGATATACATAATATATGATAGTTGGGGTTTTTAGCTTTAATCTTTCCCAATAAAACATTCTTGTTATGTGCGATTTATTTGCTTCATATATGTTTTTCAAATGATGATTTAATTTTCACAAAGAATTAAGTGGAAGGATTATGTATTTAACATAAGATTAATTTTTTAGATCAGGGGAGTTCGGTAATATACATGCATCTTGTATAATTTCTACAAGGCGTTCCTTCATTACAAAGTCATGGGATAGGTGAAAGAGATTGGTGTTCAAGAAAAGAATATATATAAAATGGATGTAGAGGACTGCACAACATTGAGAAGTAAAGCAGAGAAGGTGGAAATCTGAGACATCGGTGAGTTATGGAATAGGAGGTTGGGCTATCTATAATACAATGTTTTAAGAATCATGCAAAATATTTCTACATGAATTCCAAAGGGTGCACATTGGGGAAGTATACCAAAAACACCTTTCACGATAAGGAAAGTCGAGCAACGACAATACTTGGGAGAGTTCACTCAGACGTTTATGGAATTTTCTCAACAACTTTCACAACAAAGCACATGTATTATTTGATTTCTGTTGAAAATTTTTCAATAAAGTGTTATATTTTCTTCATGAAGAAGAAAGATCAGATGCTCTCCAAGTTTTGTGAGTTCAAGGAAATTGTTGAGAAAAATACAGGGAAGAAGGTGAAAGCTCTAAGGAGCGATAATGGTGGACAATAAATATATAATGAATTCAAGAAATTTTGTGCCTTAGAAGGAATTCGAAGAGAATTGATTGCACCTCATAACCCACACTAGAATGGGGTTGCAGAAAGAAAGAACAGAACTATTGTGGGATCAACATGAGCTATGTTGCATTATCAGGGGCTACTGTTGCATTTGTGGGTGGAAGCATGTAATACAACAATATTTGTGTAGAACAGAAGTCCTCATCGGATAGTTGGGATGAGTACACCAGAGGAGGATTTTTCAGGTAAGAGACCAAATGTGTCATATTTTAAAATTTTGGTTCATCTGCTACTCTACTTTTACACCTAAAAACTATCGAGTGTAATTGCTAGCACACAAGATGTCAATGGTCAGAAGAAATGTGAAATTTGATGAAGACAAAGCCATGTGATTGTCCCTTGAGAGGGAGCTTGAGTTGCATGCATTTGAGGAGCTCTTAGCTCCAAGGGATGAACCTCAGGATGTGAAGCAGCCACAAGCAGAGGAACATAAAGTGGTAGAAACCACTTATGCAGATCCATCCACCAAATATAGAATGGATCGCACCATAGAGGATAACATATTATTGCTGGATGCGAGAGAGAATGTGGGAGAACCCACATCACAATGCAGGCAGAGAAGGTCCCCAGAAAAGTACACTGGATACATGGATCTTATGAGTGAAGGTATTGAGATAGAATCATCCTCTTTTGAGGAAGTAGTGTAGCAACGAGTGTGGGTTTATTCCATGGTTAAGGAATATCACTCCATTATCATAAACAATGCATGGGAAGTTGTCCAAAGACCAATGGGGAAGCCAGTTGTAGGATCAAGATGGGTCTACAAGGTGAAGCAGGCAACAGATCAGAGTGTGGAGAAGCACAAGGCTAGATTTGTGGCCAAAGGTTTCTATCAGGTGGAGGGGATTGACTATGATGAGACTTTTGCAACAGTCGCAAGTTACTCATCTATTAGATCCATCCTTACACTCTCAACATGGATGGGATGGAAGATACATCAGATGGATGTAAAGAAAAACTTTCTCAATGGATTTATTGACGAAGAAGTGTAAATTGAGTAGCGGGAAGGTTTTGAGACCTAGATAGGGAGTCACATGTGTGCAAACTCAAGAGAGAATTATATGGGCCGAAGAAAGCACCTCTGCTTGGTACATCAATATTGATATATATTTCACCGGGTTGGGCTTCACCAAGATTGAAGCGGATGCGAACCTATATAATATTGTGGTTTATGGTAAGCTTTTGATTATTTTACTTTATGTCGATAATCTGATACTGACAGGTGATGAGAAGATCATAAAGTATTGAAAATATGATCTTGCAAGAGAATTTGAGATGAAGGACATGGGGATCTTGCACTATTTCCTTGGATTCAAAATATAGCATCTCAGGGAAAGTAAGCCAAGGAGATTCTAAGGAAGTTCCACATGCAGTGTAGAAAACCCATGGAGACTCCTCTTGTAGGAAACTAGAGGAAGGAGGATGCTACTTTGGGCAAAGTAGTGGATGCTATTGTTTACAGGAAGCTAGTGGGTTCACTCATGTATTTAGTGAACACATGACCCAACATATGCTTCACAGCTAACCAGCTGATCCAAGCTATGGTTAAGCCGACTAAGCTCTTTTGGAAGGGAGGGAAGCACACGATGAGATATAGCATAGGCACTACATAGTATGGATTATGGTACAAAAGGACAGAGGGAGTGAAGCTTCAAGGCTTCACCAATGCAGATTGGGCTGGGGGTCCATCTGACAGGAAGAGCACATCAGGAGGCATATTCAACATAGGATCAACAACAGTTTCTTGGTACAATAGGAAACAGAGATTAGTTGCACTCAGTTCAGTAGAGGAAGAGTACATGGCGACCAGTAAGGCATCATGTGTGGCCATCTGGATGAGGAAGATATTTTCTGGTTTGTTTTCTCATCAGATGGATCTAATGGTGATACATTGTGATAACCAGAGTTGCATCAAACTCTTGATTAATCCAGTATTCCATGACAGGTCCAAGCATATTGATATCCAATATCACCATCAAAGATATTGTGTAGAGGAGTATTATGTCATTAGAGTACATAACCATGGAGGATTAGGACACAGACATCTTGACGAAGGCACCGGCAAGAAGAAAATTAGAATTCCACAGAGGCAGGATCGGGGTAGCAGATAAACCCTTTCTTGTTGAGAGGGAGTCTTGAAATGGGACCCCAAAGTGGGGCTTCTGATTTAATTTTCCCTTAATTAAATTGGAAGAGAAATTGTAATTTCATCTCATGGTAGCTTGTATTAGTTAACTAAGTCAGAATGACTAAGTTAGCTTAGGAAATTTGAGTTGAGGGTATGATAGGTTGCATGTAGAGTTCTCCCATGATTTAAGGGGTCAAGTTACAGTTATTTATGAGATGTAATTAGTTAACTCAAGAAATTGAGTTAAAATCAATTTAACTAGTTCTAACTGAGTGATGAGATAGTGAGAGGTAAAGTGAATTAAATCTGATTTAATTCACAAGTAGTGATCAATCAGTTAACTGATAATTCACTATAAATAAATGTTGCATGTCAGTTCTAAGGAAGGCCCAATTGAGACTGAGGTTAAATGGATGATAACTATTAGTTTTATAATTATAAAATTGTATAGGTCACTTATAGAGTCAGTTGGAGGCCTAGGAAGTATTGCACAATCAAACCAAGGGATTTTCCTATTTAATATGGATTTAATTCCTCAAGGAATGTGTTGGAGCAGGGTCCCCTAACCGAAATTTTGATGCAATTTTGTAATATTTTAGTCTAGCGCAGGGGCTTTGGGGTGGATCAAAGCCCCTAATGCACTGTAATTGGTCAAAGGGTAGACCAAGGGTCCCTAAACCACGGTTTGCAGACCATATAGTAGCGCAGACTAATATAATATAAATAGATGGATAGATCGAGTCTAGAAGTAAGTTTTGATTAATTTTGGATATGAATATTAGATCTGAGATATCTGTTGTGTGGATTTTCTAGGTAAGGGCTCTTGTTGGCTATGTGCGTGGAGACCCTAAGTCTTGTTATGTGCATACTCCATTGGCTGTGTGCACGGGCTGGTAAAGAGTATGTAAGTCGAATCTAAAGTATTGATGAATGAAAAGAACCTTTTTGCTAATATCCGAGTATCTCTGTGTTATGTTATTGGCTGCGCTATATGTGATTTTCGATATTATGTCTGTGTACTGACTAATGTTAGTTAATTGATGTGCACGTGGATGAGATGCTCTAGAAACAAATGAATGAATAGATTTGGTTCTTTTTTTCACCTTTCTTATGTTAACTTATTATCTGATGGTTTATGGGCTTCGCATAATTTATTCCGAAAAGAATATCGTTAGGGGTTTCTGGGTTAGGGCTTCTCCACGCAGGCCTGTTAGATCTGAAGGGGCCCACTTTAATTAAATTTCTCTCTCTTAGGGTGCAGAAACCTGGTTCCAACACCCTGCCATACTACTTTGGGTTAGACCTTGACCTGTGCAATCAGGCCATTGCCGAAAGGGCCAATAGTATAGGGGTTTGTTGCTAAGCCTTAAATCTGAACCTGGTTCACGACCCCTCAAACCAAAAAATGGTTTCGTTGCCAAGACTGAGAGAATTTTGAGAGATAGATTGGGTAATGCCATTAGGTCATTGGTAGACATTAAAGCCTAAACTCAAGGATTGGTTTGAAAATAATATTCAAGAGTTTTCCCTAAAAGAGAATAGAAGTAAGAAGCTATTTTCCGAAGAGTGGAAGAACAAGTAAATCTTTACAGAGGTACATGAAATATTCTTCGTAACCTTTGCACACGAACTGCAGGGGTGGCTTGCAAGATTAGCAGAATTTAAAACCTATTGGAAAAACGATCAGGTGACGTAGTAGACCCTTGAACTGATCCGACAGTTGGAGAATATTGATAACAAAATCACCCAGACTGTAGATCACTGGGTTTATAGCGTGTTGGGTGGATTTGTAATTGAGTTTGTAGTTGTTTAGTTTGTATCCTATTCTGAAGAAGAGTGAAGGTTTAACAAGGGATTTAGGGGTAAGTTATTGCAAACATTTCTGCTACTGATTAAGATGCGATTGTGTGAAAAGGGTGTCCTGTGCAGTCACACCGAGTGAATGACCTCTAATCAGAGTGGAATCACGACACGAAGGGATAAATACTACCACATTAATCAAGAAGGGTATTGATCAGTGTACAATACTCTAAGGGATCCATCTAATCTAAACAAAGGTGGGGCTGCGCACGCAGAGACTAGCCCCCTAACTACACCACCATTGAACTCGCGCAAAGGTAAGAATTCTCCTACCCAACTTGCGCCACCACCTATAGATGATATGGCTGTGCACATGAAGTTACCCACCTTTAAGGGTGCGGGGGACAAGGATATGGATTGGTTATGGTTCATGGCAGATTCGATATGGACCACGTACAATGTTAATAATGACGTTGTAAAAAGAGTGTAGCTATCAATAGCCTTTGAAGGGCAGGCTCTGGACTGGTTCATGGGATACATTGCTCAACATGCGAATCCTACAATACAAGACATTAAGGGTTCCCTGAAGCATCAGTTTCTGAAACCTAAGTCCTATTCTCAATGCATGGTAGAGTTGAAATATTCTAAGCAGGGACCTACGGATTCTGTTTGGGAAGATGACCAGCGGCTGAAGAACGTCATCAATGATGGAGGATTTGTCTATGAGTAAAAACATCATAAGGAGTGGTTTATCATCATGCTATTACCACATCTGCATGGAACTATGGTTCAAAAGAAGATTGATTCATAGGAAGAGGCCTTGGAGATTGCCATGAAGCTAGAAGCTGCGCCAAGGGATGATGCTCAATTTGGGGCACTGCACATCCAAATCCAGCTAGAGGCGATGCACTTAGAAATTCAAAATTTGCAAAGGGATCAGGGTAAAGAAGCTAGCACAAATATCTGGTGCATTTTTTGTAGTGTATTAGGCCACACTGAGGATCAGTGCACTCTGTTGTTAGATTATATGCATGTTGGGGGACTGAGTCCATTATGCCCAAGAGATATTTCTGGACCAAGTACCCCCACACTATGGTGCGCTGATTTTCGGGTAGTAGGACGACATGATACAGATCATTACCCACGATTAGGCGCCTATTTCCCAGAACTGAAGCAACAATGGTGCAGATTTTGATTGTCGGTGGGTTACGATGAGCACAACTATCGAAAATATGATATAATGATAGATAGGGGGAACCTATACAAGGTGCAGGCTGACCCTTTGTCGTCGGCATCTCCCTCAGCATGAGGAGGTGATCCAGGTGGATATTGGTGGTCACCCGCCTATTCCACTTGGGGCTCCACCATTGTCTATTTCAATTTTTCAGTTTCAGCACAGTTTACTATTTTTAGCAGTTTTTCGGGTCCTAAACTTCCGGAGCCGTTTTGAGGCGCTAAACGACGTTTTTTGGGAAAACGGAGAGCAACATGGGTCCATGGATTGATGTTGCTCATTCCAAATTTGTAGTCCTCGGATAGATCTTTCTAACGAGGTATGGTACGCGTCAAACGGAGATCGTATGCCAAAGTTATACACAAGGGGTTGAAACAATTTTGTTAAACCAGGCGACTAGTTTTGGTAACTTCATCTTCTAGGGTTAGGGTTTGACCTGGCATGGTTCTGTTGTTCTAATGAATAAATGAGTGGTGCGACCTCATTGTAACTCAGTTCGAGAGCACCAGCAACGCCACATCTCTTCTCGGGGCAACTGCAAGCTTGCTTCAGGTTTTGTTATTACGTACGTAAGCAATTGGGTTCTTTTGAATATTAATAGAAATAGAAGTGTTATTTCATTTGCATCTCTTGTGTTTATGTTTATATGTTTAATATAATAGCTATCGCATAAATCCGGATCGAGAGGATCTGTAAAGAAGGACATGGAGGAAGGCGGAGGTGTGGAGGTCGAGGAAGGGGAAACTAATTTTCTGGCTGTGGGGATGTTGGACATTGTGAAGATAGCCTCAGCCTGTGTGCCAATCCTACATGTATTGTAGACAATTCGATTGTGATGAAAAACTGTCAAATACGATATCAAAGATACAAGAGAAACAAGAAACTGACGAAAACAAAATGTCTGATGAGTAATATTAAAACCGCATGATAGTGGACGATATCAATGTCATTACGCGCGATGTAGCATTTCCACTAGAGGAGAAGTGAGAAAAAGGCCACCGGGTGAGCAGCACAATCAAAAGGCCTCTAACAAAGAAACTTTGGACGGAACGAGAAAGATACCTTCATTGAGGCTAGGAAGGATTTTTCTAGGGACAAAGCATCCACCTCGAGGACTTCTGTGGATCTGAAGGTAGATGAAGCAGTTAAGCCATTCCTTTAGACATGTATGAAGTTACTGTGCAACTAGAAGGTGGTGGAGAGTATCCAAGCATTAATAGAAATTTGCGCGGAAAGGGATGCCCCCCAAGTGGAGGTTAAAGCTGTGAATAAGATATATAAGAACAAGAAAAGGACTTATTGGGAGATGCGTATGACTGCGTAGATTGGAAAATATGAAATGGACCAAGTCATCTTGGATCTGGGATCTGATGCCAATGTCCAGCCCAAACAAGTGTGGAAAAGAATGGGAGAACCTAAATTGGATTGTTCCACCATCCAACTACGTATGGCTAACCAGAAGAAGATTCTTCCATTAAGAAGGCTTCTGAAGGTTGTGGTAGAGATTGCGAGAGTTAAAATCTATGCAGATTTTGAAGTAATCCATATTGTAGATGATGCAGACCCTTACCCTGCGCTCTTAGGACTATATTGGGCTATTAACATGGGAGGTATCATCAACCTGAAAAGGAGCATGATCTTCGAGAATGATGGTACATAGGTAATAGGCCCCATGGATCCAACAGAAGGTGAACGATACATAGAATCGGTGTGCGAAGAGGAAGATGTTGATCATATTTACAAAATAACTGTCTGAGATGATGATTGGATTAACCCTATAACTGATGGCATGTTGTGCTGGGAGAAATACAACGCATGTGTCTCAGATTTGAATGGCGAGATAGAAAATTGGAAGAATCGGTTGTATGATGTGTCTGCGCTGTGGTGTCTCAAGATCACAAAGTGCTTCCGATGCATCTCCTCAGAAGTAAGAGAAATGCCTTACTTCAATGGTTCTGGTAATGTTAAGGAATTTCTTAAATCATTAGAAGCAGATGGCCCTGAAGAACAAAGATTTTGGGCACTTGGTCTGGCTATCTGCTCGATCCCTGCACGGTGGTGGGAAACCCACAAGGGAGCCTTTCAAGACTAGGAGGAATGTCGAAGATGATTCTATGATTTGAACCTCTAGTCAACCCACCCATGGAGCTCTTTTCTGGACATGGGGACTCGCGCAAGCACTTGGCTATGTGGATGGAGGTGTGGAATGAAAGCACCTGGAACGAATGCGTCCACATGTTCATTCACGCCTTAGGACCAATCCCCACCATCTGGTATTTAGATGTAGAGCTACACCAGAGCACCCGCCACTAGAGCACAATGACAGAGGATTTAATGGTAACATTTGGGTTAGTTAGAGGGACGAAGAAATTGGATGAAGCCCTCAAAGATATAGATTCTCTTGTCTTTGATGAGTCTTTCCCTTGAACAAAATTTGTTGCACCAACTTGGGATGCGCAAATGCAAGATATTATCTACTGTTGAAATTTTTCAGTAGAAGGCTGTGATGAGGATCCCAGAAATATCACTATCCCATATTAGAAAGGAGAGCGCGTAATTTCAGGACCCCTATGGCAGGTAGTAGATGTGACCAAACCATTAAAGTTGAAGGAAGTCAACATTAGGACAAACGAGCAGCCTAAGATGGCCAAAATTGGGGATTACTGGGATGATGATACAGTTGGGAAGATTGTGGAGTTGCTGACCAAATATCAAGACCTATTCCCTACAAAGTTCTCTGAGCTCAAGGGAATCGTAAGGGATCTGGGTGTCATGAGAATCACCTTGAATCTCGATGCACATCCTGTCAAACAGCGGCCCTATCGGGTGAACCCTAAATATAAACAAAAAGTCAAGGAGGAAATAGATAGGATGGTGGTCACAGGTATCATTGAGCCAGTGGAACATTCTGATTGGGTAATCCAAATGGTAGTTCAAGAAAATAAAACCAAAGGAGAGATAAGGATCTGCATATATCTATGCAAGCTAAATGATGCTTGCATAAATTATCCATTCCCTATGTCGTTCTCTGATGAAATATTGGATAATGTGGGAGTTCAGGAAGCATACTCGTTCATTGATGGGTTTTCAAGGTACCATCAAATAAGAATAGCACCTGAATATCGCAACATGAAAACCTTCGCGACCGAATGGGGCTCCTTCCAGTACACTGTCATGCCCTTCGGACTAAAGAATGCCCCTGCCATTTTCTTGCGCGTAGTTGTAGCTATATTCAAAGATTTCATCCATAAGTTTTTGGAGGTCTATTTTGATGATTGGATAGTGTTTGGATTAGTAAAGAAGCATGTCTCAAACCTACGCATGATGTTGGATGCCTGTAGGAAACACCAGATTTCGCTAAACCTCAAGAAATTCATATTTTGCGTACCATTTGGGATTTTTTTGGGACGCGTTGTATGTCAGCAGGGGTTGATGGTTGACCCAGCCAAGATAGTGGATATCATAAATTTAGTAGTCCCCACCACTGAGAAATAGTTGTGCTCCATCTTAGGGCACACATGTTACTATAGGAAGTTTATTCAAGAATACGCCCTAATCACTGCACCAATGGAGAAACCGCTGAAGAAGGATGTATCCTTTTTCTGGGATGAGGAGTGTCAGAAGAGTTTTGAGCTGCTGAAAGAAAATATGGTCACTGCACCTATTCTCATAATTCCATGCTGGGCGAAGGTATTTCATGTACATGTGGGTGCATCAGGCATATCCCTGAGAGATGTCTTAGCATAGCCAAGAGAAGGAGACATTGATCATCCGGTTATGTTTGCTAGCAGGAAACTCTCTAGCGCAGAGCGCAACTATTATACTACTGAACGAGAACGACTGAAAATGGTGTATGCCATGTACAAATATCGATACTATCTATTGGGAGGACACTTTAAGATGTTCACTGATCATTCATATTTAAAATACATGGTCAATAATCCTGCGTTGGGGGGGAATATTTGTCGATTGTTGCTACTATTTTCAAGAGTATGATTTTGAAATTATTGTGAAACCTGGGAGGCTGAACACAGGACCCGATCACTTGCCTCAGATCAAGAATGGAGAAGAACCCACTAGTCTGGAAGAAGGATTACCTGATGCACGACTTTTTTCTATAAAGTTGGTTGATGAGCACTTTATGCACATTATTCACTTTCTGACCACTGGGTTGGCACCTAAAGACTGTTTAGTACAACAGAAAAAGGAGTTGGTGGCACGTGCAACTGATTTCACTTTAATTGCTGGGAAATTATAAAAGTTTGAAGAAGATGAAGTATTGCGGAGGTATGTATTAGAACATGAGAGACAAGCTATCTTGGCTAAGGCCCATGGAGGGGTGGTAGGAGGCCACTACACAGGAAAATCCATTGCGTAGAAGGTGTTGAGGGTTGGGTTGTGGTGGCCCACATTTCATAGCGATGAAGATGCATATTTTCGAGCCTTTGATGCATGCCAACAAATAGGGAAGCGTTTGTGCAAAGATTAAATTCCCCTGCAACCGAAGATGGCTTTGCAGGCATTTGAAAAATGGGCTATAGACTTTTTAGGACCCACCAATCCCCTGGGAAGGAAGACTGGTACACGTTACATCATTACTGCCACTGATTATGTGAGCAGATGGGTGGAGGAAAAGGTTGTGAAGGATTGTACTATAGATATCGCTGCGCACTTCATCTTCGAGCATATTTTGACCAGGTTTGGCTGCCCAAAGATCCTAATGAGTGATAGGGGTACGCATTTTGTTAATGAAATTATTGAAGCTTTAACAGAATAATTTCAGATCCACCATGCGAAGAGTACCACATATCACCTACAAGATAATGGCGTAGTAGAGGCTTTCAATAAAATTTTGGAGAATGCATTAAATAAGGTATGTAATGCTGATTAGAGTCATTGGGACATGCACATCCCTTCACTACTATGGGCATATAGGACTACATGCAAGAAACTAACCGAGAAGACTCCTTTCAGGATGGTCTATGGAAAAGAGGCCATCATGCCCATGGAATACATTGTCCCCAGCCTACACATTGTATTGTTTACAAACATGTTGGAACCTGACATCATGGAGGAACACTTGGTGTAGCTGGTTGCCTTGGAAGAGGATTGGTTCACTAGCAGATTCAGGAGGCTCGAGAAAAATCTTGGCATGATCAGCACATTCAACAGAAGGTGTTCAAGGAAGAAGAATTGGTGCTACTTTATGACAGTCAGTTTGCATGCCACCCATGGAAGTTATGCAAGCACCGGTTGGGTCCATATATAGTAAAATAAATTACAAATGGTGGTGCCGTACGGTTGGCTAGGCTGCGCAGAGATTACCTGCCCAGGTACGTTAACGGAAGTCATCTAAAACCTTATAGGGACAACCCAAAGCCTACCAAATGACTATATGGCCAGAGTATCAGTATCATGAGTGTTGCACGCCCTAGGAAGGGAAGGCACAGGAAGGTACAGAGGGAGAGTAGATAAGGAGGCGCGGGAGGGTGCGACGGAGGCACAAGACTAGTGCGCAGCTAGAAAAACTAGCCGTTGGAATAGTAAAACTGGGTGAAAAGGTGATTTTACCATTGGATGGAGCAGGTATTTGGAAATTAATGCAGCGATCTTGGAGGATTTTTTACCATTTCCTCAAAATTAAGTCGTATTTAATGAGAATACAACCGTTTTTACTCATGGAGGGCTATAAAAGGAGGGGCGCAAGTCATAATCAGTTCCTTTCCTCTCTGAAGTTCTTATGCTCTGTATTGTGATGTGAATTCTATGTGTTTTGTAACTACACCATCTGTATGTCTGGGAGAGATACCCCATCTGATAGAGGCAACCCCGAATTCATATTCCAAGCAAGAATGACTGCCTCTAACCCTACCAAGTCGTCGCCCATTACGGCCTCTGCTGAAATTGGGTCTAAGGATGTGTTTGAAGTAACTCCCGACGTAGAAGAGGTCGTGTCCAAAATAGCCAAAGGAAAGGAGAAGGGGAATGGGAAAGCCATGAAGTGGGCTTTGGTGAAGCCGTGAACCTCCCCCAAGATTGTGCATTCCCCTCTGCAAGTTCCTCAAGCGCACTCGCCCAATCCCTCGAAGTGCCCTATCACAGTCCAGGAAGAAGCTCTGCTGGTGGCTCAACTCTCGTGGCTGCCAGCATATGTTAAGCCAAGGAAGCGGACAGTACGCACCCCCAAGAATGTAGACATTCTCTGGGAATATCTCCAAATGTTGCTGGTCTCGTAGGAGGTACCTCTCATAGGAGACATGTTTGGCAGCCTTCCATCCTTTAAATTTGATGACCACGACCTATCAAATGAATATGCCTTATCTTGAGTGGGTGCTGTATGATAATGTACCAAAGGTGGCACCAATGCCATGGGCGTGAAAGCTGGAGGCCTCAGGGATTTTGAATTTGTTGTGCATCCCCCATTTTGGGAAATATGTTATCACCATCTTGGTCACGTGCCAGCTGCTTGCACTGATCCATGATGGATGCTTGTGGATCTAAGGACGCATCCCAATTGACGTTGCTCTGATTCATAGGATCATCGGCCTGCCCATGAGGGGGCCCCATCCCATGAAGGGATTTGGAAATAAATACGAGCAAAAGGTGGCAGATTAAGTGCGAGAAAAATAGAAGGTCAACCGTGATAGGCGAGGATTCATTATAGAGACCATTGCTGACCTGGGAGTGTGCATGGGCACTCTGTTGCTCGCATGTAAGATGATGTGCAAATTTAGGCCATCGACCATCCCTACCTATGTTATTCAGCTGGCAGGACGGCGCAAGAAGGGGGTCGACTACAACTGGTCGCAGTACCTCTGTGAAGATTTTTTGTACAACATGCGTGAGGCACGGGACCAGGGAAAGTTCTTCTGCTACTCCTAGCTATTGCTGCTAATTTCCTTGATCATGTGGTAGATGCCTGATGATGTAATACTTCTTGAGATCGACCTCGATGTCTGCGAAATCACACGCTACGCCAACTTGTGGGACTCCAAGGATTCAAAGTGCATTGAGGAGAACAAGGTGTTCTGGGTGCTATTCGATCATGTGCTGGCCGTGGAGATCCATTCTAGGCTGCTTGTCGCATGCGGTGTACGAGAAGTACAAGTGCATTTCCAACTTTCATGTCACCATAAAAAATGTGTAGATCAGGGCCTGAAAATATACAGTGTGGTACAACCTCCCGTACATGGTAACTAAGGCAGAGGTTGATCAAGCCATTGCCAAATGGCTGCCTGCATGGAAACTTGGCCTTAAATATTCTACCCTATTCATAGTGGGCACCTCTAGAAAAGCTGCAGCATCGAAGGATATGGTCCAACGGAGCACAACAAAGGAGACTGAGGTTTTCTCTATTGAGAAAGTGACTACTAAGGAAACCCCCAAGGATTCCACCAAGGGGGCGGAGTAAGAGCCTCAGCGGGATGCAGAGACTGAAGGACTTGGTAGGGAGGGCACGGAGTCCCCATGCCGAAAAAAGTGCACTAGCGAGACTCCCAAAGGGCAGTAGAAGAAGCACAAGGCTGTCAAGACCAGAGGAGAAGAGGATGTTACATTAACAAAGGAAGATATGAACAAGATAACAAATGCCATTGCTACTGCCTCAGAGGATCAATGGACTGCTCTTGAAGATCAGTAGAAGGCCACACTGGAGGATTTGCAGTCTGGGTTGCAAGTGCTCTAGCTGAAAGCGGATACCCTTCAAGCGAGTGTGAACCAGGCGAGGCCAATAAAAGTGAGCCCGCTAGCTACTTCCATTGTCACATCAACAGAGAGCATGATTTTCCTTTTCCCAGGTGTCGCATTGACAGTAGAACCGCCAGTCTTGTGTGCACAAGTCAAAGCATGCATGGAAGTGAACCTTGACATCGCAAAAATAACGAGTGGGAAACTACACGCTCTCCACTTGTTCATGTCTGCTGAGCTCCAGAATAGAGAAGTCTAGGTGCAGAACGAGCTAAGTGAGGCCGAGAAGAAAATTGCTGCCAAAGCTACTGAATCCACCCAAGCTCAGGTAGCACGGATCATGACAGTTGCACAACAAGCAGAATTAGAGCACCTAATTGACTGGTTATGTGAAGACATGCCAGAAGTGATTCCTACCTATGTTGTGCCACATGGCAACGATGAGGGCTTAGTGGGTGTGTTGAAGGCATCCAGGACATAAGTGTAAGCTGTTAAAGTAGACTTGGAATAATAGATTGATGTGTTGCAAGCCTAGATGTAGCCTGAAACCCCTCTTGAGTTTCATGCCCAGCGAGCTGCACTGGTAAAGGAAGCAAAAAGAAGTATTTCAACACACATCGCCAAGGGTTCAAAATTATTAGATAATACTATGGAACTA
The DNA here is from genome assembly GCA_034641835.2 of Pinus albicaulis. NCBI lineage: Eukaryota > Viridiplantae > Streptophyta > Pinopsida > Pinales > Pinaceae > Pinus > Pinus albicaulis. Next base: position 1,402,636,544 of record CM076578.1, on the reverse strand, counting down.
TGGTCCACGGTGCAGCGCGATCCCCTCCTCCGATAGTTAAACTAGGAGTTGCGTTAGAAAGAGCAGGATTTTGAGTAGATGGAAGCTACCATTCCCACCCTTGTGGCATCCCAATGCCTAGCACGTCTTTGTACTAGCCACACTTTAAGAGACGAAATTGAGGAGCTCCACCACAAGAATCAAGTCCTGAACGATCATTTGAAACCATGGGTGGATGAAGCACTCAAGCACTCGCAAGACTTAGACGTAGTAATCAAGCAGCTGAACCAGAATTTGGACAGTGTCACTGCGGCTATGTAATGTCCAAAAATTAGCTTCAGCTAATTTGGAACATTAATTTTGCCTTAATCATTTTGTACTTCATGATCAATGAATAAATTGTAAGGGAGAATGTCCAATCCTCTTATAAATCAAGAATAAATCAGTGCCTATGTGAAAAGAGACATATTTAGGCCATCAAAATAAAATCTTACAGGTGTGAAAAGGCCAAGACCACCAAAGGAGATCCTGTTTGACCAAGTCAACAGCGCTGTCTAGGTTCATTGAACCTCCTTGATGGACTGCACAGTTCTAGAAGGGGTTTCCTAATGTGAAAAGGACCAAAGCATGAAAGTGGTTTAGGGTTTTTCAAGAGACTCCAATGTTATAAAAGGAGGATGAAGGCTCATGAGGAGGTTGTTGATCATATTTCATTTTGAGAGTTTGCTAAGGCAACTCCATTTCTCTTTTCTGTTTAGCAAGAGAAAGAGAGGATCTCTTGCTTAGGAATCCTCTATCCTTCTTTGAGTAGCTCTTGGATGGAAGTGATCTATATTGAACCACTATCAGGTTGGAAGCCAATATATGCTTGTATTGACAACGCTGGCTCATTGAGGGTTTTGCAGTTGGAGCAAGTGTAGTAAGTGGGAATTCTAGATCTGTAAGGATCTAATAGTTTTGAGGGATTTCTCTCAGGGAGGGTGTCTTGTGACCACCCGGAAGAGGATCTCTATCATATTTCCATTTAATATTTGTATATTTTACATATTGTATCATTCAACCCTAGCTACTGCGCAGTCTCTTTGTTTACTGCATTATTTCTCACGTATTGCTTCATTATTGTCTAGATCTGCTATTGTACTTGTTTCTGGTGATTGAGGCTTGCCTCTCACCTTGAAGATTAATGAAGTAGCTTGCTGATATATTATTTTCAGATCTGATGTATATTATGAATAAATTCATCTTCAGAAATTACTGAATTTTTCTGCAGTTCTGTGTACAAAAAGTTATATCTACACTTTATTATTCAGTATTTCGATGAAATCCCAAAGGGATCTTGTAAAGGAGGCTATGTAGTTTCCAGATCTGGTATGGATATGAGGTTTTAGCCATTAATATGATGTAGATATGTAATTTAATGTCATACTGATGAAGCATACTTGCTAGGACGTTGTTCAGTCATTTCTGCAACTTTACACATATTGCAGCTCCTGGATCTGAAGATTTCTTGTTCATTTCTTCATATAATTCACTGTATTCTTTAAGAATATCCATTGAAAGTCTGATATGATGCTGCTATACTGTTATATATGTCCGGTGGCTGATTTCCAGTGACTTTCATGAGGAACTTCACAATTCTGAAGAGGGTTCTTCTTCATTCCATCAACTCTTCTCTTTAGCTGATTTTTAACTAGTCAGCTTCATGGGAGATTTGTTTAAGGCCCTTAAACTCATTTTTTTTTCCTGAAATTTTGTATGAAGGTCATAAACAGCCTATAATAATGGAACCCATCCCTAAGCAGCGTTATTCTTGCACCATTTTTCTTATACAACATTTTTCCTAAGCCTCTTGCAGTTTTTCCTAGTAGTGGAATATCCCGCTTCTCCCTTGTTTGGTTTTTTCTTCTCTTTTCAATCCATTATTTAGATCTGCAGATATAAGTATCCCAAGGGTAGTAAAATACAAGAGGAGTGTGTCATTCCCATACTTTTTGTGTTTCATCAGTCTTCTATAGACAAAGTCTAGAACGGGCCAAGAAGCCTCTGGTTTTCACCCTCTCTTTAGAGGTGATATAACCAGTAAATTCCCTACTAGTCTATCTCTGGTTTATAAGTTTCTAGTGTGTTTCCCACACTACTGTGATCCCATAGAGGAATATCTTAAGATATTCCATATTGTTCCTATTTTTCCCCATTTGGGACATTACAGTGGTATCAGAGCATGATCTCTGGCTCCGCCTATCAGATCAAGCTATCAGTGAAATAAAGAGCAAGGGAAACATGGAAAGGATGAGATTACTCTCATATTTTTTCAGATCTAAGAATAACCTCCCCAAGGAGGGTGTGCAAGAAGAAAAGAGAAGCAGTAGTGAAGCTCCCAAGGAGTTTCAAAAAGAATATTTTCCAATCAGATCTGCAAGATCTATGCATGAGGAACAATCTAAATCCTCATCTCATGGATATGAGCACTCATCCATATCATCAAAGCTTCAGCAGTTTGCCAATGATTCCTTCATGAAGGAGGAGAAATAAGGTGTGAGCTTGATTGATGCATTGCCAAGGGCAAGATCTCCATTTGGTGAAGAGTCCTCATCTCAAGAGGAAAGCATGAAGGGTTCTCCTTCAAGGGTTGATCCAGATCTATTATCTCTCATTGATGATGGGACAATTTCAGTTATTGAAGATGTTGGTGTCCCGTGTTTTGACAGTTTGGCAAATCAAAAGACAAGGCAACATCAGAACCAATCTTTAGAGTTCCAAGATCTAGTCCTCCTGTTCTCAGAGAGGGATCTCTCAAATATTTGTTTGCAAAGGTTTATCTTGTTTGCTTTGATTATGGATTTTAGACTAGTTATTTTAAGTGTAGATGTTTGTTTGGTTGGGTTGAGTTGATACATCAGAAACTGAAAGGTCTAGGAAAGATAGACAGAAAGAGGAAATATCTGGTTCATTGGGCAATGGAGTCAAAATAAGGTCATGAAAAACTCTTCAAGGGATATGGGATATCAAAGGGAAAATCTAACTTGGCCATAGGATCCTTTGTTTTGGAATGAGATGGACATTAATGTTTTGGAAAGAGAAACTTAATTCTCAACAAAGGGAACTTGAAAACATAACTTAATGATAAAGAGATATTTGATGGACAGGGCTAACCATAAATTCCACAAACATTCTTTAAGCAAATAATGACTTCAAGAAAACTTTTAAAATGAAATATAAGATTCGGGGAACTCCCTATTTCCTCAAAGATTTTATTTTAAAGGACTTAGAAAACATAAAAGATTCACTGATAGCTGCATTCATAGAAGAGGGAACACCTAAATAACATCTATGCTTGCAACTATAAAGACCTTCAAAACAACTTTTCAAGCAGGGGCAACGGTTAAGATCAAAACCGACCTCTTTGATTAACTTAAGACAATGGTACTTCAAAGGGAGACTTCAATAACGGCTTTCAAGTGATGGCAGACAAGCAGGGAGAACCATAAATCATGTTGAAACCAAATATTTGAGCTATTAAGGAAATAAACAAGCATGAAGACTAAAGAGAAGGTTTAAAGCCTCTAAAATACTTCAGCAGAAGAAAACATAAAATAGTGAAGGGTGAACAGGTCTAAGGTGCTTCCAGGAGTCATTTCTTAGCCTAAAACTTTTAGCCTACTATAGTAAGAGATTATGAAACATAATGAAAACAGGAGAAAACATTTAACAGTTAGAATACTTCACCAACAACCAAGCTCATGAATCCAGTGATAGAGCCTTCTCAGGAACAGGGATGCAATAGCATCATCAAGACATCCAAGACTTCAATTTGTTTTCAACTTCAACAGACTTGTATATTTATTTCAGAGAGTTTCAATGTTACAACTTGTGATCAAACAGCAACCAACAACCAACCAACACTTCACTCATCTCTGCTGTGGTATATATAGAAAGATGAGGAGGTGAGATCTAAAAAAGATCTCAATTACAATTAATACAGGATTTAAATGGCCCATTGGCCCTTGGGATGCTCAATGAAGAAACAGAAGAGGTGTTCACCGTATCAATTGATTTGCACTCATGATTTTAAGCTGGGTAGGAGTATTTTTTGACCTTTGAGGCACAGGTAGTCCGAAGTAACTATGCAGATATTCTTTGCATTGAAGGCCCTGGCGGAAGTGACTTCTTTGGCTGTGTCGAGGCAAAAATCTGATCCTGATCAATAAATCCAGCTCCTGATTGAATCCTTTGAGGCATAGGTGGCGCTGTGGTGGTTGAGGAATCAATTTGCCTCAGATATGGCGGTGGAGGCATTATGTCTGATAAACACTTTTAGGTTTTCCTTTTAAGCTGTGTTTTAGGCTGGGAGATTAGGCTTCTGATGGCCGTCTTAGCCGTAATCCCTTCCAATCTGTCCATTAAACTCTCGCTCTGATCCATTTCTTCTTTCTGATACTCTTTTTCTGGGTTTGTTCGATGTTTTCCAGGTTTGACAGGGGCATGCTGCGTCAACGGCTCATGAAACCTTGTTGACAACTCAGTCCTATATCTTGTGGTCAATTTCCTTTGTTAAATCGAAAGAACGGGAGTCATCACCCTCATCCTTCGAATCTTCTTCAGACATGGCGAAAGAATTTTAAAACCTGCAAATTACAAACAAAATTATAAAATCCCGCGTTTATATGGAAAACTGCATCGGAAGGTGTGCGGGGGAGTGGGGCGATCGGAACCGTTGATCGCGCTGTGATCAACGGTCGGGAGCGATTTGGAAAGTCCGCAGAGGAAAAAGGTTGACCGCGTAATGGAATCAGGAATTTGAATGCGGACCGTCGATCTGCAGAGATTGACGGCGGAGATGGATTTTCAGTTGCGCCGGGGTCCAGCTAAAACGCATGCAGCTTGATTAAAGGGCGGGCAGCTCGGATAGGCGATCACCGTTAGATGTGCAGGACTAGATTGGACGACTGTTATTTATTCCGCTGGGTGGCTATGGTTTGACGGATAATGTGCGGGGGACTGACTTTACGCGGTGGTTTTTGAAAAGTACAGAGGACTCGTGTCAAGAGGTGTGTGGAATCGCTAGGCCTGGGGCCAAAACAACCTTTGCCCGAAGAGTGGTGCGGAATAAACCGTGGTTTTGGAAAACAACGCAGGGAATGGCGGGGTCCATAGGGCAAGTAGCGCTCCGCGTCGTCCGATCTGTGGAGCAGATCGATGGTCGAGATAACTTCATAAATTATTTTGGCGGAAAACCTTAGAAATTAATAAAAACCTGATTTTCATAGTTTACCAAGGTTTTTGGTGTTTTTGGGGGGAGGAATTTCTTTGGAAAGATAAGCGCCTGATGCTTAGAGTAGTTGGTTCTGGCGCTCAGTTATATGGACGGAGGGATGCTAGGAACTTGGCCCGTGGGGGCTCAAGTCTAATGTATAGGAAATATGCATTTCCTATGGTTTTTTTAATGGGTTTTTCAAGGGAAATGAAGGTTTCCGATAAGGTCAAGAAGGGGTCTTACACCTTTAGGAAATGGATTTAATGAAGAAAAAGGAAGAATCATGAAGTCAAGGGGTTTTCGAGGGAAATGGAGAAAAGGAACTGAGATTAGCTTTTGAAGAGAAGGGAGGGGAAAAGGGGTCCTTTGCAGCAGTACTTTGGCTTTAGAAATCAGCAGGATTTCTGAGTACTAAATGGAAACAATAGTGAATATTAACCAAGGATAGGAAATTATCAAAAGTCTTCAAGTATCAGCAATTTTAATCATGAAATTGTTTCTTGAAGGATATCCAAAATTATTTAGCCACCATCTGATATGACAGAATTTTATGGGTGGCTAATAGTGGCTCCACTTGGGGATGGTGTCCTTTTGAAGGCATCAAGAACTGCAGACTTGTATTCTCTGGGAGGCTGATCAATTTCCTCATCCATTGGGTTGTTTCTTATACTTTGAAAGATATTTCTTTTCTCTGGAAACCAATTGTCAATCTTTGGAAAAAAATGGAACTCTTATCAACAAACTTTCTACCTACCCAATCCTACTGATCTAACATTTTCTCTTCATCATATTTCACTTGGATTGGCAAACTCTCTTACAAAATTTTATTCTTTTGAAAGCATAAAAAATAATCTAACTCTACTCCTTATTTCTTCATGGATCCAGATTAAACAGTTGGATCCATATGATTCTCTACCTAATCTACTGTCTGTTGGGATTAAGTTGTCCAACAGACTTCCATTCTCTAAATTCTATAACATAAATTCAAAAACAGTCAAGTCAAGATTAAGCTTTTTAACTTGCTGTGATCTATGGCATAAAAACAAGCTGCACATAGATTATTATTTGCAGAAAATTAAAATCAAAATGGAAGGTTTAAGATCTGAAAGTTTCTCATCATGGCCTTCTCTTTTCTTCATAGCTCTGTTTTTGCTTTTGTTGAGCTGTCTCTTCCTTGATAATCTGATTCAGATTTTGGGCAGATTAGAACCAGTTCTTCTCTTTTATGACTCGGGAAATAAAACAGTTTTGAGTCATCTCTCTTTGGAGACTTTGGTTCAGATTTTGAATTTGTTTGAACCTTTAATTTCTATCCTAATCTATCTACTGATAAGCCAAGATTAAACAGTTTGGCAAACCAAATTCACTACCCTATCAGCAGAAAATTTAAAACTAATTAGTCAAGATTAGGCTATTTGACTAACTAGAAGTGTGGTTATCAGGAGTGGCATTTAAGCTTGCACACTTTCAGATTTGTTTCTCTTTTTTGGCATGGGGCTTTTCCTTTTTTTTTTTTTTTTTTTTTAAAACTGCCCTCTTTTCTTTCTTTCTATTGTTTTTGTGTTTTTGATTTTTCATAACTTTGAATGCAATGGTTAGACTATGATATTTACAATGATAAAAACAAAAATGCTTTAAAACTTAGGATTCTTGGCAGAAGTAATGCTTGAGCATCCTGCCATTGACAGGACCTCCATACAGGTCTTCTCCATTCATTTCTTTCAAGAAAAATGTATTATGACCCCTCTCAGCATAAATAACATATGGCCCTTTCCACAAGTTCTCAAACTTGCCATGTTTCCCCTTCTCTTCTCTCCTTGAATCCCATTTAAGAACAACACTTCCAATTTGGAAGTTATTTGCCTTAGTCCTTTTATCAAATTGCTTCTTCATATTTTCTTGGACTAACTGTGTTCTTTCATAAACTTCTTCTCGGGTCTGCTGCAAATGAATTGTTTGGTTGATCCTCCTCTGCATATCATTTTCTTCAACCTGTACTTCTTGAAGGAGCTTCATGACTGGAACTCCTAATGAGGTAGGAAAGATTGCTTACATGCCATAAACTAACTGATAGGGGGACATATTTATTGATTTCTTTATGGTTAGTCTATCGGCCCATAAGGAATGAACCAGCTTACTGTGCCATGATTTTATATTTTCTTCCAACAGCTTTTTAATGATATTAATGAGACTCTTGTTGGAGGATTCAGCTAATCCATTCCCTTGGGGATAGTAAGCAGTGGAATGGCCCAAGGTTATATGGTATTTGTGATAGAAATCAACCATATTTTTGGATTTGAAAGCAACAACATTGTCTGTTATGATTTTTCTGGGACAAGCAAATCTGGATAGGATATGGGTTTTAAGAAACTTGATAATGACAGAGTCATTAGCATTCCTGGTAGGTATAGATTCTATCCATTTGGTGAAGAAGTCAGTGGCTGTGAGGATCCGCTTATGTTGAGTTGAGGAAGATGGATGAATTTCTCCAATGAAGTCCAGCCCCCATTGTTGAAAAGGTGCCTCAACTCTAATAGGATGTAGGGGTAAGGGAAGGAGCTTTCTCTTGCCATCAAAGATTTGACACTTATGGCACGACATGACCAGCTTCTGAGTGTCTGGGAAAAGGGTAGGCCAATAGTAACCTGATCTGAGAATTTTTTTTGTTGTGGCCTTCCAGTATAGGTGTCCTCCACATTCACCATCGTGCAATTCATGCATGATTTTTCTTGCATCATCTTCAAGTAAACATTTGAGCAAAATTCCAACAGCATTTTTCCAATATAATACTCCATTTAATATGCAAAAACTCAAAGCCTTTTGTTTCAAGAATCTAGCCTTAGTTTTAGATAAAGAAGGAGGGGTATTTAAATATAAAAGCACATAAACAATGTCAACATACCAAGGAGAATTTAGAAAGGTTTCTTCAATAAAAGGAGCATCAGATTCTTCTATTTCTTCCAACACATCTACCATATTCATGTCTAATGCTTGGAAGTTAGACTTAGCCATGAGTTTTGCTAATTCTTGCCCTTTTACCAGTTTGGTGGGCCTAATTTCTAAGTCATATTCAAGAATAGTTGCAATCCACTTTACCCTTTTACCATCACGGTCCTGACTTAGAATATCCTTGACAACAGTATGTGGAACAAAAGCAATTATGTGAGAGTGTAATATGTAGACCCTAAAGTCTTTTAAAGCTTTCACTAATGCTAAGGCTTGCTTCTCCATGATGTTATAATTGAGAGGAGCATCTCTTAAGGCCCTACTAAAGAAGGATATTGGCTGTTCTTGTCCTAAATCATTTTTCTGAAGCAAGATTGTAGCTATTGTATGTTCAGATGAAAAAGAAAAAATATAAAAGTCTTCGGTAAAATCAGGACTAATTAGGACTGGTGTTTGGGTAAGAGCTTGTTTGACCAGTTCGAATGATTGTTTAGCTGGTAAAGTCCATTTTACTCCCATGTTTTTCTTAAGCATGTTTGTAATTTTTTTTAATAGCTCAGCAAGGTTGGGAATAAACCTTCTCAAAAAATTTATCTTTCCAATGAAGGATTGCAATTCCTTGAGGCTTCTAGGATGGCTAATTTGCAATATGCCATCTATCCTTGTAGGGTCTATTTTGATTCCTTATTCTGAAATAATATGACCAAGAAGTTTCCCTTCTTGGAGACCAAAGAGGGTCTTCTTGGGATTCAGTGATAAGCCAAATTTCCTACACTTCTCAAAAACCTTTCTTAGGTGAATCAAATGCTCTTCATCAGTTTTCGAGAAAATAGTTATGTCATCAAGGTAAATAATTATAAAATAGCCAATATCTTCAGAGAAGGCTATGTCCATGGCCCTTTGGAAAGTGGCCCCTGCGTTCATTAATCCGAAAGGCATTTTGACCTACATAAAGGTGCCCCAAGGTGTGGTAAAAGCAGTTTTGATTTGATCACTTGGGAGCACTAACACCTGATTGTAACCCAAGAAACCATCTAAAAGGGATATTCTTCTTGACCCAACTACTCTTTGAAGTATATGGTCCATTTTGGGCAAGGGGTAGTTGTCCTTTAAAGAGGCTCTGTTTAAATTTCTGAAGTCAATACAGAGCCTGATTTCCCCGGTTTTCTTTCTAACAGAAACTAAGTTTGATACCCATTCTGAAAATCTAATGGGTACTATGATCCCAACATTATACATTTTCTCAATTTCTGCCTTAATCAAAGGTAGTAAAAGAGGATTTATTCTCCTTAGTTTTTGCTTGAAAGGCTTTTGATTTTCCTTCAAGGGAATTTTATGCTGGATGATGCTGGTATCATATGATTTCAAGTCTTTGTATTCCCAAGCAAACACATCTTTAAACTCTTTGAAAAGCTCTATGTACTGCAATTTTATGTGAGTTGGGAGGGTGCTGGATAGCTTGATCATCTTGGGTTCTGCTAGATTTCCTATGTTATGTTCTTCTACATTTGTTTCCACAAGCTCCATTCTGGGTTCTTTAGCTACATTGTTGAGATCAAACAGGTGTTCTAAAGGTGTGAGACCTCTTGGGATCTTATCATTTTTGCATTGTAAGACTTCCAAGTCTTCTTGGTCTTCATTGTTCACTACCTCTGCTTCAAATGGATTTTCGTAATGATTTATATTAGCAGGATACGTCATTTCAGCCTCTGGGATTTGTTCAATATACAAACAGTTTTCTTCATGGCTAGTTTCTGGTGTTGGTATGCTGAAATCATTTTCTGATTTCAAGAAATCATCTATGTGTTTGTCAGATTCAAACACCTGCCATTGATCTTTGTTATCAGGCACAGCAGGTATGTGTTTCACCTTCATACTGAGTTGTTCATTTATTTCAGGTACTTGGAAATTGCTGGCCATGAAGGCAAGTTCATTTGCTAGATGATTCAGTGCTCTAGGAATGAAAATGAGTTCATATTTTTCGAAATTTTTTAGTAGGTCTAGGGCAGAATTTCGATATTCCCTAAGCCTTGGATTCTTGGTTGAGTATTCTCCTTTGATTTGTTTGATGATAAGTTCAGAATCTCCTAAGATAGATATCATTTAGGCTTTTAACTGTTTGAGCAATTGTAAACCTAGGAGGAGGGCTTCGTACTCAGCGATGTTGTTAGTGCACGGGAAATCTAATTTGTATGAAAAACTCTGATTTGTGTTTTGAATCCAGATACCTACCCCTGCACTAGTTTTATTGCAGGATCCATCAAAATTTACTGTCCAGAGCATGTTTGACTCATTTTCACTTTCTTGTTGTTGTTGATTGTCAATATTTTGAAGTTGATTCGAGGTAAGATTGGATTGTTCTGGTGAATTGATTGGGTCCATGTTTTCTTTACCTTGTTGGGTAATTTCATCTTCGTTACACAAGATAAAGGAGTCTAAACTTGATTGAATATAATAGATTGGAGTGTTTTTTGGTTTGTCCATGTTACTCACCATGTACTTCATGTGGGATTCTCTGTATAGTCTTCTGTTTTGGTTAAAAACAGGGATGGTGGCATAAGACATATCCATTTGAAGGCTTCCCTGAAGTTTGGATCCCCATGATCTTGATAAGAGCATGCCATACTTAGGGGGAATGTCAGCTACAACTACATCCATTACTAGATTCTTGGCGGGGATCTGAGCTAAGTTAACACATAAATATTTGATTAAACCCAAACATTTGACTCTTCTTGAGTCAAAAGAATACAAATCTTTGTATGGTTTAGTAATCTCTAAGCCTAGACTTTCCATTACTACTTTGGGCATTAGATTGTGTGAAGCTCCAGAATCTAACATGGCATTATGTAGAATTTTATCGTGTATGTTCAAACTAACATAGAAGGGAGGGACTGGTTCTTCTTGATATTTTCCTTCAACCTCTGGGCCAAACAACAACTCAGGCTTGTCATCCATCAAGTTTAAGGTTTCAGTATCACTTCCTAAGTTTAAAGCTTTCAAAACTTGGTTTTTGTACACTTCTTGGGTTACTAGTTCAGCTAGGGGGATGGTAATTTTTATCTTAGCAATCTCTCCCTCAAGGCTGAAAGGAATAATTGACTTGTTAATATTTATATCTATTTTTTCAATTGAATTCTTTTCAGCAGCTTTGATTTGCTGAACCTTGCTTGAACTAGTGATAGGAATAGTTTTACTAGGACCACTAGCTGAAGTGCTAGGGGTGCTTTGTTCAGCATTTGGTTGGATTCCCTTGTCTTTATTTAAATCTGGTTTTTTGGCCGAAATGTTGGTTTTTTCTGCTGTCCTCTTGGGCTGGTTTTCTGTGTTTTTCTTGACAGCAGTGCTAGTATTCTTATCTTTTGAATTCTCTATACTTCCCTTGCTCCTAAGATCATACTGTTTGTGTACCTCCATGATTGCATTTTCAAAACCCAATCTATAGTCATCAGAATCTTCATAGGTGTTTGTATTTTGATCATTAGAGAAGAAACCTTGTTCTTCCTCAGTGAGGAAAACATCATCCCCACTGTCTAAGCCAATCAAGTTTACATGTGATTCTTCCAACCTTTCCAACTCCCTATCTTCCTCATATTGATCTACATAGTTCTGTTGAAAGGGAGGTCTAATTTGTTGGTCACTTTCTTTTTGCTTATCTTGATTGTTATCTCTTCTATAATTCTGATTTCTATTTCTGTTTTGATTGTTTTGAAGTGTAGTCTGGTCTTGATTTGCTTGTGCTTTCTTAATTATGTTCATCTCTTTCATCATTTCTTCCAACATTCTCTCCATTTTTGAGCTTGAAGTAGAGGGAGGGGATTCCTCTCTGAAATATACTCTCTTTTCAGTTTTCATTCTTGCTCTCTTTTCTATTAAGTTGACTTCCACAGAAAGAGCACCCCTTTTCATATCTTCAAGAGTTGCAAAATCTCTCTCTCTCAGTGAATAAGTCATGTCAGAGTCAAATCCTTCAGGAAACTTGTTTAAGGCTGAGCCTTGTGGAGGTTTTAGTTATGGGGAAAGTGCATTATATACACTGTTAAATCTAGTACAATATGCTTGTACACTTTCCCCAGGATTCCTACGGAGATTGTTGTAATCAACAAGGACTTGGAGAGGATTCTTCTTTACTTCCCATTTGTTTAGGAATGTTTGATGGAAGGCTTGGAGATCGTTAATACTACGGGGGGCTAAACCTTTAAACCATTTTCTTAATTCTCTCCCTAAGCTCTGAGAAAATAATCTAAGTTTGACAGAATCATCATCAATTTCATTTCGGTCAAAATAGTCATTCATCTTATCCACATGTTGTGATGCAGTTGTAGCATTATTAGCATCATATAATGGAATTTTGGACTGATAGTCTTGTGGAATATTGACTAGTGGTACAGTAAGGGCTAAGGGAGCATATCATGCTGCCATGATATGTGGTGGGGGTGGATTAACAAGTGGTGGATTGAAAAGAGGGAAAGTGGGTTGAGGTGTGGTGGTTTGAACAGTGGATGTAGGATGAGTAGAAGTGGATGGGCCAGGAGTAGACTGCTGAGCTGATCTTGGATGAGAGACACCTAGGATGTGAAGAAAATGTAAATAAGGAGGTGTTGTTTCTCTGCTGCCAAGATGTTCACTTGTTTCAGGAGAAGATAGTGAAGACTCAGAATCTAGTTGTTCTAACTCACTAAATGACCTAGTCCTAAATGGATTAACCAAGTCAGCTTGTGAGTGTTGTAGAGCTGAAAGTTTTTCAGGAACTGATTTAGCTCTTGGGGGTGATCTGAAAACAATTGATAATTTAATCTTAGGAGACTTCCAAAGGATACTTTCTGGGTCATCAACTATCTCAGGTGGGTTGGGGTCAGGATGGGCTCTAATGTAGATATTTCTAGAAGCCACTATGGTGTGTTTTTAGACCCAAAATAACAAGAAAAGTTCAACCAAGTATGACAATATTTGAGAGGTTAACTGATCTGTTTACACAAATTTTGATCCTACAGTTCTCTAACTAGATTTGGAAAATGTTATAATGGTAAGGGTTCTTTCCAGTGGAGTCTTAAGGTCTGCTCAGGATTGTGGAGTCGCCAGGTGGAAATTTTAGAGTGTTTTCAAAGAGGTACACTTTCCACCACAGTGCTTGTGAAACATCCTTTTTTAAGGATATCCCGAAACACAACAAACTCTAACCAGAGATTGAATGGGAGGGCATTCACCAGATATATCACCTCTAAAAGAGGATGAGATCTAGAGGCTATCTGGCCCTTTCCAGACTCTGTCTAAGAGTACAAGGTAAAACACATCAAAGGTAAGTGATATGTGGGAATGAGTGTTTCACTATAAAGTGGAATTTTTTAGCTCGTGAGGAGGTAAAAGGTTCTATGGTCCACTACCATGTTTATTATGAAGCCAAACTTGAAATATTTTTGGGTTTTTCTGAGTTTATTTTGGTTTTATAGGTTAAGAGAGTGTTCTAAGTCTGATTTTGCACTTAGCTAAGGTGTTCAAACAAATAGAGTTTCTCTTATGGCTTGGTAACTGGTTCCTTCAAGGTTTGATAAGGATTAAAAGGAATCCTAAGGGTTACTTAGTTTGTCACTGATTCAATCAATTCCTATCATGATTGCCATTATGTTAGGCAGTGCTTGAAGAAAGTTACTTATGTTATACTGGACCTAAAGGTTTTAAGAAAGGTATTGAAACCTCTAATTCTCAGTAGGGTCCCACCGTGATCGCCATTATGTTGGTGTGAGCAGTGGGATAAATCCAGAATGTGTTCTTTATCAAGTTAACGGCCTAAATAGCATTAATAGATGTTTTCAACTCACCGTATTACTCAGTAAGGTCCCACCGTGATCGCCATTATGTTGGTCTCCCGTGTTTTGACAGTTTGGAAAATCAAAAGACAAGGCAACATCAGAACCAATCTTTAGAGTTCTAGGATCTAGTCCTCCTGTTCTCAGAGAGGGATCTCTCAAATATTTGTTTGCAAAGGTTTATCTTGTTTTCTTTGATTATGGATTTTAGACTAGTTATTTTAAGTGCAGATGTTTGTTTGGTTGGGTTGAGTTGATACAGCAGAAACTGAAAGGTTTAGGAAAGATAGACAGAAAGAGGAAATATCTGGTTCATTGGGAAATGGAGTCAAAATAAGGTCATGACAAACTCTTCAAGGGATATGGGATATCAAAGGGAAAATCTAACTTGGCCACATGATCCTTTGTTTTGGAATGAGATGGACATTAATGTTTTGGAAAGAGAAACTTAATTCTCAACAAAGGGAACTTGAAAACATAACTTTACGATAAAGAGATATTTGATAGACAGGGCTAACCATAAATTCCACAAACATTCTTTAAGAAAATAATGACTTCAAGACAACTTTTAAAATGAAATCTAAGATTCGGGGAACTCCCTATTTCCTCAAAGATTTTATTTTAAAGGACTTAGAAAACATAAAAGATTCACTGATAGTTGCATTCATAGAAGAGGGAACACCTAAATAACATCTATGCTTACAACTATAAAGACCTTCAAAACAACTGTTCAAGCAATGGCAAAGGGCAAGATCAAAACCGACCTCTTTGATTAACTTAAAACAATGGTACTTCAAAGGGAGACTTCAATAACCGCTTTCAAGTGATAGCAGACAAGCAGGGAGAACCATAAATCATGCTGAAACCAAATATTCAAGCTATTAAGGAAATAAACAAGCATGAATACTAAAGAGAAATTTTAAAGCCTCTAAAATACTTCAGCAGAAGAAAACATAAAACAGTGAAGGATGAACAGGTCTAAGGTGCTTCCAGGAGTCATTTCTTAGCCTAAAACTTTCAACCTATTGTAGTAAGAGATTATGAAACATAATGAAAACAGGAGAAAACATTAAACAGTTAGAATACTTCACCAACAACCAAGCTCATGAATCCAGTGATAGAGCCTTCTCAGGAACAGGGATGCAACAGCATCATCAAGACATCCAAGACTTCAATTTGTTTTTCAACTTCAACAGAATTGTATATTTATTTCAGAGAGTTTCAATGTTACAACTTGTGATCAAACAGCAACCAACAACCAACCAACACTTCACTCATCTCTGCTGTGGTATATATAGAAAGATGAGGAGGTGAGATCTAAAAAAGATCTCAATTAAAATTAATACAGGATTTAAATGGCCCATTGGCCCTTGGGATGCTCAATGAAGAAACAGAAGAGGTGTTCACCGTAATAATTGATTTGCACTCATGATTTTAAGCTGGGTAGGAGTATTTTTTGACCTTTGAGGCACAGGTAGTCCGAAGTAACTCTGCAGATATTCTTTGCATTGAAGGCCCTGGCGGAAGTGACTTCTTTGGCTGTGTCGAGGCAAAAATCTGATCCTCTTCAATAAATCCAGCTCCTGATTGAATCCTTTGAGGCACAGGTGGCACTGTGGTGGTTGAGGAATCAATTTTCCTCAGATATGGCGGTGGAGGCATTATGTCTGATAAACACTTTTAGGTTTTCCTTTTAAGCTGTGTTTTAGGCTGGGAGATTAGGCTTCTGATGGCCATCTTAGCCGTAATCCCTTCCAATCTGTCCATTAAACTCTCGCTCTGATCCATTTCTGCTTTCTGATACTCTTTTTCTGGGTTTGTTCGATGTTTTCCAGGTTTGACAGGGGCATGCTGCGTCAACGGCTCATGAAACCTTATTGACAACTCAGTCCTATATCCTGTGGTCAATTTCCTTTGTTAAATTGAAAGAACGGGAGTCGTCACCCTCGT
Source organism: Pinus albicaulis (assembly GCA_034641835.2). NCBI lineage: Eukaryota > Viridiplantae > Streptophyta > Pinopsida > Pinales > Pinaceae > Pinus > Pinus albicaulis. The sequence goes on along the minus strand of CM076578.1, from coordinate 1,402,620,611 downwards.
CCTTCGAATCTTCTTCAGACATGGCGAAAGAATTTTAAAACCTGCAAATACAAACAAAATTATAAAATCCTACGTTTATATGGAAAACTGCATCGGAAGGTGTGCGGGGGAGTGGGGCGATCAGAACCGTTGATCGCGCTGTGATCAACGATCGGGAGCGATTTGGAAAGTCCGCGGAGGAAAAAGGTTGACCGCGTAATGGAATCAGGAATTTGAATGCAGACCGTCGATCTGCAGAGATCGACAGCGGAGATGGATTTTCAGTTGCGCCGGGGTCCAGCTAAAACGCATGCAGCTTTATTAAAGGGCGGGCAGCTTGGATAGGCGATCACCGTTAGATGTGCGGGACCAGATTGGATGGCTGTTATTTATTCCGCTAGGCGGCTATGATCTGACGGATAATGCACGGGGGACTGACTTTACACGGTGGTTTTTGAAAAGTACAGAGGACGCGTGTCAAGAGGTGTGTGGAATCGCTGGGCCTCGGGCCAAAACAACCTTTGCCCGAAGAGTGGTGCGGAATAAACCGTGGTTTTGGAGAACAGGGCAGGGAATGGCGGGGTCCACAGGGCAAGTAGCGCTCCGCGCCGTCCGATCTGTGGAGTAGATCGATGGTCGAGATAACTTCATAAATTATTTGGGCAGAAAACCTTAGAAATTAATAAAAACCCGATTTTCACAGTTTACCAAGGTTTTTGGTGTTTTCGGGCGGAGGAATTTCTTTGGAAAGATAAGCGCCTGATGCTTAGAGCAGTTGGTTTTGGCGCTCAGTTATATGGATGGAGGGATGCTAGGAACTTGGCCTGCGGGGGCTCAAGTCTAATGTATAGGAAATATGCATTTCCTATGGTTTTTTTAATGGGTTTTTCAAGGAAAATGAAGGTTTCTGATAAGGTCAAGAAGGGGTCTTACACCTTTAGGAAATGGATTTAATGAAGAAAAAGGAAGAATCATGAAGTCGAGGGGTTTTCGAGGGAAATGGAGAAAAGGAACTGAGATTATATTTTAAGGAGAAGGGAGGGGAAAAGGGGTCCTTTGTAGCAGTACTTTGGCTTTAGAAATCAGCAGGATTTCTGAGTAATAAATGGAAACAGTAGTGAATATTAACCAAGGATAGGAAATTATCAAAAGTCTTCAAGTATCAACAATTTTAATCATGAAATTGTTTCTTGAAGGCTATCCAACATTATTTAGCCACCATCTGATATGATAGAATTTTACGGGTGGCTAACAGAAGAGGAGGAGAAGGAAGAGGAAGATGAGAACGCAGTCACCTCAAGGGCACCTCAAGCACTTCATGAGGAAGAGGTTGGGGCACTTGCTCCAAAAATAAAAACTCTTGCACCCTTACAAAGAGTCCCCCAGGATCTCATACATGAGGAGTATGTACCATAATTTATTAATGATGAGGCCTTGGAGATAGGGAAGGAAGAGAGATATGAGAACGCAGCCACCTCAAGGGCACCTCAAGCACTTCATGAGGAGGAGGTTGGAGCACTTGCTCCAAGAAAAGAGACTCTTGCCCTCTTGCAAAGGGTCCCACAGGATCTCATGCATAAGGAGGATGTACTATCACTAATTTGTGATGAGGTCTTGGAGGTAGGAGAGGTTGAAGGAGAGGAAGAGCATCATAATGAAGGAAGCATGAATCCTCCTCTACTTCAAAGCTTGGAAAGACAAGGAGGCAAAAGGATCAATGTAGCTATGGTGAGGGCAAGTCTGCCTACTTAAATCCAGATCCTACTTCATGCCTTCATACTTCTTTGCAAGGAGGCCCTCTACAAGGAGCACCTCTTGATAGGAGTCAATCTAAAGTGTTCCTTAATCTATGGGCTGCATATGCCTACTTTGCCAAGGAAGGAGCCTTGGGAGAAGCTAGCACAACGCAGAGAATCTCTCAAGGATTCAGGAGAGAGATGAGCAGTTTCCTGAAGGGGACATTGCAAAATCCCATTCAAATATCTGCGCTGAGGAAGGAGAAATCAGAGATCTATGATGGCATGGGCATGAGGACACATGGCAACTCCATTTCTTTGGGGCAGCCCATGATCTCTTCATTCACAAAGAAGGTTTCTGAAGATGGCAAGGGGATCCTAACCCTCTTGTATACATGGGCCAAAAGTAGGAGATTTTGGAAGACAAAGACCCTCCAAGGGGAAGTTGATTTCCATATGCTCCAATATTGTCTTGTACAAGAACAACTGCAAATGGGGTAGCAAAAGGATGATGATTATGCTCCAGCATTTGATTTTGATATCAAGGATGTCAAAGATGGGAGCCATGAGAGGACAGGGGCTGCATTTCAGATTTCTACAGCACTGTCATTCTTGGAGAGCTTGGATCCTTGTCGGGATTCCCAACTCAAGATGGAATACTGCAAGGAACTTTTCACAATGGGGGTTCTTGAAGGGGAAGTAAAGGATGAAAGGTTCAAGGTGGTAGATGGAGTTATCTATTTCTACAATATTATTCTTTTGGCTGGTAACTCCAAACTCAAGGAGGGACTATTTGATGCCATCTATGAAATCCTACTTTCCAAACCCACTAGGTTTGTCAAAGCATATCATACTCTCTTGGGTGGATTCATATGGGAAGGCTACAAAGAATATGTGTACTCTCATATGAAGAAGTGCATGGACTACTTGGTTGAGGAGGAGGAACATAGCTCTTGGGAGGAGCCACCATTCACACCTCCTTATCCTTTGAGTGTGAGGGGGAACTCATCCATGAGTTACCCTAGTGATGTAAAACAAGTATATAGAGAGACTCATCCTCTTGAGCATTATTTTGCATCTCCTATATGCTTATATTTTTCTGAAACTTATTTGCAGGGCATGGTGCCAAGATGGGACACTAAGTATGATGGGTTTCATGGGCTATCTAAGGCCATGAACTATGTTGATGAAGGCCATTATTTGGAGAACCTTGGAAAGCTACTACATTCCTCATGGTGTGACTATTTTACACCAACCATGATATACATTCTCCAAGCATTCCAAAGACATGAGGCAGCAAACAAGTGTTGGGGGAGGAACTTGTCATATCTTGTTCTATGGCAGCTGAGGATAAAAATACGCTGGTTGCACATGAGGGAACATATTCCTTCTTATCTATCACACATGGCAGCTAGGATACTTTTAATCATGATCCCACAAGCTGAAGATGTCCTTATCTTTGTTGGGGGCATAGTTGGAGGAAAGGCACACTTGTTGAATGTGCCCTTGGGGGAAGGAGTTCCCCATTCTTATTGCATTACATGCTTCCATGGGAGCATGAGATTTTGTATGGCCAGATTAAGCATTTGTCTATTTGTAAAGTGAGCCATATGTTGGATGGTGGCATGCCTCTCACATGTAGTGGGGAGGAAATTTTTTGTGGATTGCCAAGATGGGAGGTAATCCACTTCATTTTGATGATAGCATGGGGATGGGAGTCTTTCGTGGATCATTAAAACCTCATGATAGACATCACTTCTTTCTTGAGGAGGCCATTGATCAGCAAGAAGGTTTCCAAAACAACCTGTTAGTCATCAGTATTTTTCACCTGTTGTTGATGAATAAATTCCTATCTGAGTTTTCTAGTAGCTGATCCAAAATTTGTCAAATTTTCTAGCTGGGAACACACCCATAAAATTTTTTTTCCCTCCTACCTTCAGTATACCCATGACGAGATGAAACCTCATTATCAAATCCTACCTTGCCTCAGCCATACTAGTCTGCCCATCAGCTCTAAAAGGACAATCCAAATCTCTTCAAATAGTCTCCCATAAGTTAGGAAGTGGCGCTTTAAGGCATTTCTCCCTTGGAAAACTACCCAAGAGCCAAAAACCTCCATCTGCTACAAACCAGTCATAACAGACCTCCCACTCTGCTAATAAAGTTGATTATAGCCCTAGGTCACGCCACTAATACACCCTTAAGTCTCAGCGATAAATAGACCATAATATCAAGCTGATTTTAGGTGTTTTACAGTGTTTAATGGATCTTTCAAGGACAGAAACATACCAGCATCTCAGAAGACAATTTTGAGCTCCACATGAGAAGACAATTGCTTCTCAAAGTAATCTTGAGCCTGAGATGCAGCTACAGAGCAAAGAGTTTTTCATCAAGCTCATGCGCCCACATTCAAGGCCTGAAGGGACAATTAAAGGAAAAACAACACTGTCAAGGGGCTGACAATATTAAATGGCTAAGAACCTCCTTCATCTATAAGCATAGGGTTAAAGCGCCTCCTTCATCTATAAGAAGAGGGTGATGGCCAAAGTTTTACTTGAAAAGTTGCAACTGACTGTAAGACAGATTTGTTTTTAATAAACACTGAGACAGTGACTAGATTTTTCTGAAGGAAAGTGATGATTGAAAGCAGAGGTAAAAGCAGTAATGTTTTGAATGTTGTTTGCCTACCATCATGTGTAAGAAAAAACCTTGTCAATATGTTCATCAGGCAGCCTGCTCAGTTCCTCAAGAAGTATTGCAGCTAGACACAGTTGTTCATATGAGGCAAGAAGGACTTTGGCATATTTTTAGATTTTGGAGAAAATCTCAAAAAAAATATAGGCATGTTCCTTGTAAAATGTCAAAGGTACCATATCAATACAATCTGAGTGAAGAGAGAAGTGTTAAAGAAAATTCCGTTTTCAAATGGACAAAGGTGGAAGGGCCTGAGAAAATACAACTTCATTTTTCACCCACAGTCAGAAAATGAGTTCAATAGACACCTGGCAGTCAAGTCATCTTCACCATAAGGCTTTATCACCTTTGAAGCATCCATAGCAGACATATATTAGTTTAAAGTTCAAAAGATAAATATGCTTCCCTGCAAAATGGCAAGGTGCTTCATAACTCATTGGTGTATTATTGGGCAAATGTTACATTGTGAAAAGGGCATTAAAAAAGTCAACAGTGGCAGAGTTTCTCCTTTAAATAAATCACAGTGAAAATGAAGTATAGGAGATTTGAAACTCCCAAGCAAGGCATTTTCACCTAAAATAAGTTTCTCACTATGCTATCTTTTCAAAAAATCAAACTTCACCTTTTTATCAAAAATCGGTGCAAAGGGTCATTTAAAACTTGTCAAAAGGTTTTTAAATCTTCCCCCAAGTGAATGAGAAAAGGCTCGGATTTTTCCGCTTTAACGGAGGTTAAGGACTGTTGTTGATCCATTTTTCAAGTTCCCCAAGCGCGAACAGAGCTCCTCTCGTTATCCTCAAGACCAAAAATAAGTGTTTGAGCATAAATCACAGGTTTTAGGGCTTTTTAACCCACGCGGCGCGCCTGGAAAAGTGCGCGGCGCGCTCAGAGGCCAAAATACATAGGCGTATGACTGTGGCGTGACGCGCCTGTACACTTTGGTTGCGTCGACCCGACACCTCTCCATTCGCGCGACGCTCTTTCACACAAACATGCCGCGCATCCTTGCAACAGTTCTAACGCCTCCAAATCACTTTCAAAAGCTGCTTCAACTCCTCAAGAAGCATTGTCATCAATTTCAAAGGTATTTCTATACGCCTATTTGCTTGTTCAAGACTGCCAAGATAGAGTGATAGGGTTAAAAATCACGGTAGGAAACCACAAGTTTGAGTTTGTGTTATTTGAAGAAACAAGTTTTGTTGTAGTTATGGTGGCTAGAGATGAAGCATTAAAAGCTTGGGAGTGTTGTTGATAAAAAAGAAAACTATGAAACTACCCCCAAAAACAACTGTCATAAAAGAAAGGAGAGATAAGGTATTTTAAGGGTGAAAGCAGTAGGTCAGTTTTCAACACAGCCATCATATGAGCATTTTTTATCTTTCAAAAGAGTTTCCTCTATTTTCAAAGGGATAAAACAGTGTTTTAACTTTCCATTCCATAAAGCATATCTAGTGAGTAAAGTCATCATTTGCATTCAGAGGTGGGGCAAAACTAGTATGAAGAATAGTGGGGTATAAAGAAAACATTGTTTTGTTTGAAAGGGAGTTTATTGGTCAAATGCTACAAGCCTTTGTTACCACATCATAAAAAACACAATAAGCTCTGTTACCCTATATTTTAAACAGTCACCTTTGACTGTATATACACCTTGTTTTACTATGAAATAGTGTTGAACATACTGGTTGGAAGGCATACCAAAAGGGAGCAGTGTTTTGGTTTAAAAAGTCTTGACTGTTTAAACTCCTGCAGATTTTTGAGCTCACACCAAACTTTACAAGCTCTGCCACTTTATCTTATACACACAGCAACCTTTGACTGTGTAGATACACTTTGTGATTTACTGTCTTCATGTTGTTGAATCCATTGGTGGAGTGGATTACAAAGAAGGGAACAGGGTTTTGAAATTAAGAATATTGTGGTTTTACCTTTGTCTAAAATACAAGGTTATATTGTTGTCCTAAAAACACCAAAAGGCAAGGTGATCTTACCAAAAAACACAGAAAAAAAATCACTATTGACTGTGTATCCTGATTGACTGTGTTTTTGTTCTTAAAGTTTACTTATTGAGTTGCATGCCAAGGGGAAAGGCAGCATTTTGAAGGAACAAGGGTCTTATATCAAAGGAGGGAAGTTCACACTACATTTGAAACCATTGTTGCTTGATCAAACAAGTAAGTTGATAAGCTAAGATAGAGTTTTGTTTAAAAACACATTTCAAAAACTTTGAGGCAGTTTGAGTTTTGCAGAGACCATCTAGAACAAGACGCCTCCCAGGCAAGACAACAGGTGCAGCATAACAGTGATGGACAAGGATAGGAAAAGGGGAAGCCTTATGAGACAGAACATCAACATAAAGATCATGAAGGGCATTCTCCAAAGCATGTGCTAGCTACCTCTCCTAGGCAAGGGGCCATGACTTCTTCACCAAAGCTAAGAATGCCAAGACAACAAGGGAGAAAACCAAGAAAGGCTCAAGGAAATCGAAAAGGAAGCGCCCAGCATGGAAAGTGAGAAAAGACACATCAGGAATTCATATTTGGGTTCCTACTTCAGAACATGTTGCTAAGGAGCCTTGAGGGTCATACACACCGATTTTGGGTGCATTTTGACATGTTTTGGTTTTTTGGCATTTTTGAGTTTTTTGTCAAAACCCATGAAATTCGCCATTTCATTTTGGGGATTCGTCAAAGGAGGAGGATGGTATCATTGGATGCCATAATTTCAGAAGCACACCCTCAGTGATTTTCAGAACATTTTGAAATCATTTTCTCCCCCGAAATGGTGAAAAGGGCTCATTTTTTGCACAGTCTGCCTAGTCTATCAGCAGACTGTAATTTTTGGTTTTTTACACACAGGTGCAGTTTTGGAGGACTTCCTGGCATCAGATTGAGAAAATTTTAGTTGTTCCAGAAAGTAGACACTCAAAGCTTTCCAACAAGCTATCCTAAGCCTCGTTTCGACATCGGGAAGGCTTCCAAATGTTTCCGGAAAGTCAGGGGACCTTTTGCTGATGTAAATTTGAAATATTTTTGTAATTTTTAAACCTCTAAAATCTGCTTTTTCCAAATGTGCGTTTAGCTATTTTTGCACATGAAAAATGATGCAAAGTCAATTTAATTCCCTTTTTTAGCATTTTTTAGATATTTTATGGGATATTTTGTGCCTTGGGCTTTACAAAGCCTCAAGGACAAGTTTAGATATTTTGATTAGGCCAATAGGATGGAAAGTTGAACCATGAGGTTTTCCTCACTTGAGCCTATATATTCCAAAGGCTTTCATTGTAAACAAGGCTGAACTTGAGAAGAGAAGCAATATATGGTCATATAAGCTTTGGAAGAAATATTTGTCTTATGCTTTTGGATTGCCTCTTGGATGCTCTTGGATGAATGAAGAAGGATTGTTGTTGGATTCCATGACTTGGTAGAATGGTATAGTGTCTCTTGCTTTGTTGTTGTCTTCTAGTTTTCATTCATGAATACATATTTCTTGCTTGCTATAGATCAGTAGAGAACAAATTTGAGATATGCCCATGGAGGCACCTCAAATTTCCTGTTTCTTCATAGCTTCTTTGTTTTCTTCTTCCTAAGTAACATTAAAGAATTCTTGACTGCTCTTTAATATTTAGGATATTGTTGCTTGTTTCATTCATGGTTTTATACATGCTAAGAAGGACTTACGGTACGCCCTGCTTACCTATGGCTAGCTATAGTTCCATCCATGAAACTTCTCTTTGATTGATTAGATTATCATTTTGTTTGAACCAAGGAGGCCTAGTTTCGATTTAGCCCTTTGCCTAAAACTATGCAAATCTTGTTGCTCAAAGTGCCCAATAACTTGAAGTACTATGTTTAGGCATTCTGGCATAGCAAGTTAAGTTGTTTGTCTTCCTTATGTGTTTTCCCCAAAGTCTGATAGCCATTTCCCAAAGTTAGAGGGTCTTATACTTCTATGCATGGCTTGAATGCTTGTTTCTATGTATCGATTAGTTTATAGTTACGTTGTGCATGATTAATGGTTTGCCCTACCATGTTTATGTTATCTATTGAACTAGTTATGCTTGAAACTCTTTGTTGTTCACAAACTTGATGTCCATTTACTCCATTTTGCCCAAAGATCCTTTCTACCTTGAATCAAATCAGCCCTTCAACGGCCTTGTATCACCGTCTGATAGCTTTCTTGACCTTTTCGACCCCATAGCCCAGTTGATCTGACATATTTTTACCTATCTTATATCTTTGATCAGTTTCATCCCTCACAACTTAAAAACCAAAACCAAAAAACTTACTTCATAACTAGCCTAAAATCAGAACACAATAAGCAAACACACAGATATCCCTTACACATATAGAGAGAGCCCTCTCTGAGTCCAGGAAGGCTAGGTCCTTGGGCTCCAAATCTTGGTTTGATGTTACACTGTCATTTGGCTTGCCAATAAGTCAAATCACGGGACCCTAACACAACCTTCCATTTTTTTATGATGAGAGCCTTTGAGTTTATTCATCAAGGGAAAACTTGCATCTTAAAGAAGGGCCATTGGAGACAAGATATTGCAGAAATGCTATAATGGAGTAGACTATATGATGAGGAGGCCACACGTAAAGAAGGAGGAGTTTTTCTACACTCTTGTAGTTGCTTGAGGACAAGCAACATTTTGGGAGGGGGAGACCGTAATGTTCCTAAATTAGCTTCAACTAATTTGGAACATTAATTTTTCCTTGTTCATTTTGTATTTCGTGATTAAAGAATAAATTGTAAGGGAGAATGTATAATCCTCTTGAAAATCAAGAATAAATTAGTGCCTATGTGAAAAGAGACATATTTAGGCCATCATAATAAAATCTTGTAGGTGTGAAAGGGCCAAGACCACCAAAGGAGATCCTGTTTGACCAAGTCAACAGCACTATCTAGGTTCATTGAACCTCCTTGATGGACTGCGCAGTTCTAGAAGGGGTTTCCAAATGTGAAAAGGAACAAAGGATGAAAGTGGTTTAGGGTTTTACAAGAGACTCAAATGTTATAAAAGGAGGATGAAGGCTCATGAGGAGGTTGTTGATCATATTTCATTTTCTAAGCTTGCTAAGGCAACTCAATTTCTCTTTGGTGTTTAGCAAGAGAAAGAGAGGATCTCCTGCTTAGGAATCCTCTATCCTTATTTGAGTAGCTCTTGGAGGGAAGTGAGCTATATTGAACCACTATCAGGTTGGAGGCCAAGCTATGCTTGCATTGACAGCACTGGCTCATTAAAGGTTTTGCAGCTGCAACAAGTGTAGTAAGTGGAAATTCTAGATCTGCAAGGATCTAGTAGTTTTGAGGGATTTATCTCAGGGAGGGTGTCTTGTGACCACCCAGAAGAGGATCTCTGTTATCTTTTCATTTAAGATCTATATATTTTACCTAACGTAATATTCAACCCTAGCTACTGCGCAATCTCCTTTGTCTACTGCGTTATTGCTCATGTACTGCTTCACTATTGTCTAGATCTGCTATTGTACTTGTTTCTAGTGATTGAGGTTTGCCTCTCACCTTGAAGATTAATGAAGTAGCTTGCTGATATATTATGTTCAGATCTGGTGTATATCATGAATAAATTCATCTTCAGAAATTACTGAAGCTTTCTGCAGTTCTGTGTATAAAATTTAGATCTACATTTTCTAGTGCATTATTTTGTAAAACCCTTAAGGGGATCTTGATTAGAAGGCTGAGTAATTTCCAGATCTGATATGGATTTGATGTTTCAGCCATGTTTCTGCTGTAGATATTTAATCTAATTTTATACTTCTGAAGCACACTTAGAGGGATGTTGTCTATTCAGATCTACACTTTCTACATGTATTGCAGCTCCTAGATTTGAAGATTTCTTGCTTATTTCTTCATAAGATTCATTTTACTTCTTTATAAGCTTCATTAAAAGTCTGATTTTCTGCTTCTATACTGTTATATATGTCTGATGGCTGTTTTCAAGTGACTCTCTGCTGAAACTGCGCAATTCTGAAGTGGGTTCTTCTTCATTCCATCAACTCTTCTCTTTAGCTGATTTTTAACTAGTCATCTTCGTGGGAGATCTGTTTAAGGCCCTTAAACCCTTTTATTTTTGCTGAAAATCTGCATGGAGGTCCCACACAGCCTATAATAAGGGAAAACATCCTTTAGCAGCGTTATTCTTGCACCATTTTTCTTATACAACGTTTTTCCCGAGCCTCTTGCAATTTTTCCTAGTAGTGGAATTTCCTGCTTCTCCCTTGTTTGGTTTTTGCTCCTCTTTTTTACCCATTCTTTATATATATATATCTAAGGGTCCCAAGGGCATTAAAATCCAAGAGGATTGTGTCATTCCCATAATTTTTAAGCCTTCCACTACTTACAGATGGCATTCAGAACTGTCAGAAGGTTTCCTCTGGTTTTCACCCTCTCTTTAGAGGTGATATAACCAATAAATGCCCTACTATTCTATCTCTAGTTTACAATTTTATGGTGTGTTTCCCACACTACTGCGATCCCATAGAGGAATATCTTAAGATATTCCCTACTGTGCCTATTTTTCCCCATTTGGGACATTACAGGCTACCGAAGGACTGACTTCCCAAAATTTGGTCTAAATCGCGTAGAATGTAGCAGCACATATTGAAGGTTTCCTTCCCCCATTTTCCATTTCCATCGAGTAGCTCCAAGCTAAGATGAAGACCCCACTGTGGCTGTGACTCGGGACAAGTCACAAGATTGTGTTGAGGGCCTGTTGGAACAGGGTTCCCTAACCACAATTTTGTACTATTTTAGTCAAATCCCCTAATGAACTATAATGGGTCAACTGGTAGACCAAAGGCCTGCAAACCACATTTTTCAGACCATAGAGTAACGTAGGCTAATATAATATATATAGATGGATAGATTGAGTGACGGGGTCCCCTAACAGTAATTTTGATGCAATTGTGTAATAGTTTAGTCTAGCGCAGGGGATTTGGGGTGAGTCAAAGCCCCTAATGAACTATAATGGGTCAAATGGTAGACCAAGGGCCTGAAAACCATAGTTTTTGGACCATAGAGTAGCGCGGGCTAATATAATATATATAGATGGATAGATCGAGTGTAGAAGTAAGTTTTGATTAAGTCTAGATACAAATATTGGATTTGAGATATCCATTGTGTGGATTTTCTCGGTAAGGGATCCTGCTGGATGTGTACGCGGAGACCCTAAGTCCTGCTGTGTGCGGACCCTACTGGCTATGTGTGCGGGCTGGTAAAGAGTCTGTAAGTCGAATATAAAGTATTGATGAATAAAAGAACCTTTTTGTTGATATCTGAGTATCTCTGCATTATGTTATTGGTTGGGCTATGTGTGGTTTATGAGATTACGTCTATGTACTGACTAATGTTAGTTAATTGATGCGCACGTGGATGTGATGCTCTAGAAAGGAATGAATGCATAGATCTGGTTATGTTTTGTCACCTTGCTTCTATTAACTTATTATATGATGGTTTATGGGCTTTGCATAAGTTATTCCGACAAGAATATCTTTACGGTTTTCTGGGTTAGGGATTCTCCAGTGCAGGCCTGTTAGATCTGAAGGGACCCACTTTAATTAACTTTCTCTCTCTTAGGGTGCAGAAACCTGGTTCCAACACCCTCCCATACTACTTTGAGTGAGACCTTGACCTGCGCAAGCAGGCCATTGCCAAAAGAGCCAGTAGTTTAGGGGTTTTTTGGTAAACCTTAAATATGAATGTGTGTCACGACCCCTCAAACCAACAGAATTCGTGATCAAGGCAGGATGAGCAAAGGCAGATAATTGGCTAAGTATTTTTCTGATTTTTCCTAGATTAGTGTGAGACAATTGGAAAAGTGTAGGGCTTTCTCTTGAGAGATAAAACATTGTATTGTTTCTTGATTCTTGACTTTATACAACATAAAAATAGTGGGGTTTTAGGCAGTGTTATTTCGCTAGATACATCTTGTGTTGTGTGATTTATTATTTCTTTCTCTTATTATGTGATTTTGCGATCGTATTTTATTTCCAAAAAATCTACAAGGATTAAGTATCTTGGCTTAGTACATTACAAGATCGGATTGAATCCCGTTGTTATATTTTCTACATGAATGATCATATGTTTATTAGGATTGATATGAATAAGTTGTATATAACTAAACCCTTTGTTTCAACTTTATTTCAAACTAGTCAATGATAATCCCATTGAGAATATGATATTATAAGTGGAAACCTTTCTTTATGTGGCCCAACATAAAATATTTAAGGAAAGGTAGGTTCAAGTGAGAGAATTTAACTAAATTTTTTTTATGATGACTCAATCCATCAATAAATACACTTGATTGTTATATAAATTTTTATCTAATTAGTTAAGATTTATAAATGAATAGAAAGATATTTTCTCTACAAAAAAATGGATTTAATGAGATTCATATCACTTCATGCTATTTTTTCCTCATTGGAATGATAGTTGGTAAAAAGTATTATGGTATAATGTAATGTCCTTTTCTAAATGATCACTTTTGGAGAACAACTCAATAGCGTATTTGATTCCCATAGGCTATAGTTGGTAAAAGGGAATCAATTAATTTAGTTGTTTAAATTTCATTTGGGTGAAAAAATAACATGTCAAAGTGACATTAGATAACAAAATTAAAAAGGTGTTATCAAGTGGCTAGGGGAGAAAAATAAAATGAAAACTTTATAGAGCCAATTTATATTATTTAATTGAGTGTGAAAAGGTAAAAATGTTGAAGAAAGAGTTAAAGGGGAAAATGTTATAAAAGAGAGACCCACTGTATTCGCATGATTCATGGTATTCTAGTGATAAAATAGATATTGGTATGACTCTTTGGGCATGCTTAATTATCCTATTTTTCTTTGGAAAGTTGTTGGCTTCAAACCCTTGGAAAAAACCCTAAGGGAATTATGGTTTTGGTTGTGGAAGATTCAACCCTGGTGAGTAAGTTGGAGACATCTCTTTGGTTTCTCACATTGGGAATATAGGAGATTCAATTTGGGTTGGTTTCAGTGGTAAAAAAAATCATCCCAAGCTAATTAGGAGGAAATATCACTCATATCTTTCATAGGTGCTTGTCATCAAAGATCTATCTCATTTCCAAACTATGGAATTATCTCAAGGAGTGTTGATTCAACTCTTTAAGCTTATCTAGTAATATCATCTACAAGATATTGTTGTGTGGGAAAATCCCCTTTGCGGAAAAAGGCGATCCCTCTAGCCCTAGGGTGGGTCTAGTAACAAGGGAACATGCTAGTTTCTAAATTCCTAGTTCATAAACGAAATGCGGATTGGAATAGATGTCCTACCTAAATCCAACGCTCTTGATGTAATATGCTGCAATGATCCATAGATATTTTTCCTTCAAGCCTTGTGCTCCATTGGTAACGATGTTCACACACCTGCATAAATATCAAGAAAACACTAAAAGTATACACGCAAACATATTCATTTACAACTATCCAACTAGTCAAGGAGAGTCAGAAACTTTGAATATTAACACAGACAAATATGGAACTAGAAATCAATCATGTCATATTAATATATAAAAGGAAGTTTACAACCTACACCTTGACATTGTAGACCTCCATTGATGGGTTCAGCAGTGCACGTCTCCAAAACATTCATTCATCGATTGGCTCAAAGAGGTGAAAGGCTAAAACTCTCTCTCACAACTATGGACTATTCTCTGCTATAAGCTCTTCATCTATTCTAGCTAGAAAAATAAATGGGATGAAGGGGAATTTATAGGAGTGGAGGAAGAGATTTGGGATCCACATATGGTGGAGGAAAGGTCTATCCCTTTGGGAAGTTTAATTTTTGTAGGAACTAGAAGGCCAAAGGCAGAAAATCGACCACATCTAGTCGAACAAAGATCCATGATTCCACTCACGAAGTTGTTAGATCTTAGAAAATTCGTTTCCATATTAAAAAACCTTCCAAAATTAGCTCAGCACGGGGGCTCTTCAGAGACAGAGCGACCATGGTGCGAGGCCTAGTGAAAATATGGCCATCGGCGTGAGGACATAACCACACCACCGCGATGACCCAAAAGTACATGTTTTTAAGGGTCTACTGTAGGAATGGTCTAAAAATATTTTGTTCGTGGCATGTTAAGGGATGAAATGACATTCATTATGATGTGCGACAGTACACAGGGGTCACTCTTATGGTCCTCTAGTACTAGGAATATGTAATGTAGGGACGGTGAAAAAATATTGTCTAACATATGCCCCCTAAAGCATGAAGTATGAGAGAGAGGGAGGGGTTAAATTCTTTATGAGAACATGCCCAAAACAAAATGCTGCCTTCAGAGGACCTGCAAGATCAAGAACGACAGATATCTCTGATACATGAGTACAAGGCATGGGCACAACTATCCATAATATAGAACATGTAATAAGATCCAAGGTATGGACACAACCATCCAGTGAGAAGGATCATAAAATATACTCAGGTATGGTCGCAACCATCCAATTAGAAGATTCATGCATACAATCATGATAAACTGAATCGTCCTGCAACCTATATTTCATCAGACAAAACCCAGCGTCTTGCACTCTGTCCTGACTCGAACAAGTACAAATTCAAGCATGTGAATGAATGAGTTGAAGTCGAACATGCAAGAAAGTCGCCTTATTACCAGCTGATGATGGAAGTGGTTAACAGGCATGAGAGAAAACACCAATAATGACAGTTGTTCTCAAGGTACTGCTAGTAAAATTCACAAAATGTGAACAATGTACTAGATTCGAACATCTGCAAAATCACCCAATCGAATTCCAATGATGAGAACTTGTTGTCGAATGTGAAGAACTTGCCATTGAGGCATGAAAGCTCTAAGGTACTAAGGAATGGTGGGTCAAAAACTGCGGAAAGGACTTCTCTTGAACATATTGGTGGCATGACTCCAGAATTTGGCAGTATTTGAAAACAAGGGATTTGAGGTCATGGTGACGAGACAAAGAGCATATGAGAGGTCAAAAAATGTATAACCCAAACCCATGGAGGAAAAATTATGAATGTGGGATGTCCCAACCTGACACGAATTGCAGATGAGTGTCATGTTCAAGAGCGACATATTTCCGACACAACTGACAACTAGTTCCATTTCCCCACACCATTTCTGGCGAGTACCCCAATTATTTTTGGAAACAAGCTTGAAGGGGATATCATATGCTTGTCATCTAAGTTTGTCCTTTGGAAAAATCCATCCTAGTACATTTTATGAGCCCTAGGAAGGAGGAACTCAATAACATCATGGAGATGACTTCCAATGTCATTTAGATTTAACGAGTCTGACAAAGGGAAAAATCAACATCTTTTCATGTTTAGAGAGTTTGAAAAGAGGTAGAAAATAAAACTCCAAAATTTCCCTTTAAGTAGGTTGTATCTCAAATCCGAAAAGGTAGAAAACAATATCCGAGAGAACCTCTTAGCCATGTTCAACTAAGGTATTCCTTTTTTGTAAATAATCTGTCCCAACCTAAAAAAGGGGTAAATGTATACTAGGTAGATGATGTTTCGCATCCTTTAGAAAGTTCAAAGTAACAAGAGTCTCATAAATCTTTTCATATTTTGAGAGTCAGAAAAGAGCTGAAAGATGACTCTAGGGGGTGACTTTTTTGTGCTTTTACAAAGTCTGAAAAAGTAATAAAATACAAGTCATTTTCTCATCGTTGCTAGTTTTAAGACCTGTTGTTGCACAAAAAACAAACGTAAAATCCATTTTCGAGAAAAAATAATAAAAAATAATAAAAAATGTGTCTAAAAACATAATTAACGTTAGAAAAGGTTATAAAATAACTCAAATAGTAAAAACAATTTACTTTTACCTTTTCACCTTCTTGTGAGCATTTTATCGGTTTTCACTGTGAATTTGGGGAGCTGACTGCAGGAAATCCAGGAAGCCGTTGATGAATCCGATTCTTCCAAGTAAGAGCCATGAACTTCCCCTGAAATTCCATCCATTTTTTATGTGTTTTCATGTCTTGATGAATTTTGTGGGAGAGTCTTAAAAATTCATGCGCGTGAAGGTCGGCACCAGTGTTGGGCCCGAATTGAGGTACGTTCTCACCTTATAATCAATTCAAATTGTGTCACAATTTAGGAAATTCTTCCTAATCTGAACAATAAAGAATTAAAATATTTATGAAAAGTAGAGCAATAGGGCTAACGACAAAAATAATGATTTTTATAACCGAAAATTGACTTATTGTATCTCCATATGCAGGAAGGCAGAGTAGCTGAACCAACGGTAAACAGAAAGACAACTGACAGGATCTCAGTAACTCCCAGAAGTCGGCAGGAGGAAGAAAAATGGATTTGAGCCCAAGAACTCAAACGATAGCCACACACAGTGGGCTGTCGTTTGAAGAATGCTTCCTCATTGCGTGAAATTTCGTTTAAAAGGATCAGGGATGAACTAGATGAAGAGTCATAGTTAATTGGAGATTTCCCCTCCGTAATAAGCACGTCAAGACAGAGCTATCATATTGTTTTTCCACATTATCTTTTGATTTTTGATGTTTTGAACAATTACCTTTTTAGGTTCTCATTGCGTTAGGACTTCTAGTGGTCTGGGCCCAACCTCTAGGAGTCTCTGTGCTAATGTTGTGTTGCGCGTTAATTACAGAATCCATGTTTAGTCATGTGATGCAGTTGTAACATAGTTCTCTACTTAATAAAGTTACAGTTGTTCATTCTTTAGAATATTTCAGTATCTGTATTTCTTGATTTAGAATAATCGAATTTCTTATTTTCTGAATTATAATAATACTTCATCACCAATAGATGCTTTCGGTTCTTTTCAATGCTTCTGAAATCGATTTTCAAATCACATGATAGTTATTACTCGATGCTAATTTTCTTTTTGGGTTACATTGTTTTGACAGCACAGTAAAGCGTTCAATTGTTGATTAATGCCACTAAGTTTGTTTACCAAAGAGAATTCCATTGCAAAATTATATAACAATGCATTTAGGTTACTTCGCTTAGACTGTTATTCAATTCATTTAATATTGTCGTTCAATTCATTTAGATTGCTTCATTTAAAATTGTCGTTCAACTCGTTAAGATTGTTGTTCAATTCATTTAAAATAGTCGTTAAATTCATTTAGATTGCTTCATTTAAGATTGTCATTAAATTCATTAATATTGTTGTTCTATTCGTTTACGATTGCTGTTCGATTCATTTAAGGTTGCGGTTTAATTCAATTACGTTGCTATTCCATTTTTGTTTAGTTCACGTGGACTGCTGTTCGATTCACTCTCATTGATTTAGATCAATTCATTTAGATTTCTGTTTAAGTTGTTTCCCAAACCACCATCCTGCTATTTAATTGTAGACTTACCAACCATAACTTAGCTAATCATTCCTCTTTAAGTTGATTGAATTTAGGAGGCTAGATAAACCTTTATCATAAACAACATAGAGTATCTATTAGTCGATCTCACTTGCATATATTGTGCCGACACCCTTGAAATAAGAAGACTTACCTCAGGTTGATAATTAAATGAAGAAGAACTAGGGTTGCCTATAATAAGCCACCTCTGTGACCCCAAAATATTTTGGCGTCGTTGCAGGGGAGAGTGTTAAGAGTGATATCCTTTATTCACTTTTCTCTATTGCTGTGAGGAATTGGGTATTAAAAACGAGAGGTAAGAACCTGCGTACTGGTAAGAAAAATTCTTTCTCTATTGTCCGCTTCTCAACAAATTTGTTCAAAGACCAGTAGAGTAGGTGCTCTTGTTTTATGACTAGGAAGAAAAAGATAGAAACAATTTGAACTAACTCTCGAAAATCCTCACAATCCCAAGCACCGGTGATCCTTGGAAGGGCGACATATATAGACAAAATCATTAAGAGAGTTGAATCTCAGGCATCCGTAGGACCTAGAACTATTTCCATTCAAAACCCTATCATTCTCCCTCAAGCTGAAACCTCACCATCTGTGGCCCACACCGAGATTCACGGTGAAATAGAAGGAGTTGAGAAAAGCTTTCAAACTACCAATCATATAGGCACTGACCCTTCGAGAGAGGGAGGTTCTTGCAATCTATAAGAAGGGGAAGGAAAAAAAAGTGGCATAATTCAAATAAAAACTCCAGAGCCTAAATCTCCTGAAGGAGTAGTCGAGACAGAGGTACTTAGGATCCCAGACCAGGGAAGTGCTATAAAAAATTATCCACATTCACCTCCTAAGACCCCTCGGATCACTCCTCCAGAACAGGAAATCCTTGAATATTTCTGGCACCTCTTCGACCAAATGGAAAATAATCAAAATCTGAATCAAAGGAAGACATCAATATTGGAATACCCCATTTTTTATCATGCTACAAACGCCCCTATGAAAGCCATTCCCTTACACAAAATTCCCACCTTCCATGGTTTTACTACGAAATATCCCGATGCATTCCTATTTGAATTTGATGTCTTATGTAGGGGGTATGACTACACCACTGATCCTCAGAAGCTGAAACTATTTCCCTCTACCTTAAAAGGAACAACACTATGCTGGTTCATGGGACTAGGTGGGGGAACCATCAATAATTGGGACGAAATGAAGAACATTTTTCTTAACAAATATCAAGACTATTGCCGAACCCGAGACCTAAAAGATGAAATCTTTAGTATGTCTGCAAAAGGAAATGAAACATTAGAAGAGTACGTAGAAATATTTCAATACAATTTACAAAGGTCTCCATATACCACGCTATCCAAGGACATTTTAAAATCCACGATGCTTAAAGGAATGAAGGAAGAATGGGTTGAGATGCTTAACATAATGGGGAAGGAAGATATTTACTAGGAAGAATATGACGAGATTATTTCCCTATGTATTAGATGCTCTCGGGGTAGTACACGCAATAGGCCAGTTGGGCGTGATTCTATGAAAAAATATCTTAAGCAGACCAATGGCAATGTAATCAGAGCAGAATTTGGAAATCTATTAGAAAATTTCAAAACTGACATCCTAGGTACCTTGACAACACAACTTAATGTTTTACAAGCCAAACAGAAACAAGCTATAGCAGAACAAAACCTAGCCATATTTTTCCCACGATGTCGGAAGAAGTACAGCCAAAGAGAATGTCCTTTAGACATGGTTTAGACTTGTGCCATCTGCACTAAGGATCATACCACAGACTAATGTCCTTCACTTCCTGGGCTGAAAGTAGTTTACAAGGAAGCAGAGGAAGAGACTGAACCATTATATTTAATGAATCAACTTCCTCAGTGGCAATCATGACCAGGTATGCCACAAGACCTGCCTCATTTCTTTTCTTTGCCATAGTTTAACCAGCAAAACCCTGCAAAAACTTGGCAGACTCAAAACCCCTTCTCTACTTTTCCAAACCAGTCGATTCCTATGCCACCCTAGCCTACACAACCTTCATCAGGGAATAATTGGCCAAAATTTCCTTGTTCTCCCCCTTATTGGAAAAATGTTCCATTACAAGCCTAGTGGCCAAACCCTGCTCCTCAAAACACTGATTGGAATTGGCAGCGACCCCTAGGGATGACCAACCTACCAATGGGGGTGGGAACTCAAAATAAACCTACGTTTCCAGCTCCCTACCCAGTTTAGCATAACCAACAACCTACCATATGCCCTCAACTACCAGCCCAACCCAATCCTAATCCCAACAACAAACTGGTTCAATTAATCCAAATAATAGAAAATCCAAATTCTGGCATTGAATAGAAGAAGTGTAATGAACTAAAGCTGAGATCAGGATGTACTATTTTACCTATGGAAGCCACAACTCCATCTTCATCCCGAACTGAGACTTCAAATATAAAAGAGAAAGAGGTTGACCAACAGGGACCTGAAGAACTGAGGATATCTTCGCCCCCATTCCCGGAGAGACTAACTCTACCTAGATCGACAGCTTTTCCAGACTTTAACATATTGGGGGAATTGAGAAACCTCTGTATTAAAATTCCTCTTCTCTAGGCCATCCAAGAAATTCCTATCTATGCAAGGACGATTAAAGAACTATGTGGGAAAAAGAAAATAAACAAAACAAAGGCTGCACCCACCGTTCATGTGGTAGGGGCGCTATCTAATTTGTTATTGGGTAAGGAGCCACCCATGAAGTATGAAGACCCAGGAAATCCCATTGTGACTGTGAAAATCTCTAGCCACTCATTTCCAAACACATTGGTCGACCTAGGAGAAGCCATGAACATCCTAACTATAGGGGCCTGCGAAGAACTGGGCATATCATCTTTATAACCTACAACTACACTGTTGGAACTGGCTAACAAGTTTGTTATCAAACCAAAGGGAATAGTGCAGGACATCCTAGTCTCTATGGACTCATGGGAATATCCAACTAATTTTTTATTTATTAATCCAAAGAATAGGATGGATGGGCATCCATTGATCCTTGGGCGACCTTGGCTGGCCACAACAGATGCTTACATAAGCTGTTGAACAAGCAGCATGACCATCACTAGAGGGGATTCTAAAAAAAATATTATCATTTATCGGCCTGCCAAACCAAGCATATCCACGGTAAAAATTCATAAACATACATGTACATACTGGGAGAAAAACATTCGTCCACCCCTAACACTAGTAGAAGCTCTTGAACTTAAGGATCAAACTAAAGATGACATAATCAATAATTTCATAAGTCAACCACCATCTAGAAATTTAAAATGTCAAATTTTGAAAACAGTCCTTGAAAACTAAGACCAAGAGGATCCTGTAGCAAACCGCAAAGATCAGCATATTCCCACAACCACTGTACGTAACAACATATCTATTGAGGTTGAGCCAGGAAAGGTTCTGAATATTAATGACAATTTGGATGATGACCAAAAGTAGAAGCTCATAAACGTCCTTCGGAAGTGTCAAGGGGCATTTGCTTGGGATTACCCAGACATGAAGGGTTTAGACCCGCAGTTATGCACCCACCACATCTATACCGATAAGGAGGTACGTCCCATTAGACAATCTTAGTGAAGGCTAAACCAACACTTAAAAGATGTTGTAAAAGAGGAGCTGCAAAATCTATTAGATGTAAATTTTATTTATCCTATTTCAGACAACAAATGGGTCTCCCCTCTGGTAGTTGTCCCTAAAAAGAATGGGAAGTGAAGAATCTGCGTATATTATAGAGAATTAAACAAAGGAACGCAAAAATACCATTTCCCCCTTCCATTCATTGACCAAGTCCTGGATACATTGGCAGGGAAACAGTTCTTTTCCTTCCTTGAAGGGTTCAGTGGTTACAATCAAATTCAAATAGCTCTCGAAGATCAGGATAAGACAACCTTTACCTGTCCATGGGGTACTTTTTCTTACAGAGTTCTACCATTTGGTTTATGCAATGCCCCAGCCACATTTCAGAGGGCCATAATCAACATTTTCTCTGACTTAATACATGAGGGACTGGAAATCTACATGGATGATTTCACACCATATGGATAAGAATTTAATCAAGCTTTAGAAACTCTAGGAAAGGTGTTAGAACAATGTATTGGTACTAGATTATGTCTAAGAAATGAAAAATGCCACATGATGATGACTGAGGGGGTGATCCTAGGTCACTACATTTCTGAAGTTGGAATACATGTAGATCCGGCTAAGATAGAGGTAATCCTTCTATTAGTCACACCTTGTACACAAACAGAGGTACACAGTTTTCTCGGATATGCGGGATATTATCGTAGATTTATAAAGAATTTCTCACAAACATCTGCGCCTCTGTATGCATTAACTGGAAATTTTTAATTCCATTGGATTGCCAAATGTGACACCGCTTTTGCAGATTTGAAGAGGCTAGTCTCAACAACACCAATCCTGCGGGTCCTAACTAGAAACTGCCCTTTCACATCTCTTCAGATGCATCTGATATAGCAATAGGAGTAGTCCTTGGCCAAGAAGAAGACATAAAACCTTATTCTATTTATTATATCAGCAAAAACCTCACTCCTACCAAATTAAATTATACCATGGCCGAAAAGGAGTTCCTGGCTGTTATTTATGCTATTAATAAATTCAGGCATTATATAACTGGTTATCAAGTGTTCCTGTATACTGATCACTCTACCATTAAATATCTAGCCAATAAACCAATCACGAATGGGAGAATAACTCGTTGGTTGCTGTTGTTGTAGGAATTCGACATAACCATCAAAGATCGTCCAGGAAAAGAAAACATAGTCGCAGACTTCCTGTCCAGGGTTCCAAAGTCATAGGACACCCTATCAGTTGATGATCAGTTCCCTGACGAACATCTGTTTGCTGTAGCGGTAAAAATACCATGGTATGCAGATGTGGAAAATTATCTAGCAGTAGGGAAGCTACCTAGACACTTAACATCAAGAGAATGGAAACTGATTGTACATCGTAGTGCAAGATTGTCTTGGATTGGGGGATACCTCTTCCATATAGGGGCCGACATGCACATACGCAGATGCATAAGAGAAGATGAAATATATGACATCTTACGAGTCTATCACGATGAACCTTGTGGTGGCCATTTCGCAGAATGTAGAACTGGGCATAAAGTGCTACAATTAGGCTATTATTGGCCTACGATTTTCAAAGACGCAAAAAAATATGTCCAGGCCTATGATAGCTGCCAGAGGACGGGTTGCCTGGGCCAAACTGATGAAATACCGCTGCAACCACAATTGGTGGTAGAACCATTTGAACAGTGGGTGTTGGATTTCATTGGACCATTTAACTTGCCATCGAACCAGAAAGTATACATGTTGGTTGCCACAGATTATGTAACTAAATGGGTAGAAGCAGTGGCCTTGTCAAGAGCCATGGAAGAATCGGTGATTAATTTTCTTTTCGAACTAGTCGTGCGATACGGGTTGCCACGAGAAATGATAAGCGATGGAGGGGCACAATTCATAGGCAATAAAATCACAGTGACCTTAAGAAATCACCATATCATCCACAGAGTTACGTCTCCTTACCACCCGCAGGAAAATGGGCAAGTCGAAAGCACCAAAAAAGTCCTGGAGGAAATCCTTATCAAAACAATAGCAGCACATCGCTGGGACTGGGCCACTAGACTACCAGAAGCCTTATGGGATTATCGTACAACCTGGAGAAACACCACTGAATATTCACCATATCAGCTAGTATTTGGGAGAGAACCTATCCTCCCTATTGAATTCGAAATCAAAACTCTAATAACAGCCCAGGAATTGGGGTTGGACTTAACAGAAGCTCAAGCTAGAAGACTCTAACAAATAAACGAACTAGACAAAATATGACTGCTAGCCCTAAAACACACAACGATCATTCAACAACAGTGAGATAAGTGGCACGACAACCTTATAAAGAAGAAGGTATTTCAAAAAGGCGATTGGGCACTCCTCTATGACTCCAGATTCCAATATTTTCTAGGAAAACTACAAACAAGGTGGCTCAGTCCATATGAGATTCAGGAAGTACATAGCAATGGCATACTCACCTTGACCACCATAGATGGGTCTGGTTCAACATTTCAAGTTAACAGACACCGCATACGTCTCTATCAAAAACCTCTCACGAAAGAATCTTTTTGTCAACAGGTACGAAACAATCCCACCATCCAAGTTGTGGCTCAAGGGGGTGACAACCCCCCAAACTCAAGTACATGAGAGGTTTGCTAGCATCATTTGTAAATAATGTATATAAATGTCTTATTTTGATGTACATTCTTCATACTTGCAATTTTTTTTTCCCTCATCCTCTTGTGAATTGCAATCTTATTTTTCTTGCTGTTCAATCCTTGAACAGCTGCTGTTCAATTGTCGAACGGCTACTGTTCAATTCTCGAATGACTGCTGTTCAATTCTCGAATGGCTGCTGTTCGATCAAATTGAACAACCATGTTTTGGTGTTTTATTTTTGTTGTTCAATCCTTGAACGACTTTTGTTCAGTTCTTGAACGACTGTTGTTCCATCGGATTGAACAACCATATTTTGGTGTTTTATTTTCACTGTTCAATCCTTGAACGTCTGCTGTTTAATTCTTGAATGGCTGTTGTTCCATCAGATTGAACATCCATATTTTGGTGTTTTATTTTTTTTGTTCAATCCTTGAACGGATGTTGTTCAATTCTTGACCAACTGTTGTTCCATCAGATTGAACAATGATATTTTGGTGTTTTATTTTTGCTGTTCAATCCTTGAATGAATTCTGTTCAATTCTTGAATGGCTGTTGTTCCATCGGATTGAACAACCATGTTTTGGTGTTTTATTTTTGCTGTTCAATCCTTGAACGACTACTGTGAAATTCTTGAACGGTTTTTGTTCTATCAGATTGAACAACCATGTTTTGGTGTTTTATTTTTGTTGTTCAATCATTGAACGACTGTTGTTCAATTCTTGAATGGCTGTTGTTCTATCGGATTGAAAAACCATATTTTGGTGTTTTATTTTTCTTACTGTTCAATCTTCGAACGACTGTTGTTCAATCGGATTGAACAACCGCATTTTTGCATTCCTATCCTTCTTGATGTTCAATTCTTGAACGTCTGTTGTCCAATATTTGAACGGTTGTTGTTCAGTTGGATTGAACATCCATGATTTTGAGTTTTTATTCTTCTCGTTGTTTAATATTTGAACGACTGTTGTTCCATCGGATTAAACAACCAATTTTTGTGTTTCTCCCTACTGTTAAAATTAAATAACCTTGTTTTTCATCTCATTATTCCATTTTTCATACTAAAATCATCTTTGAGTAGGAAATGGCAGTTGAAGAAGAAATGGAAATGGTAAAATTACAATATGATGACTCCTTGGAACTATAATCCTTAAAACAAGAAGCTGACAATGTGCATACATGAAATGAAAGGCTAAGTCATCCCAGTTCAAATATTTTATCATACAATAGATGTCCTTATCATGGTATATCTTTTTTCACTATTCGACTAATATTTCCCTCTAATATGAAGGAATGGGAATAAAGGGTATTAATTATATTGGCATTCTTTCAATTCTTTCACCATCCCTAACTCTTAAAGAGTTAATGAGCCTCCCTTTATGTATAAAGTGCAACTATTATGTGTTCATGAAAATATTTAAGAGGATAGGGGGTCTCATCACGAGTCAGCCTACCATGATCATAGGGATTTAACATGTGACATGCCCACAATGGCTACCACACCAAGGTAATGACCTTCTCATCTATTGAAGGACAGGAGGTATCATCACGAGCCGACCTGATCACTCTATGGCAATCCTAGTGAATGGAATTGTGACTATCTGGCTATCACACCAGCACAATGACATCCTTATAAATCAAGATGCTATGATTCAAAAATAAGTATTGTGCTCACATGCAAATTTTCAAGAGAGGATAGGGGGTCTCATCACGAGCGAGCCTACCACGTTCATAAGATCTTAGAAAATGACATGCTCACAATGGCCACCACACCAGGGTAATGACCTTCTTAGCTACTTGAAGGAAGGGAGGTCTCATCACGAGCCGGCCTGATCACTTTTCTACAAATCTGGTGAGTGGCACTATGGTTATTTGGCTACAATACCAGCATGGTAATCTCTCCACAAAATGGGCAGAATAACTATTTTTACATAAGGATCCTGGCTCATTCTTTCGGGTTAAAATAGCAACCCTGTCGAGGCTATGAATGTCTGCTGGCAGCAGTGGCTCTGCTTGTGGTATGAAAGTATGCTTTATCAATAACCAATTACTTTTATATGCACCTTATGTAATATTCCGAAATTATCTTGAAGCTAATAGGAATATTAATTTTTCTTTTAAAGACTAGATGGATGAATAAATGGGCAAGGAGGCTCATAAACTACTCAAGTATGAAAAAAAATCCCTCATAGTGT
>CM076578.1:1402371896-1402594280 GCA_034641835.2 Pinus albicaulis | reverse complement strand
ACCGAGGCATGCTGGGTGTGGTTTCAAAGTTTTTAACTCATGGGGAATTAGTGAAATGCATACAATATATATAAATATTTCCGATAAGAAATCCCAATTAACTTCATATTATGGAAATTCAAAACATAAATGTATAAAACGATTGTGAAAATGATGTGATGAATCATCAAGTGATTTTCACAATCCTAAGTTTTTCTTGCACATACGTTTATTATCATATTTGTCAAAAGCATGAAACAATTATGCGACAAGATGTTCGAAAGAGTGAATGGAGGCATCGGTCAATGTGTGACACCATTGCCTTACACACCCTTTGAATGTGAGAATGGACAACCAATGACCAACATCCTTAAGGGGAATGTTGTGTTCTGTGCAAAATTGAAGAAAATGGTAAGTATGCTCAAGTATGTATGTTTCACCCTCGCCATAAAATTTAAGTGGTGACAAGTCATCAATGATATTTTTTGACACTTGTGATTTTATGTCTCTAGAAAAACATGTTAGGAGTTTGATTGTGAAAGAAGTCATTAAATGAGTGTGAAAATTCAAAGCAGATTTAAAGGGCCCAGCTTGTCATCTGGCCCTCCTTCTAGTGCTAGAAATGGTGACGGTGTTGGACCCGCCAACATTTAGGTTATCTCCCCGATATGAAGTCCCAACTAGACCTCACACCATTTAGAGTAGAAATCCCAATAGTGGAGTGTTAATGATCTGCCTTGGTTTAAAAAACACACAGAGTGGTGCACGATATCTTTGGTGAGAACAAGTGTGTCACCCCATGGAGAGTCAAGTGCAATGCATGAAGGATCCAACACATGAAGGGAAAAAGGGAGTGGGCTCCTTGGAATCCTATAATAGTACACATCTTAGAAGGAACACACTAGTAGAATGACATCACATGAACTAACAAGCAGAATAGTCCACAAGTTAAGGTGACAAATTAACACATCAACACACATCCAACAAGATACATACAAATGCAAACGAAGTATTTCATAAGCATATGTGTAAGTTAAATAACATATATTGCAAATACAACAAGAATAGTCACACTATATCCACAACATATGCATGAAATAATGTGACCTTTGAGTTTTATTAAAAGTGATGGTTCCAATCATACATACAACATTTGACAAGCCACTTTCCCTAATAGTGGAATGTGAATCTACAAAACCTGCTCTTCCAAAGAAGTATACTCCCTCTACACCATGGAGAAGCCAAGGTTCACACAAAACTCCCAAGCCTTTGTAAGCCTAAGCCTAAGCCCAACCAAAAGCTTGGCTCCTAAAAGCATGTTATATGAGTTATGAGGATATATTTATAACGAAGGGGAGTGACTCTTGGCATGCCCCCTTTGTGACTCTTGGAATCCCCTCATGACTCTTCAAATTATTATAAAATAACTCATTACATCACATATGACTCTTCACATTCCAACAAGGACACTTGGAATTTCACTTTTACAATAATTAGAAATAATATTACATTTCCACTTGTACCCATATAAGACAAAATAGGGTAGAGACAAATTGATAGCCTAACAAGAAAAAACACTATGATGCTGGAATTTGAGTGAACTCAATCTGGGAAACTTCTACTTGATGCTTCTCGATCACATATTGATGCCAAGCTCAGTATTGTTCGATGGTCTCCCCAAATTGCATGATAATGTCAGGCTAGAAGTGAACTCTTGCCTCCATGGCATCCGGGTACAATGTCTTTGAATCGGTCTAAACCTCTTTCTCAATCAGGAGCAACATTATTATGATATTAACAATACCATCAATGTAGCTATGCATGTTATGTCTATTCAACTATAAGTCCTCCTAGGTGGCCATCTGCTTCAACTCCTCCAAGTACTGATTGATCTGCTGCCTGACTTGTTGTTTGCATTTAGCATCGGTGAGTGTGCCAACTGATGGGATCCCATGGCTTCTCACCATAAAACCAAGCTATTATATATCTGTACAAATATGGCCTGAATGTTTCCAATGAAAGAGGCGAGTTTCTTGTTGTTTTGGATCAACATATGAACTCTCACATTCTCTAGCTCAGCTTGTGACTTCATCTTCTTGACCAAGGTAAGTAGTGCGCCCTTGTATCACATTTTCCAATCATGTGTTGTGGTGATAGTGGCTTGTACATTCCTAAGGATCTTGACAAAATCTCTGCTCTGCCATTGCAAGTCATGTAAGCGAACAACTGGTTTATGTACAATCACCATCTCCTTATAGAGGTCCCACATAGTGTCTCCAAGTGTGGATACGTTAGCAAGTATAAATGCTCTCTCTCCTTCAGGTAGAACTGTGCGGAAGGTGCATTATGCACTGCTGCACGGAGCTGTTCATTCTCTTGTCAGACAACATATAGATTATGTGCCAACTATTTATTATCGGTGAACAAATACTGGGTGTTATATTTTGTTGCACTTGTGAAGGCCAAGTTGGCTTCAAAAATAGCACTCGGATTCTTGCTGGTGTCCGCCACTACCACCATTTCTATGATAAATGTAGGTGATGCATGATCATCCAAGAAGTTTTTTCTTAGTGCTTTTAAAATCTTCTTCTGGAGCTCATCATGTTGAGAATTTAGTAGAGCAGTGTTTAATTCAATTCTCTTACTTGGTAACTGCTTGTGTTATACTTGTTATGCTTCATTATCTTAGATCTTATCTTTGTTAGCTTATTATGTCTTTCATCAAGTCAATTATCAAAACACAAGAGACACAAAATTTAGACTCTTCAATCCAGGGCCAAAACCTTTCCCTATTGGAGAGGAAAATCTGAAAGTAATTCTTCTTCTAGATCTTTAATTGACAAGTACCATGACCATGACACAGACCCTTGACCTAGAATGTCTCCAAGACCTTGTCACTTCTCCTATCAGCCTCTTATGTTGATCTTTCTTTCTTTTCAATGTACTGCACTAGTACTAGAGAAACTCGTTCCCTAACCTTAATTTGCTTCTTTCTGTTCCTCTAGGCTCGATCTCCTATGAGATCCCTTCGACCCTTCCTTTACACCAAGTCTTTGGAATCTATCTTGTTGTGGAGATTCTTCTTTGCATAGTGTATGGTCACCCTTCTTTCACATTGTATAGAGGACCTGCTTCCACTGAGGTAACCCTTCAGCCTATCTGAAGAGTATGAGACAGACTTATATGCTCCCCGTTGATCATAATCAGCTTCCTATTAAATTTTCGCAGGCAATTTGGTTTAAATCACTCAACCCCCTCGTCCTGCCTTCCAAAGAGCTTTATTTGCCTATCGCTGCCTTTCCCCGCCCCAAAATTACATTCTAAAAGGCCGCAAAACCCATATATGAAAATATTAAGGGCCTAGCCCCTTTTTCGTAAGCCCCTTAACCACTTCCCCCATACGCCCCAGCGCTAAGACCAAGAGCTTAAGTCTTAAGTGCCAATCACAATCGGAGTGTTAGGCAGGCACATTTCCTTTGTTACCATCGAAAAACTCCGATGCGATTGTATTTTGTTGTTAATTCCTCCGCTGTGTTCTGCACCGTTGATCCGCCGTTTAGATCGAACGACCGACGCTTTATCGCACCCCTGCTTGGATCGCAATCGCAACATCCATGTGGAGCCTCCCAATCGGTCCATCGCAAATATTTGCGATGCGATTGATCGCATCGCATGTCCGACCCCCGATCCGCCCGATCGCAACTTCCCTCCAATTGATCGCATCGCGTTTTCCCTATTGCGATTGCGATTGGTCCCCATTCTCGTCTCCGATTGCGATTTGCAATTCCATATGGGTCCCACCTCATACACACTTCCATTATATTTCATGCATTTCCTTTGTATTTCCTATACAGCCCGAATCTTCATATTTTTCATTAAAGTCTTATGTTTCATATGTATTCCCCTAAGGTTCATAAGTCATTTCACGGGTCAGTCTCCACCGTCGCACTATCTTTCCTCCGCCCTCCATAGCCGTTCTCCCTATGCATAGTTTTCATAACCAAGTTTGCGGGTTTTGCAGGATTACAACGACAGAAAATTGCCATTATTCATAGGCTCCATTTCAGAAGTCGAGAACGCATCAAAGAACCATCTTTTAGAGGCAAAATTTATGAGGGAAAATCCGGGAAGCTGCTACGGCACGACTTTCATTAAAGAAGCCAGGATTAAAATCTGTCAAACCCCCCAGAGGCATTCAAAGCACAGATTTTTGCAAATGGAGACATTAATGTCGCGACAAAGAGTATCAGTGAAATATCGAGGATTTCAACGTCCAACATTAAAGATTCTAAGACCTAATCCATGCTCTAGAAGATAAAGGTACCAGATCAAAGATATCCCAGATCATACAAAGGGTACATTGCACAAGAAACCATACCCTCCAGGTTTTATTTTAGCATAATTTCCTTTCAAGAAAGGACAAAATGTTTATGTGATTTCACTTCTACGCCGTGTCCCTGAGGAGATTTTCACCCAGCGCATTTATTTCAGAAAGCCGGCGGCAGAGTACATATAGCACAACATAGTCATTCAACAGTATGGGCACGAATGTTTCCGCCATTTTGTCTTAACGAGGCAAATTAAATGTTTTTCACCTACTTCTTTTATTAGGGTTCTTCTTCTTTTTGTATACATTTTGTAAAACTCTTGTATGAAGGCACACAGCCCATAGGGTCTCAGTGAGGAGGAGTTCCATCTGTTAAAGGGGATTCTGGTCTTTGGTATTTCACAATCTGTAACTCTCTCTTATGTGTTATTTAATATATCATATCATTTCATCCATCTTTCCTGTTTCATGTTTTGGAATGCGAGTGGCTCACTAATTTTTGGTATGGATTTATCCTAGTCGATACCCATGCTTGGATTAGTCAAGCGCTTTAAATATGGCTCATGCATGATATTCTGTTCCATTACTCATCTAAACCGTATTTCTGCTATATTAGTTGCTTTGGGAGGGTGCTTTTAAAATGCTATTATCATGTATGGATTCTTAGATTGGTAAGCCCATGCATGGTGGTATTGTATATCTGGGTATCAGCTCAATGTTAGCTAATATCTCCTCAATATTTCATTCACCACATACACTTTCTGATAACTTATTTCTGTGATGTATTTCTGAATCGACCCTCTTTGCAGTAAGTTGTCTCTGAATTGTCTGTTGCTTTTACATTGGATTTTTGCACTTTGCTTCTGCAATATCCTTTCCTCTGTTTCAGTTTCTGAAGGTCTTGGTCCCATTCAGATTAACTTTCCTTGTTTTACAAGTGATAACATGAGAGTTTTTAATGATAACTTCCTCTGTTATACCATATGCTCCTTGCTATATAAGATGTCCTAGGCACTGGTCTATCACAACTCTAGGCTGTCTCTAGGAGCGACAACACTCCCAATAATGGTACTTGACTTCACTAAGATGGCTTCTATTCTCACACTTGTTTATGCATGAATTGCAGCCTTCTCCTTAACACTTGATTATAGTACTTGACTGAGATTTTCATGGCCCGAACAGAGAGTTACTATTACAGAGATATGCTTCCTCTTAACTTCGTTTACTTTCATTGTCTTGAAATTTCTCCTCGCTGTACTGTCCCTTATTCTTGTACCCAAGACTGCAGACCATTCCATGCACCGAAATATCATACTTGATCTGAAATTCATGATTCAATAATGAGGTCATAGTCCTATATATAGGGATTGTCTCATCACCCTAGGCCGGCATGATCATCTTCTTGAGAGTCAGCCTTACGAGTGTCTTCCAACATTTTCTAGGCCGAATTCAAGGAGAATTATGACAAAGTCTTGAGGCATTCTTTTTACATCAATACTTGTCCTTTTCAAGTGTAACAACACTTCATCTATATGACTCTAAATTATACATTTATGACAAGATGAAAAATCCCTAAAGACATCAAGAAGAAGTCTTTGACCTATAAAAACTTCTTGCTCATGAAATCCATGAGTCAATCTTTTAAAAAATACATTTTATTATCTTTGTCTTCTTCATTACATAAATTCATAATTAAAATTCATTATGAAAAACGAACTTAGTTACACTTTCCAACACATCAAATGACAGATTGTACACATCCATCACCGAATCATCATCTAGGGGAACTATCTCCCCTTCCTAGCTCGAGGTTGGCTCTACGGCTAGAGGTGGTGGAGTCTGAACGGTGACCTATGGTGTGCTGGGCATCAGGTCCACATCTTCATCTTCTGGCTACAGTCCCAGCTCCATGCCCCAAACTTCAATCAACTCCTCAATTTGCTAAGAAAGCTCTTGATCCTACATCTGTTCTCTCACTCCCTCTACTTTTGGTTGATTATGTTGGGGTTCCCATGTTTTGGCAAGGTTGGAAATACCAAAAGATGAGACAACATCAAACCATTTTCAGACCTCAGGATCTAGCCCTCCTGGGTCCAGAGAGGGATCTCTCTATGATATATCAAAGGTGTATATGTCTTTGAAGCTCGAATGTTAAGATGTTAGGCTAGTTATAGGCACAAGGTTTGTTTGTTTGATTTGTTTGTTTTGGTTGCTGGTAATCAGGAAAGAAGGGTTCAGTGTGAGACTAGGATGAGCAAAGAGGGATAAGGCAGAGGTGAAATGTTCCAGGAAATATTCAAAACCATTGGGCAATGGAGTCAGGAAAGGATTTGCTTGCTACTCAATAGGCAAGCTTTCAATTGGGCTAGTAATCTAAAACATAGGATCTTTAAAGATGATTGTGTGATATGGAAAGGTAAGAGAGGAGGAGATAACACAGATTCAGAGCACAAAGTTAAAGACCAGCTGGTCGCACAAGGATCCTAGTGGACAGGGCTAACTCTAATCCCCAATGTTCCCAAATCTTCCAACCAAATCTATAACAAGAAACATCTAAGAACTGAATTCATTTAATTCATACATCAGAGAGCAGGCAATAACACCCAATACACTGGTTAAACCAACTGAAATCATTTCATAAATAATACATTCAGAAGAGAAACATCAATGGCAAGGAGAGCAGAAACATAGGGTACCTTACAAGGGTAAATCCTATGCCAATATTTTGATGCAAGCCAGTAGAAATGAAATGAAATGAATGTAAACACAAAGATAGGAGAACATCACCGCTGCTTTAGATCAGGATCCAAAGAAATGTGCTTGTCATATTAAATAGCAATACCAATCAAGTACAACATTGCCAACAACTGAATACTCAGTCTGAAAACATCTCCTTCAACCTATATTACAACTTTACACAGAGACCGTGTCTCAAAAGAAACTACTTGCACTTCTCAGATAACTGATCAACAACCTTTACAATGAGTTTCTTCATGAATTTATAGCTCCGGAGGAGCAGAGGAAGTAGGTGAAGAACTAAATGCAGTATTAAAACTTCTGAAAAGAAAGAGGGTCGAAACCCATTCTATATAAATCCTGTGCATTAATCTCTGGTGTTCTTTGGGTGAACGAATGATCTTCTTCAGATTTCAGACTACTCTGATATGACTCTGATGTACTCTGACTACAGTACTGTGTAGTACTCTGGTGCATAAACAAAATGACTAAATGGACTGCCATGCTTGTGAAACAAATGAACTGGTAACTTTGGACCGTGGTTAAGGCAGAATTCTTCAGGAATACGGTAAATAATGGAACTGATATGGGCGCTTTGTCCTTTGGGGCAATCTGCTGATGTAAAACCCTGATATACATGAATTCCTGCGTGTTGTACCTTTCTGCATGATCCGTGGGATCACTGATCTGGTGCTTTGCTATCTAAAACTCTGAACATAAGGCTTAAATGTCTTCATTCGTGTGCCTTAAGCTTTCTGTTGCTTGATTCAAATTCTGCCTGCAGAATCTGGGCTTTAATGGCGCTGGATAGGTTTCTTCACGGAGGTTGAACTGTCCCTGGGTAATATTTATGATACCGCTACCTTTCTAAGTTTTTCTATTGTAGTACCAGCTTCCAGATTTAATTTAGTCTGCGTAGCACGCCATTAAAGTAGTACCTCTGAACCGTGGCGGTTTTCCGCCTCTCATAACCCTGCAAAATACAATCACAGGTTAAGAAAACAATGGGGGGTTGGATGATGTGGATGACTGTGATGACGACAGTGGGACTGCAGACGAAAGGTGAAAAAACGCAGAGGAGTGGTGGAGAAGTGCTATGGTGGAAGGTTGGTGGAGCGTAGAGGAAAATTAACGTAAAAACCTTAAAATTGACCCTTTGAATGAATACATAAAACGAGAGGGGCGAATGTATGGTGAGACACGTGGAGGTGACGTGGCAGGACCGGGCGACGACGGAAGAGTCAACAACGGGGAAACAAACTGGATTGTCGGATCTGAGAGGAGATCGACGGTTGAACATGCGGCGGGGGACGACGAACGGTGGGCTAAGAGTACGGCGACCATGGATTAAACCCCGCGTAGCTTCGTCAAGCGATGACCGTTGGATGGGCAAGGGCAGATCTGATGGATGATATGAATATCGCTGCGCGTCTTGTACCGAAAGATAACGTGCGATGGGCAAGCGGTTTTGGAATCGTACAAGAGCCACGCGTCGAATGCTGTATGGAATCGTTGGGAAATGGGAGAATACCACCTACCGCCCAAAGGCGGTGCGATAGATACCACCGGGTTTATGGATTGTGCGCGACAGGGACCACAGGGGATGGTACACTCCGAACCGTCGATCTGGCAGGTAAAATGAACGACGATGGTGCGATCGGGGGTTTGAACGGGGGAAACACAAATGCTGCGGGGTTTAACGATCGATGTCCGATCTACAAAGATCAACGGCCCATAGCGCTCCCGATATACATTGGGGATTGGTGCCTTTCAGGCCAGCGTTTGGTTACAGCGCCTGGGTCGTGTGGAGAGAAGGCCGAGGGGCTGTGCCGAAAAGGGGCTAGGCCCAAACTATGTAGAAAATATGATTTTGGCTCATTTTTAAAGCATTTTAAGGCCATCCAAGGGCAACGATAGGGGAATGAGGGGGATTTAGGCATAAACAACGGGAGTGGGTGGAATTTCATGGGGATTTTGGGAAGTTTTTTGGAGAGAAAGGGAAATTTAGGGGGAAGAAAAGGGACTTTGAGGAAAAGAACAAGAGGAGAAAATGAAGCATTTTGCAAGGGTATGAAGGGCAGAGTAAAGCCTTTTGGAGCATAATTCTTTATCAGCAAGGCCTATTGAATCAGAGCAACAGAGGGAAACAGTCACAAGGCAGGGAACATGAAAAGGCTGCAAGGATGATGTGTTTTCAAGGGAAATGCATTCCTTGCAGGCTTATAAAAAAATTTAGCCCCTTGCTTGCTCGTCAAGAAATTTATAAGGGGCTAATAGTGGCTCCACATGGGGATGGCTTCTTCTTGAAGGAGTCAAGAATTCAGAAATTAATCTTTGGTGTAGGCCAGATGCCTGCTGCTTAAGACATCTTTCATTCCTGATTTTCAGCTGCCACAAATATGTTAGATCAGCACAACATCCCATCAATCTACCTACCCACACTACAATCCTAGCATTTTTTCTTCTTCTAGGGTGCATTTAAGCTAGCAGACCCTTTACACCATTTATTTTATAACAGAAAATAAACCTATTCTAAATCTACCCTTATTGCTCCATGAGACCAGATTAGACTGTTGGTCTCATATGTTTCTCTACCTAATCTAATATCTGCTGGGATTAAACTGTCCAACAAATTTCTTCTCTATATTCTACGACAGAAATTGAAAAACAGTCAAGCCAGGATTAGACTGTCTGACTTGCTGTGGGTCCAAGCCATAAAGACAGTTGCACATGGACAAAATTTGCAGAAAACTGAAAACAAAACTGTGGAGGCTTGAGATCTGCAACTTGAAATATCCTTCTTCTCTTCGTGACTGAAGTTTTGAGCCTTTTAGAGTCACTTCTTTTCTTCATTTCAGCTCTGGTTTTGGGCATGTTAGAGTTGATTCTTCTTTCTTCTTTGCTGGTCCAGATTTTGAGCATGTTAGGATCAATTGTCCTTACTTTATTTGGCTCAGGTTTTGATCATATTAGAGCCAATCTTTTGCACTTCTGAGGTTCATGTTTTGAGCATGTCTGAACCTCCCTTTTTCCTCTGTTTTTTGAAACATTTTCTCTTTTTTCTTGAAAAAAAAACTGCAATGGTATGTACAATGGGAATGGAAACTGGAAATTGTAAATCAGCAGAAGTAGTGTTTGAGCATCCTACCATTGACAGGACCCCCAAACAGCTTTGTACCATCCAATTCCTGTAGGAAGAAGGCATTAGGACCCATAATGGCCTGGATGATGTATGGACCTTGCCACAAACAGTCAAACTTGCTGTGCTTTCCTTTATCCTCTCTTCTTGAGTCCCACTTCAGAAGTTTATCTCCAATTTTGAAATCAACAGCTTTGGTTCTTTTGTCAAACAATTTCTTTATATTTTCCTGAACTTTCACTGCTCTGTTGTAAACTTCTTCTCTTGTTTGTTGGAGATGAATTGTCTGGTTTATCCTCCTCACCATACTGTCTTCTTCTGTTTGAATCTCTTGGACCAGTTTGATCACTGGTACCCCAAGGCTGGTAGGAAATATTGCCTCTGTTCCATAGACAAGCTGAAATGGTGACATCCCAATGGACTTATTTTTTGTGAGTCTGTCAGCCCACAAGGCATGCACCAACTTGTTATGTCATGATTTTTTGTTTTCTTCCAACAGCTTCTTGATGATGATCACCAGGCTCTTGTTTGATGATTCAGCTAATCCATTACCTTGAGGGTAATAGGCAGTTGAATGACCGAGTGCTATTTGATACCTGTGACAAAAATCAACCATTTTCTTGGATGTGAAATTAGTAGCATTATCAGTGATTATTTTCCTTGGGCAGCCAAACCGAGAGAGGATGTGACTTTCTAGGAAGCTAATGATGACTGAATCTGTGGCATTCCTAGTGGGTATGGCCTCTATCCACTTAGTGAAGTAGTCTGTAGCTGTTAGGATCCATTTGTGTTATGCAGAAGAAGTAGGGTGAATCTCCCCTATGAAATCTAGGCCCCATTGTAGAAAGGGACCTTCAACAGTGATGGGTTGTAGAGGTAAGGGAAGGAGTTTTCTTTTGCCTTCAAAAATCTGGCATTTGTGACAAGCAATGATCATCTTATGGATATCATTGAAGAGTGTGGGCCAATAGTAGCCAGCTCTGAGTATTTTGTTTGCAGTGGCTTTCCAGCTCAGGTGGCCTCCACATTCTCCTGCATGGAATTCTTGTTTAATCCTCTCTGCCTCGTTTTCAGGCAAACATTTAAGCAATAGGCCATTTGGGTTATTCCAGTATAAGTTTTCATTCAAAATGCAGTAGGTTTTGGCTTTTAGTTTTATGAATATGGCCTTGGTCTTTGACAGCTCAGGTGGGGCATTGAGGTGTGTAAGCACATAAAAAATGTCAGAATACCAAGGAGAGCTCTGAAACTTTCCCTCAACAGTGGGATCAGGCAATTCTTGTTGCTCATCCAAGGTATTTACCATGTTAATGTCTAGGGCTTGTAAGTTTTATTCAGCCATTAGTCGAGCTAAGCCCTGACCTTTAATCAGTTTGGTGGGTTTTATCTCAAGGTCATATTCTAAAATCACAGCAATCCATTTTCCCCTCTTTCCATCAGGATCTTGGGACAATATATCTTTCACTATGATGTTGGACACATAAGCTATGGTGTGAGAATGCAATATGTACACCCTGAAGTCTTTCAAGTCCTTAATCAGAGCATAGGCCTGTTTTTCCATTATGTTGTATTTCAAGGGTGCATCCCTTAGTGCTTTGCTAAAAAAGGCAATTGGTTGTTCCATTCCCTCTGTGTTTTTCTGCAGCAAGACCGCAACCACTGTATGCTCAGAGGCAAATGAAAAGATCAGGAAATCTTTAGAGAAATCTGGGTTGATCAGAACAGGAGCTTGGGTGAGTGCAAGTTTTACTGATTCAAAAGATTGTTTAGCTCCAACAGTCCATTTAACTCTTTCACCTTTCTTTAGCATGTTAGTCATATTCCTAAGGTGTTCGGCTAGGTTGGGAATAAATCTCCTTAGGAAGTTGATTTTCCCGATGAAGGACTGTAATTCTTTGATGTTTCTCGGGTGTGTGATTTGTAGTATTCCCTCAACTCTCTGTGGGTCTATCCTGATTCCCTTTTCGGATATAATGTGGCCAAGAAGTTTACCTTCTTGCAGCCCAAATACAGTCTTTTTGGGATTCAATGACAGACCAAACCTTTTACATTTTTCAAACACTTTTCTCAGATGTTTTAGATGCTCTTCTTTAGTCTTAGAATAGACTGTTATGTCATCCAAGTAAATAACAATGAAGTGCCCTATCTCATCTGAAAAAGCTATATCCATTGCTCTTTGGAAGGTTGCCCTAGCGTTCATCAGTCCAAAGGGCATTTTTACATACATAAAGGTGCCCCATGGAGTGGTAAAGGCTGTTTTGAGTTGGTCTTCTAGGATTACTAAGACTTGATTGTAACCTGAGAAACCATCTAGCACGGAGATTCTCCTAGAGCCTACTACTTTCTGAAGAATGTGTTCTATTTTTGGTAGAGGGTAGTTGTCTTTGAGTGAGGCTCCATTAAGATTTCTGAAGTCTATACACAATCTGATCTCACCTGTTTTCTTTCTCACAGCCACTAAGTTTGATACCCAATCAGAGAACCTCACAGGAACTATTATGCCCGCTTCTTAATCTCTTTTTCAACTGCAGGCAATTGTTTTGGATTGATTCTGCGAAGTTTTTGTCTGAAGGGATTCTGATTTTATTTCAAGGGTATTTTGTGCTGAATGATGTTTGTGTCATAAGCCTTTAAGTCTTCATAACTCTAGGTGAACACATCAATGAATTCCTTGAAAATGTCAATGTATTTTTTCTTCATGTCCGCAGGTAAAGACTTAGCCAGTTTAATCATTTTGGGCTTATCTTCAGTGCCTATGTTGCATTCTTCCACGTCAGAGTCTGCATGTTCTATAGTGGGATTTTTTGCTACATCATCAAAGTCAAAGAGGTCCTCTAAGGGTGCTAGGCCTCTGGGTATATTCTTATCTTTGGCCTGCAGCACCTCCACTTCTTCATTATCTGCGTTCTCACATTTTGTGATTGATTTTCCAGCTTCTTTGTCCAGAGTGTTTATTGCTATGTTACAGGGTGGGGTTTCTTCGTCAGAGGATTCTTCACTTAGGCAGCTGCTTTCAGATTTAGAGTCTGAATTAGAAAATTCAAACTCATTCCTGCCTATTAGGAAATCTTCAATCTGTTTATCACCTTCAAAAACCTGCCAATATTTTTCGTTGTCGGGCACCACAAGTCTGAATTTTTTCTGAATGATGATCTGTTGGTTGATTGGAGTCTTAGGGTATGAACTAGCTAGGCAAGCTAATCCGTTTGCAATGAAATTTTGACTCCTAGGAACAAACACTAATTCGTATTCGACAAATGTTTTCAATAAATCCATAGTGTCATTCCTGTAAGCTCTCAGTCTAGGATGTTTCGCTGTATATTCACCATTCACCTGTTTAATAATCAGCTCAGAGTCCCCACGCACAGTTATCCTACGGGCTCCTAATTTCCTCAACAGGTTTAAACCTAGGATAAGGGCCTCGTATTCTGCAACATTGTTTGCACATTTGAAATGCAGGTTGCAGGCATGGCTCTCTGCGTAATCACTCTCTGTGTTATGTATCCACACTCCTGCCCCAACATTTCTTCTTGTACATGACCCATCGAAACTCATTTCCCATAGGGGTTCACTCTCGTCTTTATTATCATTCCTTTCCCTACAACTAGGTTTGCCATTATGTTGCATTATAGGGTCTGCACTAGGCTGTGAGCTGTTTAGTTTTTCGTTATGGATGTGGAAGTCAGAGAGGTGACTAGTTGGCTGATTTCATTCTGTTTCTGGTTCACTTTGCGTTGTTATTTCAGTGCACTGTTCAAGGTTTTCTACGTCTTCATCTTCTGAGTCTAAGGTAGCCATTATGTTAAAATCCATGGGCTTTGTTTCATCCTATGTACCCTTGCTTGTATCTACGTTTTCAGATTCTGGTCCTCCTAAAGATTCATCGTTGCAGAAGATAAAGGAATCCAGGTCTGTATGTACAGAGTATAGAGGAAAATTTTCAGGCTTTTCAAGGCTACTAACCAGGAATTTCATTTGTGCTTCTCTGTACAGTCTTCTAATTTGGCCAAATATTGGGATAGTGGCATAAGCCCCATCCATCTGCATTGTTCCTTGCAGCTTGGCTCCCCATGATCTTGATAATAGCATGCCATACTTGGGTGGGACATCTGCCACCACAACATCCATGACCATACACTTGGCAGGAATCTGAGTAAGGCTCACACATAAATCTTTGATTAGGCCAAGACACTTTACTCTACTAGAGTAAAATGAATATAGGTCTTTATAGGGACGGGTTATCTCTAGGCCTAATCTTTCCATCACTACTCTAGGCATCAGGTTGTGTGATGCTCCAGAATCATGCATTGCATTGTGGAGAATCTTATCATGGATATTAAGACTGATATAAAAAGGGGGTACTACCCCTTCCTGAAACTTTCCTTCTATCTTTAGACCAAACAGAAGGGCAGGTTGATCATCACTCAGATTTATAGTGTCACTGTTCTCTCCTAAATTCAATGCTTTCAAAATTTGGCCTTTATATACATCCTGAGTGGCCAGCTCAGAGAGTGGGACAGAGATTTTAATTTTTGCAATCTCACTCTCCAAATTGAAAGTGGACTGACTCTTTGGAATGCTCAACTCTGTTTTGTTAGCCACTGCCTTAGTGGCTGAATCAATGTGTTGATTATCACTATGTATAGTGTTGGTGACAGTCTTATCAGGAGCACTAAC
This sequence comes from Pinus albicaulis, assembly GCA_034641835.2. NCBI lineage: Eukaryota > Viridiplantae > Streptophyta > Pinopsida > Pinales > Pinaceae > Pinus > Pinus albicaulis. The sequence continues at coordinate 1,402,579,422 of CM076578.1, read as the reverse complement.
TACAGTGCTAGTGATGCCTGTTGGTTTACCCTATGTGTCAGTGTTTTGGTTGTCTTTTTCTTTGTTCTTTCCAGAACTCTCAGCTGCTGATTTGTTACTTTCAGCAGTTTCTTTAGAAGTTTTCTCAGGTCTTTTCTTGATGGTGATCTCAGAAGATTTTGGTTTGGAAGTTTCTTGGCTCTTTTTGCTTCTCAGTTCATATTGCTCTCTGACTTGCATCATGGAATTTTCAAACCCTAACCTGTAATCTTCAGATTCTAACCATTCCTCCTCCCAACCAGAGGGTGAGGGCTGATCTTCTTCTGAGTAATAGTTATGGATTGAATTTCCCTCAGATTCTTCTATGATTCCCTCATCTTCATCAAAAAAATTCTCTTGGAATGGGGGAATAACTTGCTGATCTGATTCTTTTTGTCTGTTGGGAGTGGCATTGTTTCTTCTAAAGTTTTGGTTCTGGTTTTGGTTTCTATTTTGGTTACTGACTGTGACAACCATTTTTTCCATCATTTGCTGTAACTTTTCCACATTCTTATACAATTTATCATAATTTTTGTCAGATGAGGAAGCTACATTGTCATCTCTGTATGTTACCCTCTTCTCAGATCTCAGTCTTGCTCTTTTCTCAATCAGGTTTGCCTCTATGTTCACTGCTCCTTTCTGCATGTCCTCCAATGTGTTGTACTCTTTATCCCTAAGCTCATAGGCCATGTCAGCATCAAAGCCTTCGGGGTATTTTGCTAAAGCCATGCCTTGTGGAGGCTTCATATGTGGAGGGAGGGCATTGTAAATGTTGTTAAATCTTGTTGTGTAATCATGGACACTCTCTCCTACATTTCTTTTAAGGCTCATGTATTCTGCTAAGAGTTGGCGAGGGTTAGCCTTAGTCTCCCATTTGTTTATGAAAGTCTGATATAAGGCTGGAAGATCATTGATGCTACCTGTAGGTAGGCCCTTAAACCACTTCTTCACATCACCCCCAAGCTCTGGGCAAAGATTCTCATTTTGAATGTATCATCATCTATTTCCATGTAGTCAAAAGAATCTTCCATTTGATCTACATGTTACTGGGCTGTGATGGACTCTTTTGCAGTGAAGTGTGGGATCTTTGACTGATAATCATTTGGTAAGGGTACTAGAGGTTGAGGTAAAACCAGAGGTGCATACCAGGCTGCCATGATGATGTTTTGATGAGGTAAAGGATTGACTTGGGCAGCTGGTATATGGACGACAGGGATATTAAGACCAACAGAAAACTGATGAGCAGATCTAGAATGACTGAGCCCCCAGTTTTGTATAAAATGTATATCCAGAGGTGTAGAAGGAGGGGTATGTCTATTTCCAAGGTGTCTACCACTTTGGGGTGGTGAAACAGGAAGCTCAGGGTCTGGCTGGTCTAAGATACTAAATGACCTAGTTCTAGGTAATCTGTTAGGTAGGTCTAGGTCAAGGTGAAAGTGTGATAGAGCTGTGAGGTCTTCTGGTGTAGAGTTAGATCTATGGATGTGGCTGGAAATAGTTGGTATTTTAGGTGTAGGAGCTCCCTTGAGGATAATCTCAGGGTTTTCAACTATTTCAGGTGGGTCTGGGTTAGGGTAAGCTCTTGTATGAATGGTTCTATAAGCCAGAATGTTGTTTTCTGACCAAGCAGCTCAACCCTACTTGTTACTTCTACTGTGGTTGATGTTGTTATGGAGGCTGGTCTCCCAGTAGAGTCTAATGTGAACCAAGATAATCAGCAGGCCTACTGATCAACAGTGGAGTCTTTTAAAACGTTTAGGAACTATGGAGTCGCCAGGTAGAAGGTTTAGGATGTTTTTGGAGGGTACATTGTCCATCACAGTGCTTACGAGATCCCCTTTCAAGGATATCCCCCAAACACAACAAAATCTAACCAGAGATTGACTGGGAGGGCATTTACCAGATATGTCACCTCTGAAAGAGTGTGAGATCTGGAGGCTACCTGGCCCTTTCCAAACTCTGTCCAAGAGTATGGGAAAACACAACAAATGGTATAGAGGTTGATGTGAGAATAGGAATGTTTTAACTACCAACCTAACCAGAGATTGCAGGTTTCTGAGGCTTATGATATAGTACGGTGAGGAAAACTCAGAAATTCCCCAGTGGAGTCGCTATTATGTTGGGGTTCCCATGTTTTGGCAAGGTTGGAACTACCAAAAGATGAGACAACATCAAACCACTTTCAAACCTTAGGGTATAGCCCTCTTGGGTCCAGAGAGGGATCTCTCTATGATATATGAAAGGTGTATATGTCTTTGAAGCTCGAATGTTAAGATGTTAGGCTAGTTATAGGCACAAGGTTTGTTTGTTTGATTTGTTTGTTTTGGTTGCTGGTTATCAGGAAAGAAGGGTTCAGTGTGAGACCAGGATGAGCAAAGAGGGATAAGGCAGAGGTGAAATGTTCCAAAGATATAAGTCTTTGAGGCTCAAATGTTATGATATTAGACTAGTTATAAGGCATGGGGTTTGTTTGTTTGATCTATTTGTTTGGTTGCTGGTTATCAGAAAAGAAGGGTTAAATGTAAGGAAAGGCTGAGTAAAGAGGGATAAGCAAAGGTGAAATGTTCCAGGAAATATTCAACCATTGGGCAATGGAGTCAGGAAAGGATTTTCTTGCTACTCAATAGGCAGGCTTTCAATTGGGCTAGTCATCTGAAACATAGGATCTTCAAGATGATTATGTGATATGGAAAGGTAGGAGGAGAGGAGATAACACAGATTTTGAGCACAAAGTTAAGGAAAAGCTGGTCGTACAAGGATCTTAGTGGACAGGGCTAACTTTAATCCCCAGTGTTCCCAAATCTTCCAACTAAATCTATAACAAGAAGCATCTAAGAACTGAATTCATTTAATTCATACATCAGAGAGCAGGCAATAACATCCACTACACTGGTTAAACCAACTGAAATCATTTCTTAGATAATACATTCAGAAGAGAAACATCAATGGCAAGGAGATCAGAAACATAGGGTACCTAACAAGGGTAAATCCTATGCCAATATTCTGATGCAAGCCAGTAGAAACGAAATGAAATGAATGTAAACACAAAGATAGGAAAACATCACCGCTGCTTCAGATCAGGATCCAAAGAAATGTGCTTGTCATATTAAATAGCAATACCAATCAAGTACAACATTGCCAATAGCTGAATACTCAGTCTGAAAACATCTCCTTCAACCTATCTTACAATCTTTACACAGTGACTGTGTCTCAAAAGAAACTACTTGCATTTCTCTGATAACTGATCAACAACCTTTACAAAAAAAATTTCATGAGTTTTATAGCTGAAGATAAGCAGAGGAGGTAGGTAGAAGACTAAATGCAGTATTAAACTTCTGAAAAGAAAGAGGGTCGAAGCCCATTCTGTTTTAATCCTGTGCATTCAATTCCTGGTGTTCTTTGGGTGCATGAATGATCTTCTTCAGCCTTCAGACTATTATGATATGAATTTGATGTATTATGTCTGCAGTACTGTGTGGTGCTACTGATGAATAAACAAAAGATAGAGAAATGATAAATAAATCTGCCATACTGATGAAGTAAATAATCTGATAGTATTGGGGTTGTTTCAGGGTAGAAAATCTCTCACGAACACAGCATGGATTGAACGCTGCATGGGCGCTCTGTACTTCCTGGAGGGAAAAAAATTCTGCTACTATATAAACCCCTGATATGCATTGATTTCTGCGCGTTTTACTCTCTGAGCATTCCCTGGGTCTTCAATCTGGTGCTTTGCCTTTAAACCCCTGAGCGTAAGGCTTAAAACCTTCGTTTGCGTGCCTTAAGCTCTCTACTGCTCCATTTGTACCTCTGACTGTGAAACCTGTATATTAATGGCACCAGAACAGTTTTATAGGGTCAAACCCTGTAATTTAAATGCAAATCCCGTCGTGGTGCCTCTCCAAGGCTTTTCATGATCTTTGCCTCTGCATATGATCTTCCCATGTATTTTCTGTCGCTGTGACAGAGTTTGCAAACCATGGCAGCTTTCACCACCTCAAAACCCTGCAAAACACAAAAACTTGTTACAAAATCCATAAATGGGGGTAGCGGATGAGACGGGAACGACGAGGATGGCCATGCAGACTGGTGGGATGATGGAACAGTGCAGAAACATGGTGGAAAACGCGATTTGACCATGGGACGTGATCTCGTGGACGTGAGGGGGCACAACAGATTTTAACATAAAATAATAAACATTTTTACCTTAGAGAGTATATATAACGGGGGCGAGGCGAATGTATGACGGAGACACGTGGAGGTGACGTGGCAGGACCAGGGGGCAATGGAAGAGTCAACAGCGGGAAGACGATTCTGGACCGTCAGATCTGAGAGGAGATCGACGGTGGGAAACACGGCGGAGGGCAGTGAACGGTGGGCCAGGGGTACGGTGATCATGGATTAAAACCTGCGCAGCTTCGTCGAGCGATGACCGTTGGATGATCCAGGGCAAATTCGACGGATGACGTGAATATCGCTGCGCGTCCTGTACTGAACGTTAACGCGCGATGGGAGGGTGGTTTTGCCGTCGTACAGGAGACAGGTGTCGAGTGCTGTATGGAATCGCTGGGAAATGGGAAAATACTGCCCGACCCCCATTAGCGGTGCAATGAAAACCATATGGTTTTGGAACAGTGAAAGCGAGCAGGGACCACCGTGATGGTGGATTCCGCACTGTCAGATCTGTGCAGATCAACGGTTTAAATCATGCCCAATCCAGATGAGCTGCGAACTGTTGATCTAGTGAGTTAGCGGATGGCGGAGATGCAACGATGGGCGATGGACGAGTTGCACGGTGCAAGACGCGGGGGCGACGATCGACGTCTATTCTGTGAAGATCAACGGCTGTTGTTGCCCCCGATACGAAACGCGCTAAGTGATTTTATCTTTGGCGCCTGGTCATGGCGCACGGTTACATGGAGAGAAAGGTTACGGGACTAGTGGAGAAGGGGCTGAGGCCTATTATATGGTTCGAAAGTGGGTTTTAACCCTTTTTAATGCATTTTGAGGCCTGAGGAGGGTAACGATAGAGAGATAGAGGGGAATTTTGAGGAAACAAAGGGATAGGGTGGGACTTGATGGAGGTTTTGGAGGAATTTAGGAGGTTGATGGGGATATTAGGGGGGACAAAAGGGGATTTAGAAGAAAGGGAAAAAAGGATAGAATGTGGAGGAAATGCAGGGATACAAGGGGCGGAATAAAGCCTTTTGGAGCATAATTCTTTATCAGCAAGGCTTATTTACTTAAATCAGCAGAGGGAAACAGTCACAAGGTAGGGAACCTGAAAAGGCTGCAAGGATGATGTGTTTTCAATGGAAATGCGTTGTAGGCCTACAAACAAGTCAGCCCCTTGCTTGCTTGTCGAAGAGGTATAAGGGCTAACATAAGCCAGAAGATAGAAGCAATTTGTATGCCATAGTACCAATATTTAGCAACACCTTGTAAGGACCATAGTACTTTGGCGATAATTTATTATCCTTCTTAGCTTGCTTGAGGGACATTTTTTTGTATGGTTGTAGCCGTAAAAATACCCAGTCTCCTACATCAAAACTTCTCTCGCTGCGATGTTGATTTGCCTATTGTTTCATTCGATTTTGTGCCAAATTTAGGTTATCCTTTAAGAGTTGGAGAACTTCTTGTTGATGCTCGATGTGATCTTCCACTGCTTGAACCTTCGAATTTTCTCTTAAAGATAATGTGATGGATGGTGGATGATATCCATAAAGTGCCATAAATGGGGTCATTTTTGCTGCAGTATGGAAGGAAGTGTTATACCACCATTCAGCGAGAGGTAACCACTTGACCCATTGTGTTTTCTTATCAGATAAAAAACAATGAATATATCCTTCCAAACATTTATTCACTATAGCTCATCTTATCATCTCAATTAGTGGTCCAATTGAGATGATGATAATGTTTGGAGAGAGGATCTCTTCATTTTTTATCAATAAAAGCATAATGGATCAGTGAGTTTTCTCAGCGATGGTGGTATAGCACTTCCTTCCATACTACAGCAACAACGGGTGGTGCTGATTAACTATGGATATCATCCACCGTCCATCACATCATATTTAAGAGAAAATTATAAGTTTCAAGCAGTGGAAGATCACATCGATCATCAACAAGAAGTTCTCTAACTCTTAGAGGATAACCTAAATTTGGAAAAAAATCAAATGAAATAATAGGCAGATCAACATCGTAGCGAGAGAAGTTTTGATGTAGGAGACGAGATATTTTTACAGCTACAACCATAGAAACAAATGTCCCTCAAGAAAGCTAAGAAGGATAATAAATTTTGTGATATTACTATGGTCCTTACAAGGTTTTTCTAAAGATTGGTACTATGGCATACAAATTGGAGCTTCCTGCTTCTTCACGAGTGCATCCAATTTTCCATGTTTCATGCTTAAACAATGTTATAGGTGATAAACTTCCAGTTCAAACAATATTGCCAAAAATTGATGAGGAAGGAAAAATCATATTGGAACCTGAAGCAGTCATGGAAAAAAGAACTCAACAACTATGAAATCGATCAATTTCGTAGTATCTCATCAAGTGGAAGAAATTACACACTAAATATTCTACACAGGAGGATGATAATTTTATATGGAAGCATCTAGAGCTACTCAAGCGTTTAGGACAACAATTTTTTGATGGAGAGGGGCATGTTAGGTCACTATATTACTAGTAGAGTCCCTTATTGTTGTTAGTGTAACCCCCTTATTGTTATTGTTGTACCCCTATAACCCCAATATTGTTATTATTGTGCCCTTACATTATTATTGTTAGGTCGGCTAGGATTATATTGTGACCCCATGGACTCCTATATATATAAGAAGGTTTTTTCATTTGTATCATCCAAGAATTGTTCATTTATGTAATTTATTGGAGGTTTCCCCCTCGAAGTGGCCGATTTCTAAGGCCTTGATCTCTATTTTATTCTATTTTTGGAGCTGGTTTCATAACATCCAGGAAGTCTAGAATCCACGTTCAAAGTCAATCTGCATCCAATGTCCAATGCTATGATCTTGCGCTACCTGTCCCCTCAATGAATAATCATCGACTCATTGTTCCAGGGCACACTCCCAATGTGCATTTGACTCCATATGGAAATTCTAATGACAAAAAAAAATCCATCCCATGGCCTTCCCTTCTCTGCTACACAGTCCCTCAGGAAATCCAGTCACCTCCTTCTATGAAGCTACTCAGCTCTAGGTTCCCTGACATCCCCTATCCCGGGAAATCCATCCCTTTGCAAGTATTCGTCGCATTGGAGGGTAAAAAAACCAAGGCATATACCTTGCCTCAAAACCATCATATCAGTCCTAGCATGCTCTTGGAAATCAATGAACACTATTGGGTACCAGTGTCCCATAATGGACCCGCTCCAGAAGTGATTTACCATCATACTTCTTCCTGTTCATTCCTTTTTTCCGCTGTTGCTAATTATTGCAGTCAATTTCAATGACCCAACTTGGGAATTTATGTGCTTTCCTGTACCAAGAACATAATTTATATTATACGAAAAAGGAATTGAAATAAATTCAAATCACACCTCATTTGTATCCCACAAATAAGGTACACTTGAAATTTCATTTACTTCCTGTCACTACAAGCCAAACTAGCTCTTTGACCAAATCATCATGTATAAACCTATCACATTCAGTTAGCTCAAAAGAAACTATAATAAATTAGAATGATAAATTATATGTAACGATCATAAATCACATGCATAGTTAAAACTGAAGTAAAATATGGATACTTATCTTTCCATGATTATTTGATTTTTCCTTAGTTCTTTATCCTTTCTATACACACACTGAATCAATTACCAAACTCGAAAAGCACCCAATGCCTTCTCTTTATGGAACAAGGGAATTTGATACTAAGGGCCGCCTCCTCCCTTAATATCAATGACAAAGGCATACTAAGACTATACCACCTCAACCCTCACTATCAACAACAACAAGGGAATCTAGATACTAAACAACTTCAACCCTCAATAGAAACGATAAGGGTGTCCAGACAACCCCATACCTGCCCATCCCATAACATTGTACAACACATACAAATACATAGTGTACAACACAACACATACACCTAAGCCCAATATACAACACCACACATATGCCTACACCCATTGTGCAACACAACATATACACCTACACCCGGTGTACAACACGACACATACACTTACACCTGGTGTACAACAAAAAACATAAACCTACACCCGGTGTACAATACAATACATATATGTACACACCATACAATACCATGAATACAAATTTCACGATATAATGAATACACAATACCCATAACACCATACCAAATATACACAACACAACATGTACGACGTGTACACAATAACACATGTACAACATGTACACAGTACCACCTATACACAACGCCACCTACACAATGTGTACACAACACCAAATGTACATGAAACCACCTACACAATGTGTGCACAACACCACATGTACACTACACTACCTGCACAATGTGTACACAACACCAATTGTACGATGTGTACATAGAACCACATATACACATCATCATTTGCACAACATGTGCAGAAAACCACATGAACGCAACACCACATTTACCACATGTACATAACACCACATTTAAAATCATGCACACCACACCATATGTACACAACACCACATGTACAACCTATACATTTCACCATATGTGCATAGTGTTAGTTTCTAAATGTTTCAGTGATCAAATACACTCTTTAAGGTTTATTTGGTAGAATTCCTTGGTCAAAATTTTATACTTTCAAATAAATTTTGTGCACTGGATGTTTTCTAGGTCAGACGATACTCCCTCCACCCACTCATAGTCATCATCAGATTCAAGGTCATGACATCATTTAATTGTCTAGGGTCATATATCAGTTAACATACCATCATCTAGGTCATGGTCTAGGACTACTTTTGTCTTGTCATCATAATGCCAATCAGGTCATTTAAGAAAGGAAAATAAGATTCATTTTCATTATTCAATTCACCTTCATTGGGAGTTAGAAAATTTAGGTAATAAAACAAAGGGAAAATTGTCCTTTTTGCAAAAAAGTAAGCTATATGGTCAAACTATTTCAAAAGATATTTTTCTCCAAGTACATATGATGTCACTAAAGTAAAAAATAAATTTTTTGATTTTTTAAAGGGAAATGAAGCTTCTCTTAAGTTCATTTCATCCTTTGGTTTTTAAGAGTTCTACTCTCATGCTCCACAACTCTCCACAGCCATCCAGAGATCAAAGTCAACCACCAAAAACTAATCTGGACTATTGCAAGCTAGGTTTCTACTCCACGTTACGTTTATGGAGCAGGCACGCTACGCTTCTGGAATTTTTCTATGTTTTTGGAATTCAAGCTCCAAGAGGCCATCAAAAGGGTCAAATCAATATTTCACAAGTTTCAGATCTAGTAAGTGAACTTTCCTCACCTCTCATTCAATCCAGTTTCTTTAGTAAAAGGTGGATTCCCTCTTCTAGGTTTTCAACTACGTTTTTGAATTGCATTGATGTTTGGCTTGATTCAACAAGAAAAACCTTAGTTTCATCACCTAAAAATATTCACATAAAACTCGTACACCTTACCAAATCATTCCTTATCATTCATGCCTCTCATTAATCCCATTTTCACTCAAACCCTAATTCTCACTACGTTTTTGCAGAGATACTAGGTCAATTATGTGTTTGGGTCCTTTTTCCCTCTTTCCCTTACCCATTTCCAAAAATTTCACCTAAAATGTGTTGCTAACCTACCATCCTATCTCCCAAAATTTTTAGGGATTTTTCTGTAACTTAAATCCCTCTCATATCTGTCCCTAAACTCTTTGCATCATTCTCCCATGTTTTCCTAGTTTTCACCCTTCCTTTCCTTCATATCAAGCTAGGGTTTCTTTTTGATGAAAAACATCATGGAAGGTGAGAAGAGAAAGTATAACAAGGGAGATCATCATTCCAGATTTGAGCCATCCAATCTACAAGAGATCAATGCTTCTCCCTATGCCAAGAAATCCTTTGAAGACACTCGCTATTTATGGTTTTGTCAAATAATTCAAGAGGTAGGCTATCATGCTCAATTGAAAAGCCTCTTTGCCACCAATTTTAGGAGAGACAAGACTAACATAACAAGGGTTGAATTCACTATATTAGAAAATTCCATAGCCTCAGCAACAGGTATCCAGATATCTTGTTCAAAGGAATGGATTTGGACATTTAGAACTATAAATGTTTCTTAAAACCACATTAAAAAGATTCTCTTAAACACATATTTCCCTTCAATAATTTACTTGATGGGTATGCTCCTTTAATAAATCCGATCATGAAGAATTTTACTCGTGAATGGAGGTTCTCGATATTATACCAGTACCACATGAGGCTATTTATGCATTTCACTACCCCCAAGCCATCGAACTTGCCTCAGTATCTATTCAGAAGTCTAGTCAAAATGAATGAAAAAGTACAAAGTAAAGGCAAGGATCACCAAGCTGGTTTGTTTCACCATGGTTTGGTCAGGGTTATAGTCTTATATCATCTCTCAAAAATCAATATATCCTGGGAAACATTCATGAAACAATTTTCTTCTATGCGCACTACTAGTCCACCTGTCTTTCAAAGCATACCATCAACATCATCAAAGACCCAGGAGATTGGATCTTCAATTACACCAACAGAGGTTCCAAATATTGCAAGGGATGAAGTCACTCAAACTTATGAGAAAGGTAAAAGGTTATCATTTTCTCCTAAGATCACTAAAGGTGTACTTTCACCTAAAACTACAGTTGAGCATGTATTAGGAGAAACTATGGAGCATCCACCTATGCATGAGAGTGATTCACCCTTGTAGCAACATGAGGAGAAAACACCTTTGGAGGTTGAAATGGCAGAGTAGGTGGAAAAAAAGTCAGCTAAAGAGTTAATGAGGGAAAAAAAAGTAGAGATAGCAGAGCTCAAGGACATTCTCTCAAGGGAAAAATTCATAATAACATTCCTACAACAAGAAAACATGCAACTAAAGGTGAAACAACTGCTCCTAAGAAAACTAAAGAAAACCTTGAGGCTGAGAAAGGTAAGGGCCAAGAAGTGATAGACGTTGACCAGTTTGAAGACAAAGAAGCTCAGATAAAGCCAAGGAGGGAAAAAAATAATAGGATTAACCAGGAAAAAAGAAAAAGAAACAAAGTTATCTCCTCCCTTAGGTCAACAAAGTTTTGATGATTTTATTGTTGTTAAGATTGAGAAATACAAAGAGTTTTGTCTTGATAGGGTAAATTAGCATCTAGCGAAACTCTTGAAGAAGGAAGAAAGAAACAATAACCTCCAAAGGCACATGGCGAGACACTACATCACCAAGAACCAAATTTCCAAAATCAGGGTTAAGAATTTGAAGAAAAAGCTTAAAGAAACCATAATTAAGCTTAAGAAGAAGTAATACTTTGATTTTTTGGCTGAGGCATCTCTAGATGTCTAGATCATCATTTAAGGATGCCATGGATCAAATTTCAGTAGGTTTTGAGCATTTTTGGTTTTTTTTTTTTTTTTTTTGAGAAATTTTGGCAATTTCACTTGTGCAGAAGCATAGAGTGGCCATGCTATGATTTTTCTCAGAGGTTCCAATTGGGGTCAGATTTACATGGTTGGATTTATTTTGATGAGTAAATTCCAAGTATAGTTTTATTTTTTCATGAAATCTTGCAAGTTTGAAGAAAAACTCAAAAAACACCTTAATTTTCATGTTTCTGCCACTATTTTTTTGTGCACGCTACGCTTCTAGAGTAGGCTTGGGAAAATGGAGTTTTAAGTGTATAAGAGGTGGTATTTTTCAAGTTTCAAGGTTGGGTTGGCTAGAGGGAATCCAAGTCTACCTTATCCAACATTCATATCAGCAAAAATATGCCTAAAATTTACCCTAAATCCCCTCCAAGAGCATGATACACTTCTTTCAAAACACACTACGTTTCTACCAGGCACGCTATGTTTCTGTGTAGAAGGCTTTTTGGACAGGTGTCAGTAAAAAAGAGTCAAAGTTTCAAGGTAAAAAAAATTTCGTGAGATATTTTATGGTTAAGGAACTCTATTTATTCTCCTCATTATTGAGGAATATTGTAATTAATCAAGGAGACAAAGGCTCCTACTTGTTAGCTAAATTAGGGGGATTATTTCTAACTTCCCTAAAAACTAGGTAATGACTCATTAGGTGCATCTATGAAGTGTTTTGGATCAAGTTTCAACCCATTTAGGTGGAATCTTCTCTATTTTCTATATGTACTCCAATTCAAGTCATTTTAGAGGTTGGATAGTTGATATTGTAGTGTGGAGCTTATGTACATCTTTTTAGAGTGAAATCAAAGACCTGTTGCAACTATAATTTTGGGACTCTAGTGGTAAGATTATTAGCATTTTTTTTTCTGAGTGTTATCATAAAATTTAATGTTTATGCTTTCTTGCAATCAAATTTATGCTTTCATATGATGATCTTATGAGTCTTTAAGTAAAATTATTATTTTTTTTCCCTCTATTTAATGATATTTTCATAAATTTGTTTTGCTTCCTTTGATGAATGAACTCTTATGTTATATGCTCATTCTGATTCTCCCTTTTTCAAACCGTATACCACCATGAAAATATAATTGTGTTTCTAAGCATACCTACTTGGCCTCATATTCATCTCTACAGTTGTTCATTTTAAATTTGAACTTGAAAACCTAGACCTAGTTCCTAGACTGACACTTCCTATCCAGCAAAATTCAAAATAAAACCATAATCAAAATCACTGATCTTATATCTAGCCTAAGATATTTTCCTTTCCGATCACCTCATTGACTGTGAAATTTACATCGAGAGATCCCTCTCTGCTTTGTTAGGGCTAGCTAACAAATCTAAAGATTGGTTTGATGTTACCTCCTTTAGTCTCCTTTCTCAAACTTGGGAAATAGAGGGAGTGATAAGATTTTTGGCATTGTTTCCAGGGAGTGAAGGTTAAATATTTCCTGGGAAATAACGACAAATGGTACCTTTCTAATGGTGAAAATTTGGCAGGCACAATAAGGATGAATATCTTTCAGCTGGTGACTCCAGTGCTGAAGAATCCAAAAGTTCAGAGTTTTAAGGGCGACTCCACTGTCCAAAAACTAGTAGCTTGAAGAACTTCATGGTGGATTCATTGTTTTCAAGATGGATTCAACTGATAGAAGGTATGCTCATATGGATAGATCTCATATCTCTGGGTTTCCAAACCTGATGCCTCTTGTTGATTAGTTAACCCATCTTCCTAAATTTAAATATCAAGAAGGATAATATTCTGCTCTTCATTTAATTAATTTTCATATGCACGTACATAGGCTAGGGGTTGAAATTCATGAAGAATGCTTGATGAAGATATTTATGGTGACCTTAGAAGAAAGAGAAAGGTTATGATATGAGAAGTTTCCATCTGCTAATCTATGTTCTCTTAAATATTTCTATGCAGCATTTTGTAAAAACTATAAACAAACTTAATATTCTATAGTGAAGATAGAAAGTTTTTGTGGAAATTTTGATGATATTTTTTAGCATATGGGAATTGAAATCTATTATCTGGATTTAATGTCTTATGAGATTGAAGAAGCCTGGTTTGATTTATTTTCTCTTCAAGAGGAAATATAAGAGGATTTTTTCCATGATATTCAGGTGGATTCCCAATTGGAAAAAATTTCTATAGTTGGAAATGAAACTGATCAGATTGTCAAGGATCAAGAAGAGAACAGTGAAAGAGAAGATTTTGTTCTAAAGCATCTTGTAAAAAATGATTGTACTCCAGAAAAATTCCAGCAAACAAGGTCTTCTTTGATTGAAGATAATATTAATCAACAATCAATTAATGAAGATCACAATCATTCCCCTGAAGTATACGAAGATATTCAATAGTGTTTAGGAGACCAAGTCATTGTTAAGGAGAGTCATTCAATTTTTTCTTCAAATTTTTCATTTCATGGATTTTTGTTTCAAGAGGAAACTTTTCCATCTATATGTTTAGAAATTTTTAAGACCAAGAGCACACTCTTGTTGAAATTCATCATGAAGAGCAGCGAGTTGCAATATAAGGATGCTTATTGATTCCTCCAAATCAACAAGAACTATTTTTTCATGATTTTCACGATCATGTGGAAAATTTATTACAACCAATAATGAAGGTTGATGTTGCAACATTCATTAATGAAGGTGATCAGTTTCACCAAATAAGAAAACCAACAGTTTGGAATGAGGTTTGTTTTCCTATTTTAAATCATCCAGAAAATATTATCTTGCATATTATCCATGATCCTTTCATCAGTTTGTTGCTTGCATATTGTCCATGATCCTTTCATTATTTTGTTGCAACCATCTGGGAATATGAACCTTATTTTATTTATGAATCATAAGAATATGTTCAGTGGACACTTGGAGTTGCCTAGCTTTTGTTTATTTTTCCTGCTCAAGGAAAGTGTGAGCAGGATTCAAATAAGTAGCCATTTGTTGGATTGGTTACACTGGAGGGATCATATTGCATGATTGTATATATATATTCAGTAGGTTGGGTAGTTATCATCAAGATTTGAAGCCCGAGGTGAAGGCTGTATGATCCTGATGGTCTGTTTCCATAAGTAAGTTCATTCAGTAGTCAATTTTTTGAGTCAAAGCAAGTTTTTGTTTCAGTTAGTCATTTGAGTGTCTACAATTATTTTTGACTCCATTTCCCAATGGATGAATCTACCTGGTATATGATGTTCTTGACACATCCTAAAGGAGCCGCCATCCCCAGTTGGAGCCAATGTTAGTGTCTAAATGTTTCAGTGGTCAAATACACTCTTTCAGGTTTATTTGGTAGAAGTCCTTGGTAAAAATTTTATACTTTCAACTAAATTATCAAATCAATTTTTTTCACTGGATGTTTTCTAGGTCAAATTCTTCTCCCTCCACCCACACATGGTCATCGTAAAATTCAAGGTCATTTCATCACCTGATTTTCTAGGGTCATAGATCAGTTAACATACCATCATCTAGGTCATGGTCTAGGACTACTTTAATGCCAATCATGTCATGTAAGAAAGGAAAATAAGAGTCATTTTCATTATTCAATTCACCTTCATTGGGAGTTAGAAAATTTATGTAATAAAGAAAAGGGAAACTTGTCCTTTTTTCAAAAAAGTATGCTACATTGTCAAAATCTTTCAAAAGATATTTTTCTCAAAGTACATATGATGCTACTAAAGTAAAAAACAAAGTATGTGAGTTTTTAAAGGGAAATGAAGCTTCTCTTAAGTTCATTTTATCCTTTGGTTTTTAAGAGTTCCTCTCTCATGCTCCAAAAATCTCCACAACCATCTAAAGATCGAATTCAACCACCAAAAACTAATCCAGACTGCTCCACGCTAAGTTTATGCTCCACACTACGTTTATGGGTAGCCACGCTATGCTTCTGGAAGTTTGCTACGTTTTTGGCATTCAAGCTCCAAGAATCCATCATAAGGGTCAACTTAGCATTTCACAAGTTTCATATGCTTCCAAGCCAGTAAGTGAGCTTTCCTCACCTCTCATTCAATCCAGTTTCTTCAATAAAAGGTGGATTCCCTCTTCTAGGGTTTTCAACTATGTTTCTGAATTGCATTGATGTTTGTCTTGCTTCAGTAAGAAAACCATTACTTTCATCACATATAAACCTTCACATACAACTCATACACCTTAAAAAATCATTCCTTATAATTCATACCTCTCATTACTCCCATTTTCACTCAGACCCTAATTCTCACTACGTTTTTATAGAGATACTAGGTCAACTCTGTGTTTGGGCCATTTTTTCCTCTCCCCCTTACCCATTTCCAAACATTTCACCTACACTGTGTTGCTAACCTACCATCCTATCTCCAAAAAATTTTAGGTATTTTTCCCTAACTTAAATTCATCTCATCTCTATCCCTAAACTTACTGCATCATTCTCCCCTATTTTCCTAGTTTTCACCCTTCATTTCCTTCATATCAAGCTAGGGTTTCTTTTTTCCAAAAAACATCATGGAAGGTGAGAAGAGAAAGTATAACAAGGGAGGTCATCATTCCAGATTTGAGCCATCCAATCTGCAGGAGATCAATGCTTCTCCCTATGCAAAGAAATCCTTTAAAGACATTGGTTGTTTAAGGTTTTGTGAAATAATTCAAGAGGTAGGTTGTCATTGTTGAGATTCAACAAGATGATGAGCTTAGTAAAAATTAAGCACCTTAACTAAGTGGGGCCCACAGGCTATTTTTAGGTGTATGTCTATTTTTAGAATGGTGAGCATATTCTAAAGTTAGCAGGATGCTAATTCTAGATGGTTGAGAAAATTCTATCTTTAGATGAATTTCTATTTTTAGAAGATTGGGTGAAGTCTATTTATATATCGCTAATCTAAAAATAGATGCATGCCGATTATTATTAGCCCTTAATAATAATTAGACTCTAAATATCAACTTATTATCTTGGTGCACTTTATTTCAGTGAACATATTTGGAAAATGAGTGGGCTGAATGAATTATGCAATTCCTAGGGTGGTTGGTGACTCATGCATGGAGGACTCAGTTATAACTGATGGTGGAAAGTTGTGACAGAGTTGGAAGAGTAGTTATGTGAGTTGTTATTTAGTTTAACTCAGTTGTGCTAGTTGTATCTAGTTCTAACTAAATATACACTAGTAAGAGTTCAATGAATTAATTATTTAATTAATTCACAACTAGAGACTCACTTGCAACTGAACAAATACAACAGTTAACTACTTGCATGTCAGTTCCAACGGAGACCCAGTGGAGAGATAGGTGAAAGGGTGAGATGGAGTATCTGTTGTGACTATAGTGATGCATTCAATGCATCTAACACACATTGGAGTTGCCAATGAGGATTGCGTAGTCAAGGCAAGGCAAGATAGAATTCATTCAGGGATATTCTTCAGCAGGGATTATGCAGTGGAGGTAGGCTGTCAGAAGGCAAGAAATTGGTGCATAGATATGCAAATTTCTGCATGACAGTGTGTGATGATTGTTAATTTTACTGAGAGCTCTATGCTATGAGATTTATATGAGATTTTTACATGTTCCATTCATATACATAATATATGATAGTTTGGTTTTTTAGCTTTAATATTTCTCGGTAAAACATTCTTGTTATGTGCGATTGATTTGCTTCATATGTGTTTTGCAATTGGCAATTTAATTTCCACAAAGAATTAAGTGGAAGGATTCTGTATTTAACATAAGATTAATTTGTTATATTAGGGGATTCCGGTAATATACTTTCATCTTGTATAATTTCTACATGGTATCAGAGCAGTGTTGATCACTGGAGATTGCAATATTGAAGCGGTGCTGATTTTTGTGCTGGTGGACAATTCGAATTTGTTGCAAAAATTTCTTGGTGCGACAGTTGGGTCTACATTGAAATGGCTTTCAATGGGTTGCGTTTGGAGTATGAACTTGAAGGAAGCTCCAACTACATAGCCTGGAAGGACATGGTGGAGGCAGTTCTTGAAGATAATGGTCTGAAGGAGTTCATCAATAGCGATGTTCCTAAGCCCACTTCGACGGATGCTGCATTACTTGACGCCTAGCAAAAGAAAGTAACGAAGACAAGAAGAATTATATTGGAAGGTGTGAAGGAACATGTTGTGTGAAGCCTTCATGGGAAAGCCACTCCATTTTCAATGTGGAAGGTTTTGACAGATCTTTTCCAAAGCAACAACGACCATAGGAAGTTGGTGCTGAAAGATAGGCTCAGAAAAATCAAAATGGAGAAGGGCGACAGTATTCCAAAATATCTCACGAAGTTTTTCCAATGTAGGGATGAGATGGGGAGTGTGGGAATCATAGTTGTGGATGATGGCTTGATGATCTTAGCTCTCCTTGGGCTTTCAAAGAGTTGGCACAGTTATCAAGACTCTGTCAATGGACGGGAGAAACTACTAGATTGGGAGTGACTTTGGTCAGATCTAGTGTAGGAGGAGATAAGGCGAAGTACCATGCATGGCTCTTCATCAAAGAATGTTGATGAAGAGAATTGCGCTTTGGCTTCCAAAGCAAGGAAAGGGAAGGGGATGAAATCCCATCCAAAATTTGAGGCTAAAGGAAAGAAGCTGGATTTGTCGAAGGTGAAGTGTTTTCAGTGTCACGAACATGGGCATCTCACCACTAACTGCCCACAGAAAAAGAAGAACAAGAAGGTTGTTTGTAGAATCTTCCAGATTAATCGCATCCATTTTATATGTAATCGACATTTCAAACCAATCCTCTATGGTCCAACATCAGGATAGATCAATGGATTCTGTCAGATCTCATCATAGGGTATCAATGAAGGAGAGTGAGTGACAATGAGCAGAAGGAAGCTGGGAGGCCGACCTTGAATGATGGAAGAAAAATAAATTAAATTAATAGAAATTTTTCTAAATGGTATCTTTTTTATTTAAGACCCTAAAGTTGGTTTTAATTAAATTGATATTACTACTTAATAGCTTTCTTAATTTAAGTGAGTATTTCAATACTATAGATTTAATAATTATATATGTTGTTTTTATTGATGATTTTTAATTTTAAATGATGAATATTAAAATAATATTAAAATAATATCTAAAATAATATCTTTTTTGTTTAAGACCCTAAAGTTGGTTTTTAATTAAATTGATATTACTATTTAATATCTTTCTTAATTTAAGTGAGTATTTAAATACTATAGTTTTACTAAATATCTATGTTATTTTTATTATTGATGGTTTTTAATTTTAAATAATAAATATTAAAATAACATCTAATAATAGACCTTATTTTAATTAAAGACTCTAAAGTTAGTTTTTAATTGTAGAGATTAGTTAAAACCTTTTTTTGATTTTTAATAGATATTTAATTATCTAAAAATAAGGCTATTTTAATTCCCTAATTTTGTATTACTATTTTAATTAATGAATAACTAAGTTTTATAATTATCACATAATGTCAAACAATAATATTATTTTAATACAAGATTAGAGATTAAAGGGGATGAAGGTGAATATAGTGAAATCTAATTCTTTATGGGAGTTATTTTAAGACAGGTTTGGGGTATAAAATGGGAATCCAATTGTCACTTATTTTCCAGCCATCATCATAGTTGCGGTTGTTAGGGTGTTTCCCAATTTCAATGGCTCCCCTAAATTTCCTATGGTGATAATGGTTAATTTTAGCGACAACCTGAGAGGCCTCGACACAAATGTGATGATTTGTTTTGCTGGAATGTTCGGCTAGAGCCAATGTTTTGGAGCTGTTCTGTTTTATGTCAACAGCATGTTATTGAATCCTAGTCATGATTGATCGACCAGTTTCACCAATGTAGGGTTTTCCACATGAACATGGAATTAAATAAACTCCTTTATGGCATCTCGGATCAATGGGATCTTTGACAGATTTGAGACATCTGCTGATAGTGTTCAAAGGTTTGAAGGTTGTTCTAATTTTATTCTTTCTTAAAATGTGAGAAATTTTGTCAGTGGTTCCCAATATATAGGGGAGGTGAAATTTACCAGTTATATCTTCCGAATTTTGCTTATTTTTAGGGCCATTTTTAGCATTTTTGAAGGCTTTGATGCCTTGTATTCTATTGTATCCATTCTTTATAAATGTCCCAGGAGATGTTTTTTCTCTTGTTCAAAATGATCATGATCGGAAATGCGCACAACTCTGGTTTCCAAGGTGTTAAGGACCCCAAGTTTCTGCGTGGGTTGATGGTGAAAGCTGGCATGAAGGTATTGCTCAGTGTGGGTTTTCTTACGATATACTTGGTGGGATATGGAGCCATCAATGTTTTTGCCGATGAGGATGTCAAGAAAGGGAAGGATGCCATTTTATTCCACCTCCATCATTAACTTGATGGACTCAGAACGACTATTTAGGTGGTTCAAGAAAATATCTAGATTCTCCCTTCCATGGGGCCAAATGACGAAGGTGTCATCCACGTAACTTTTCCAAAGTTTGAGTTTTACAGGGGAGGATTCAATGGATTTTTCTTCAAATTATTTCATGAAAAGATTGGAAATGATGGGTGTAAGAGGTGATCCCATGGCAACCCCGCAATTTTGTTCATAAATTTCTTCTTTAAAACTAAAGAAAGTGGATCTAAGACAAATTTCTATTAACTTGGCTGTGTGCGGATCAGTAATATTTTGAACCACTTTCATGGCTTCATCAATAGGAATATTAGTGTACAGAGATTTGACATCGAAACTCACTAATATAAAATTTCGATCTAGATTTAATTCTTTGATTTCATTGATGAAGTGTGAGGAGTCCTTGACAAAGGATTTGGTGTTACCAACGAGAGGCTTAAGTTTCTTAGCTCCATGTTTTCTGCTCATCAAGGACGTTGTCAACGATTTGAACGATATCATGTGCATTCCTGATTTGTGTTTTCTGCTCATCGCGGTAATTATCGAATATTTGTACGGTATGCGGTGCATCGTAAGTCTAAACCATGGGCATCTGCTCATCGAGGTTGTGGTCATTCCTAGGTTTAAACTCGACATTGTCATTCATTTGAAATGGTGGTTTGGCCTGTGCAGTAGATATCGATGAGGACACCGAGTTGCATATCGTTATTATTTCGTTGATCTCCGCAGGTATAGTTTCAGAAACATTACTGATATTAGTCTCAACTGCTGTAGTAATAGTCGAAACCCTCTCTTCTGTGTCGCCGATCTTGTTAGGAGTTGGACTGGCATCTTCCTCAGTTACAGGCGGACCCCCATCACTCGAGGTTGTATGCCTTTTTCTGTCTGTCGATTCATCGTGAGAGGTATTATATGCAATGAGAGAGGTCAGAAAGGATATTTGTCTTAAGTTTAATTTGGAGAACGATGGATGCTCACAGTTGGTATGGGAGCTGAAGGGACTTGATTTATTAAGAATTTTATCGAATTTATTCTATTTTTTTTATGTTTTTTATTTGTTCAATTTTGACGGATTTAAGTGCTGAGGAAGCATCAATTCTGGACCAGAGAGGAGCTTCAATATGGTTGGCCAAATCAAGGTGCAGGTCCAAAGCTTTTCTGTTTAAGGTGCTGAGCTGTGCGCAAATTTTATAGATTTCCGAGCACAGAAGGGCTTGGCTAGCTTTGATAAATAAGTGATTTTTCCTGGTGTTTTTGAGGTGATGATTGATGATGGTGAAAGAGGGCATGATGCCGGCATCTCTGCAGTGTTTGAGGAAGGTGAGATCTGACTTTTTTCTAGTAATGCAAGATCTGTATTTTTCAAATATTTAAACTTCATGTAATTTTTCCCTTCCGTACAGGGTCAAAATTGTTGATTTGACGCTTCTGCGATTTGTGTTGTTGTTTGTAGAATCTTTCGGATTAATCGCACCCATTTTATATGTAATCGATGTTTCAAACCAATCCTCTATGGTCCATCATCAGGATAGATCAATGGATTCTGTCAGATCTCATCATAGGGTATAAATGAAGGAGATTGAGTGACAATGAGCGAAAGGAAGCTGGGAGGCTGACCTTGAATGATGGAGGAAAAATAAATTAAATTAAAAGAAATTTTTCTAAATGGTATCTTTTTTATTTAAGGCCCTAAAGTTGGTTTTAATTAAATTGATATTACTACTTAATATCTTTCTCAATTTAAGTGAGTATTTCAATACTATAGTTTTAATAATTATCTATGTTATTTTTATTGATGGTTTTTAATTTTAAATGATGGATATTAAAATAATATTAAAATAATATCTAAAATAATATCTTTTTTGTTTAAGAACCTAAAGTTGGTCTTTAATTAAATTGATATTACTATTTAATATATTTCTTAATTTAAGTGAGTATTTAAATACTATAGTTTTACTAAATATCTATGTTATTTTTATTATTGATGGTTTTTAATTTTAAATAATAAATATTAAAATAATATCTAATAATAGACCTTATTTTAATTAAAGACTCCAAAGTTAGTTTTTAATTGTAGAGATTAGTTAAAACATTTTTTTGATTTTTAATACATATTTAATTATCTAAAAATAAGGCTATTTTAATTCCCTAATTGTGCATTACTATTTTAATTAATGAATAACTAAGTTTTATAATTATCACATAATGTCAAATAATAATATTATTTTAATACAAGATTAGAGATTAAAGGGGATGAAGGTGAATACAGTGAACTCTAATTCTTTATGGGAGTTATTTTAAGGCGGGTTTGGGGTATAAAATGGGAGTTCAATTGTCACTTATTTTCTAGCCATCATCACGGTTGAGGTTGTTAGGGTGTTTTCCAATTTCAATGGCTTCCCTAAATTTCCTATGGTGATAATGGTTAATTTTAGCCACAACCTGAGAGTCCTCGACACAAATGTGATGATTTTTTTTGCTGGAATGTTCGGCTACAGCCGATGTTTTGGAGCGGTTAAGTTTTATGTCAGCAGCATGTTCTTGAATCCTAGTCATGATTGACCGACCAGTTTCACCAATGTAGGGTTTGCCACATGAATATGGAATTAAATAAAATCCTTTATGCCATCTCGGATCAATGGGATCTTTGACAGATTTGAGACATCTGCTGATAGTGTTCAAAGGTTTTAAGGTTGTTCTAATGTTATTCTTTCCTAAAATGTGAGAAATTTTGTTAGTGGTTCCCAATATATAGGGGAGGTGAACTTTACCAGTTATATCTTCCAAAGTTTTCTTCTTTTTAGGGCCATTTTCAACATTTTTGAAGGCTTTGATGCCTTGTATTCTATTGTATCCATTCTTTATAAATGTCCCCAAGAGATGGTTTTTCTCTTGTTCAAAATGATCATGATCGAAATGCGCACATATCTGGTTTCCAAGGTGTTAAGGACCCTAATTTTTTGCATGGGATGATGGTGAGAGTTGGCATGAAGGTATTGCTCGGTGTGGGTTTTCTTACGATATACTTGGTGGGATATGGAGCCATCAATGTTCTTGCTGATTAGGATGTCGAGAAAGGGAAGGATGCCATTTTCTTCCACCTCCGTGGTAAACTTGATGGACTCAGAATGAATATTCAGATGGTTCAAGAAAATATCTAGATTCTCCCTTCCATGGGGCCAAATGAAGAAGGTGTCATCCACGTATCTTTTCCAAAGTTTGGGTTTTAGAAGGGAGGATTCAATGGCTTTTTCTTCAAATTCTTCCATGAAAAGATTGGAAATGATGGGTGAAAGAGGTGATCCCATGGAAACCCCACAAGTTTGTTCATAAATTTCTTCCTTAAAACTAAAGAAAGTGGATCCGAGACAAATTTTTATTAACTTGGTTGTGTGCGGATCAATAATCTTTTGAACCACTTTCATGGCTTCATCAATAGGAATATTAGTGTACAGATATTTGACATCGAAACTCACTAATATATCATCTCTATATAGATTTAATTCTTTGATTTCATTGATGAAGTGAGAGGAGTCCTTGACAAAGGATTTGGTGTTACCAACAAGAGGCTTAAGTTTCTTCGCATGTTATTCGCCATCTCCCCTCACACCATACCCAATGATGACATTCTATGTAGCATTGAATATGGCATTAAAGAACTACCAGATAATATCAAAGAAACAATCTGACAAGATTGCTCTGTCATCCTCAGAAAAGCCAAACCTCCTAAAAGCAATATCTCCAAGCAAGAATTATGTGCTCTCAAATCCCTAAATAAAAACTATGATATTGTGGTCTTGAAGGCTGATAAAGGCAGAGTAAATTTCATCATGAACACGGTTGAATATAATAATAAAATGCTTGACCACCTTAACAACTCAGGGTGCTATATCAAATTAAAAAAGAACCCCATAAAAAGAATCTCTAAGAATATTGAAAACTTAATTAAGAATATAAATGAACATAACATTAAAAATATTATTGAAAATAACCCATACACTCCTCGTATATATGGAGCCCCTAAGATACACAAGGGAGGGATCTCGATTAGACCCATTGCAACACCATCGGGGGACCAAATTACCATCTTGCTAAACATCTTGCTAAGAAACTTAAGCCTCTCGTTGGTAACACCAAATCCTTTGTCAAGGACTCCTCTAACTTCATCAATGAAATCAAAGAATTAAATCTAGATAGAAATGATATATTAGTGAGTTTCGATGTCAAATCTCTATACACTAATATTCCTATTGGTGAAGCCATGAAAGTGGTTCAAAAGATTAATGATCCACACACAACCAAGTTAATAGAAATTTGTCTCAGATCCAATTTCTTTAGTTTTAAAGAAGAAATTCATGAACAAACTTGCGGGGTTGCCATGGGATCACCTCTTTCATCCATCATTGCCAATATTATCATGGAATAATTTCAAGAAAAAGCCATTGTATCCTCCCCTCTAAAACCCAAACTTTGGAAAAGATACGTGGATGACACCTTCGTCATTTGGCCACATGGAAGGGAGAATCTAGATATTTTCTTGAACCACCTGAATAGTCATTCTGAGTCCATCAGGTTTACCATGGAGGTGGAAGAAAATTAAATCCTTCCCTTTCTCAACATCCTCATTAGAAAAAACATTGATGGCTCCATATCCCACCAAGTATATCGTAAGAAAACCCACACTGAGCAGTACCTTCATGTCATCTCTCACCATCATCCCACGCAGAAACTTGGGGTCCTTAACACCTTGGCAACCAGAGTTGTGCGCATTTCCGATCATGATCATTTTGAACAAGATAAAAACCATCTCCTAGGGAAATTTATAAAGAATGGATAAAATAGAATAGAAGGCATAAAAGCCTTCAAAAATGCTGAAAATGGCCCTAAAAAGAAGCAAACTTCGGAAGATATAACTGGTAAATTTCACCTCCCCTATATATTGGGAACCACTGACAAAATTTCTCACATTTAAAGAGAGAATAACATTAGAACAACCTTCAAACCTTTGAACACTATCAGCAGATGTCTCAAATCTATCAAAGATCCCATTGATCTGAGATGCCATAAAGGATTTTATTTAATTCCATGTTCATGTGGAAAACCCTACGTTGGTGAAGCTGGTCGATAAATCATGACTAGGATTCAAGAACATGCTTTTGACATAAAACATAACCGCTCCAAAACATCGGCTCTAGCTGAACATTCTAGCAAAACAAATCATCGCATTTGTGTCAAGGACTCTCAGGTTGTGGCTAAAATTAACCATTATCACCATAGGAAATTTAGGGAAGCCATTGAAATTGGAAAAGACCCTAACAACCTCAACTGTGATGATGGCTAGAAAATAAGTGACAATTGGATTCCCATTTTATACCCCAAACCCGCCTTAAAATAACTCCCATAAAGAATTAGAGTTCATTATATTCACCTTCATCCCCTTTAATCTCTAATCTTGTATTAAAATAGTATTATTATTTGACATTATGTGATAATTATAAAACTTAGTTATTCATTAATTATAATAGTAATACATAATTAGGGAATTAAAATAGCCTTATTTTTAGATAATTAAATATCTATTAAAAATCAAAAAATGGTTTTAACTAATCTCTACAATTAAAAACTAACTTTAGAGTCCTTAATTAAAATAAGGTCTATTATTAGATATTATTTTAATATTTATTATTTAAAATTAAAAACCATCAATAATAAAAATAACATAGATATTTATGATTTTACAGCCTAATGAAAAGTGAATGAAGGCGTGACTGATGCTACGACAGATCTGAAGCTAGGGCTCGCAGAGGGTTTTTCTCTCCGGCCAGAATACTGGCGAGAAGTCTAGATCTTCTCCAAGATCTGACACGAAGGGGCATCGAGCTGGCTCAAAGGATGGGAAGACCGGGGGCCCCTGGAGCCCCCACTTTCAAGCAAGTCACCATAGACAAGGGCAAGAGGTAGATGGAGAGTTTGAAAATCACTAATTCTTCAACCGTCGTGGGTCGCTCAAAGGGTGGTAACTCGAACCCAAGCGATCGCACAGTTAATACGACAGATGATACCACAGGAAAGCGAGATACAACCCCTGAACTGCCCTCGCAAAAAGTTGATCCGCAAGAAGGAGGAGTAGATCTGAAAAAAAATGCGAATAACAGTCCTGATCTGAATATCTCAACTGCAAAGGAGTCCGGAGATACCGGTAACCACACAAAATACCAAGGCAGATGCAAGCTGAAGGTGAGAGAAAGCCTCAGGGTCACAATCAACGACCCAAATCTGCAAGCTTATAGGGACCACATGGCTGTTCACGCTGTGATATACAAGTTCATGGGTTTCTGGCCCAGTGAAAAAGCCCTCTGTCAATGGATCAAGCAAGTCTAGAAACCGAAAGGAGATGTGCAGTTGCACTTGGGCGCCAAGGGTTTATTTATAGTAGTTTTCGCAAATCTGGAAGATAAGGATCGGATCTTCGAAGGAGGCCCGTACTTTTATGCCTCAGTAGGCCTCTACATGAAACCATGGATACCCAACTTCGCCCCTGAACAGGAAACGTTCACCCAAGTACCGGTGTGGATCTGACTGTTCTCTCTACCAGTAGATTATTGGAGACCAACAGTGCTGGAACAGATTTGCAACACCTTGGGAACTTTTGTCTGTGCTTCTAAAGCCACTCTTCAAAAAAGGTACAGTTCTTATGCCAGCATTTGTGTGGAAATGGATGTATCTGGGTCTCTTCATGAGGGTTTATGGTTGGAATACAGAGACGATGCCTATTTTCATACCATCGACTACGATCAGATACCGTTCAGGTGCAGGAAATGTCACGAACATGGGCATTTAATCCGCGAATGCCCGCTAAACAAACCAGCCGAGAATCCCAAAGAGATATCTACCTCGACTTCAGATGGATTTGTCCGACCCACGGGCAGACATCGGGCCAGTTGCAAAAATGTACCTAAATCAAATGATCCACTCACCAAATCAATGAACACCTTTGAAATATTAGGAGAAGACTCTCCTTTCGAAAACATAGAACAAACCCTAGCAGCAGAGCAACAGGCCATCAGAACGGAAGAACAAAGCTACCACTCTAGGGAACCTTTCAAGCCTTCAGCTCCTCTTTCAGCCACATCGGAAGGTAAAGCCGAGGAATAAGATGAGGACATGGTCCTCAGTGAACTGGGCACAAAATATTTGGAATTAGGGGAGATTCTGGAGAAAGAAGGATTGGATCTGAATTCTATAGTGGAGCAATGGAAACAGAAAGGAATAGAAAAAATACCAGAGGAAGAAATAAATAGGGTAAACTACCTATTCCTAACCAAACAGGATGCAGCATTGAAGGGAACGAAACGAGGTAGAGAAGAAACCAAAGGCTTAGGCATAAAATCACAGACTCTCCACCAAACTCAAACCAGTCTCAAGCATAGGAGGAAACAAGGAAGAATATCCAATAATGATGCTCTTCAAGAATTGGGTCAGATGTTGATTAATTTGGGAAAGATGAAATCCCTTGAGGCTTTCTCCTTCTCAACTTAAGAACTCGTTAGCAATGAAAGTTCTCTCCTAGAATGTAAGAGGATTGGGCAACCTTAGGAAACAAAGGCTCCTGAAAAAGAAAATCATGCAAGAAAAACCGGACTTGGTTTTCCCCCAGGAGACCAAATGTACGAATCAGAAACTAGATGAGGTGGGTAAACGTCTAGGCAGATAGCTCAAATACCTAGCAGTAGAAGGAAATGGCATGAGTGGGGGTCTTGCTACTTTTTGGACCCCGAAATCTCTTCATCTACTTAATGCATAAGCCACCAAAACCTTTCTAGCCCTGGAAATGCAGGTCATAGGGGAGAAAGGAAACTTTCTGTTCACCAATGTTTACAACCCTCAAAGACAAGAGGAAAAAATGATGCTACTCAGCAATCTAACCAAGCTACATCAAAGACACTTCAACTATAGTGCCATTTATGGAGGCGATTTCAACATGATTACCTCGCTCAATGAAAAGAAGGGGGGCACACGTGCACTGGGAAATGATGCCATAGCCTTTAGCTCCTTCATTCGTGATGTCAACTTGGTGGACGTTCAACCCCGTACTGGTAATTTCACCTGGACTAACAGAAGAGGAGGAGACAGCCTCATTGCCTCCAGGTTGGACCGCTTTTTGATCTCCGAAAGTATCCTCTTGGAAGGGAACATTATAAATTCAGATATCCTCTCCTCTGGAGGCTTGGACCACTGGCCTATAATGCTCCAGGCCTTGATTTTGGGCACTCCTAGAAACAGGCCCTTCTGTTTTGAGAAATTTTGGCTTTCTCACAAGGATTTCTCCAGCAATATTAAAACATGGTGGAAAGAACCCCTGCCTGTAGAAGGAACGAAAATGTTCAAGCTGCAAGCAAGGCTTAAATTTATCAAAACCAAATTGAAGACTTGGAATCGAGAAGTCTTTGGCAACATTCTTGCAGACAAGCAACACCTTGAGAAACAGCTGGAAGAAATCCATAACACTTGGATTCAAGGAAGCATTTCGCAGGAGTCTATCAACACAAAGCGGGAACTCATGCAACAATGGAATGAAAGATGCAAGCATGAAGAGATTCTGTGGTGGCAGAAGTCACGAATCCAGTGGCTTAAGGAGGGAGAAAGGAATAAAAAATTCTTCCACAGATCTGCTATGGACTACAGGTGAAATAACAGAATCACCAGGATCTAAGATGAGAAAGGAATATCTTCCAATCTCATCATGACATCGCCAGCCAACTCAGAAATCATTTCAAGCTCATTGCCACTAAACCTGATGTGGAACGACAGAAAGCCATTAAAGAAGTAGTCGCATCCATTCCCATCCTCATTACTGAGGAATAGAACAGAGCCCTGGAGAGACCGATCTCCCTCCTGGAGGTGGAGGAGGCAGTCAAAGACATGGGAAAGCTCTAGGGCCGGATGGTTTTACAGTGGAATTTTTTAAAGCTGGTTGGGATGTGGTAAAGGAAGACATCTGGGAGGTAGTGGAGGATTCCAGAACCTCATCTTCAATTCTGAAGTCCCTAAACTCCACGTTCATAACACTAATTCCCAAAGAAGTGGAGGCCTGTACCCCTACCAAATTCAGGCCTATAGCACTATGTAATGTACTGTACAAGATCATATCAAAAGTCATGGCTAATCACCTGAAACCTATTCTCCCTCAGATTATTTCCAAGGATCAGTAAGGTTATGTGGAAGGCAGAAAAATTATGGACAATGTGCTGCTGGCTCTTTAGATGATCTACATGCTGAAAAATCATAGAAAAGCTAGCATGATAATGCAATTGGATCTCTCCAAGGCTTATGATAAGGTCAGTTGGGAATATCTGGAAGCCGTTCTCAAAGCATTTGGCTTTGGAAATAAATGGATCACCTGGAATTTTGATCAATGGAGCCCCCTCTCAGCCTTTTTACCCTTCAAGAGGCATCAGGCAGGGGGACCCGATTTCACCATTCATCTTTGTCATTCTGATGGAGGGCCTTAGCCGCCTCATCAAGTCAGCTAAAGATAGGAATGTGTTAAAAGGCCTCCAACCCTTAAGCAATTTTCTGGCCACTACCCATCAGCAGTTCGTGGATGATACAATGCTACATGGAGTCCCGACCGTTAAGGAAGCTAGAGGTTTCAAATGACTTCTAAACCTGTTCAGTCACGTCTCGGGTATGGAATTTAACTATGATAAATCCTCTGTTTTCTTTTTCAACATGCATTCAGCTATTCAGAGGCATTTGACTGGCATCCTGGGTTTCAAGAGAAGTAATCTCCCATCCAAGTACCTAGGCATTCCCCTTACTGACAAACCTTGGCAGAAGTGTCACTGGGAGAAGCTTCTCTCAAAGCTGGCAAACAGCTGCAGTCATTGGACCAAACGGGTCCTCAACCTAGCTGGTCGTCTGGTCATGACAAAGGCCATTCTCCAGGCTATACCTCACTACATGCTCTCGATCCTTCCAGCTCCTAAAGGAGTACTTCAGAAAATCAGGAACATCCAACGGAATTTTCTTTGGTCTGGCAACTTAGGGAAGCCAAAGTGGGCGTTGGCAGCCTGGGACAAACTTTGCAAGCCTAAAAGCTATGGTGGGCTAGGATTACAGGATCCAAGCTCTACCAATAGGGTATGCGGTGCTAAACTATGGTGGAGGTGGCTCTCAGAACCACAAACCCTGTGGGCACACCTCTGGAAAGCCAAATATGCGGCGCAATGGCAGCTTGAGGAGCTAGTGAGAATAACTGATACCCCTATAGGCTCTCCCATATGGAACCTGGCCCGAGCCAACCGGAACATTATACAAGACCACTGTTTTTGGGAATTAAGGAATGGGCACCATGCTCTTTTCTGGGAAGATGCCTGGCATCAACTCCCGAAAATCGAACATCCTGACCTACAACCTCTACAGCTTTGGTTTCAGGGCAAGGGAAAACTGAAAGTGCATCATTACTGGGTGAGTAACGAAGACCAGCATCAGTGGAGAACTTGGACTCTCTCTCCTCCTCCATCGGATGATCACCTGAGGAATCTCCTCAATACCCTCAATACTATCCTCAGGAAGATACTAATCAAGACAGTACAAGGGCCGGACATCCTACGCTGGGGTAAGCTTACCGGAGGATATTTTAACCTCAAAGAAGCCCACTCCTATTTAGAAAACAAGAATGTTGATGATAAGGTGGCTTGGCATGATAATGTATGGGAGTGCAACCTTTGGCCGAAAATCAAGACCTTTTTATGGCTTCTTGAGAATGGAAAAATCTTGACATGGGAAAATATTTTAAAGAAAGGGTTCATAGGACCCTCTCAGTGCCCCTTATGTGAACAACAGGAGGAGACTACGAATCATCTGCTCAATGACTGTGTATGGACTAGCCACCTTTGGGACTGGATACAAAGCATTTTCCAC
Source organism: Pinus albicaulis (assembly GCA_034641835.2). Lineage (NCBI taxonomy): Eukaryota > Viridiplantae > Streptophyta > Pinopsida > Pinales > Pinaceae > Pinus > Pinus albicaulis. The sequence continues at coordinate 1,402,548,568 of CM076578.1, read as the reverse complement.
CAAATAGAAAGAAACAGAAATTCCATTCAAGATACTATCACCCAATGGCGCTCTAACTACTCCAATAGCAATATGGTAAATAATCTTTGGAGGCTCAGTATGAGTTTCTTAATATGGACAGTATGGAAGGAGAGAAACAATCATATTTTTAACAAACGTAGCTTCAGACAGATCGATGAAATAAAAACTATTATTATGCAAGGCCTAACAGAGACCACTCTCACTTGGTGCAAAGAAGAAAAATTTGAGTCGCTGTCCCCTAATGACCTCAGAATTCTAGCTATTTTCGGTCTCTCTGAGACGACAGAGCGCTATATATAGGAGCTCGCCTGTCGACCTGCACCCTCTCCTGCAATATGGCATTGTCCTCCTCCAGGATATTGCAAATTCAATTTTGATGGGGCCTCCAAAGGCAACCCAGGCCCGGCTGGCATGAGAGGCGTCCTGCGCGATGAAAAGGAAGGAATAATGCATGTCCTTTGCAGAAATCTAGGAGAAAATATGAATAATGATGCATAATTCGCAGCTCTAGAACAAGAGCTAAGGATTTTAATCCGACTCGGCAGAGGATTAACCATTGTAGAAGGTGATTCTCAGCTCGCCATAACAACCATTAAGAAAATTCAGTATGGAACTAAGCCCGATAAGGCGACAAAACACTGGCGTCTAGCCACTGTCACAGAGCTCATAGCGTAGCACCTTGCCTCCCTCGATGGCATCATCCTTCAAGCAGTGTGAAGAAAATCTAACTCTCTCGTAGACCACCTCGCAAATTATGTGGTCGATAACCCAACTAATGCCCTGGACACCTGTTGGATGGAACTACCGCATGCAGAGCTTAGGGATCAGTGCTATAGCATTTTGAGACACGAATTAACTGCCGGTACGACCGTGGAGACGGACAGCAGCTTATCCATCATAAGCAGATCATGAATACTCGTCTCATGATAAATTATATCAGATGGCACAACGTGGTAACAGTACCGAGCTTTTCTTGGGTTCGGCAGTTCATAATGAAAAAGGACAACTATACAGGATCCGTTCCTTACAGCGAATTAAGAGGAGATTTTAAGCGTGTGATCGGTGTGATTAGGGGATGGGGATCTCGATTTAGGACCCCGGATTTAGTGGGTGGATCAGACGGCGATCTACCTTGCATCATCACTTTGATTGGATATCCTGCAACATTTATCATCCCCCGTCCCGACATTCTATTTATGCAGCTTTTTGGTCTCGCGATCTCATTCATTCCTCTCACTTCTCTCTTAGCGGTGTGCTATCCTTGCTCTAAGCCTAGGTTATACTCTACTCCTCTCAGTTATCTCTCGGATCTCTTTGACCTGGAATCCATGGCAGATATCAACCTCCGCAGTATTACAGCTTCGCTGGCCCTTAAGCGGGCCAAAGACAGTTACGAAGCCTCGGTTTCAAAGCGGGGGAAGAAAATGATTGAATTGCTAGAAGAAGAGGTGGAACTATCCCAGGCTCAGACTAATGACAATGCTATCAGTGAAGAGGTCGACTGGTTAGTCGACCCCGGGACACCTTCCACTCGCCATACACAATTCCTACAAACCCAAGTGGTGGCATGGCAAATGAAAAATATGCTAGCGAAGGCAATTGCCATGAAGGGTGCTGCAGTCAAAGAAACCTTTGCAGCTATCTCCATGGCATCGACCAGGAATACTGCGCGGTTGGACAAGATGGAGGTTGCCTTTAACTCACTCACAGAGGAGCTCCGCAAGCACGGAAAAGCTCTGGACAGTTTCGTTCGGCGTTTTGACATTTATCTCTGCCATGTCCTCAACGTGTCCATTGAAGTTCCAACAGACGATTCGCAAACCACTATCATCCGGCGTTTCAAGCCCAGAGCTCAAGCGAAGGGTGAGGAGGCGGAAAATCCTAGCATGGTTGGTCATTCTAGAGCTTCGACTCCCACTCAGTAATGTGTATGCTCTCTCCTGGTTCCACTGGTCGAACTGCACCTGTCTATAACTGTTTCTTTTTATATTTCTATATTTTATATTGTTCGCTTCGGGTACGTAATAGGGATCCTCTGGTTGTTCGAGTGTTTTGGTGAATTTCTCAAGTCTCTCGAGTAACCATGTGTGGTGGACCTGTGTTGGTTTTTTGGTTTAGTCGTCTCGTTATTACGTAGCCTGGCTTTTTACAGTCCATGTCTCCTCAGTCTAACAGTCAGCTCGTTAAGGAGCAGGCCTGTGGTGCTTTATGCTGTTACTTTCAAGCTTTTGTACTCTTTTGTAATCTCTGGTTCATAATATAATATACTGATATTGACTTACAAAAAAAAAAACATAGATATTTATTAAAACTATAGTATTTAAATACTCACTTAAACTAAGAAAGATATTAAATAGTAATATCAATTTAATGAAAGACCAACTTTAGGGTCTTAAACAAAAAATATATTATTTTAGATATTATTTTAATATTCATCATTTAAAATTAAAAATCATCAATAAAAATAACATAGATAATTATTAAAACTATAGTATTGAAATACTCACTTAAATTAAGAAAGATATTAAGTAGTAATATCAATTTAATTAAAACCAACTTTAGGGTCTTAAATAAAAAAGATAACATTTAGAAAAATTTCTATTAATTTAATTTATTTTTCCTCCATCATTCAAGGTCAGCCTCCTAGCTTCCTTCTGCTCATTGTCACTCACTCTCCTTCATTTATGCCCTATGATGAGATCTGACAGAATCCATTGATCCATCCTGATGATGGACCACAGAGGATTGGTTTGAAACGTAAATTACATATAAAATGGATGCAATTAATCTAAAAGATTCTACAAACAACAACACAAATCGCAGAAGCCTCAAATCAACAATTTTGACCCTGTACGGAAGGGAAAAATTACATGAAGTTCAAATATTTGAAAAATATAGATCTTGCATTACTAGAAAAAAGTCAGATCTGACCTTCCTCAAACACTGCAGAGACACCGACATCATGCCCTCTTTCACCATCATCAATCATCACCTCAAAAACACCAGGAACAATCACTTATTTATCAAAGCTAGCCAAGCCCTTCTACGCTCGGAAATCTATAAAATCCGCGCACAGCTCAACACCTTAAACAGAAAAGCTTTGGACCTGCACCTTGATTTGGAAAACCATATTGAAGCTACTCTCTGGTCCAGAATTGACACTTTCTCAGCACTTGAATCCATAAAAATCGAAGAAATAAAAAACATAAAACAATCTAAGAAATTCGATAAACTGCTTAATAAATCAAGTCCCTTCAGCTCCCATACCAACTATGAGCATCCATCGTTCTCCAAATTAAAATTAGGACAAATATCCTTTTTGACCCCGCTCATTGCAGTTAATACCTCTTACGATGAATCGAGGGACAGAAAAAGGCATAAAACCTCGAGTGATGGGGGTCTGCTTATAACTGAGGAAGATGCAAGTCCAATTCCTAACAAGATCAGCGGCACAGAAGAGAGGGTTTCGACTATTACTTCGGCAGTTGAGACAACTCATATCAGTAACATTTCTGAAACTATACCTACAGAGATCAATGAAATAATAACGATATGCAACTCGGTGTCCTCGTCGATATCTAATGCACAGGCCAAACCACCGTTTCAAATCAATGACAATGTCAGGTCTAAACCTAGGAATGACCACGACCTCGATGAGCAGAGGCCCACAGTTCAGACTTACAATGCACCACATACCGTACAAATAGTTGATAACTATCGCAATGAGCATAAAAAACAAATCAGGAATGCACAGGATACTGTTCAAATCATTGACAACGTCCTCGATGAGCATAAAACACAGATCTAGAATGTAGTAACGGAGGAAAGGATCTGGTCTGAAACATCGATTGTAACCTCACAAATAGGTATGCACTCTGCTGAAAACTCTCTATTTATGCATAAATAAGCTGATATCAATAGTAATAATATAGTGCATTCGGATTTAGAGGACATAAACACTGTTAACCATAGCCTCAAGGAGAGCACCATCTCCAATCCCTCCGCACCTCAAATCGATGACAACAAACACATTATCAATTTATCTAACATCCAAATTGATCAACACACCCTCAATCTTCTCAGGAAAGGATTAAATTTTTCCATCTCCCCTCACACCATACCCAATGATGAAATTATATGTAGCATTGAATATGGTAGTAAAGAACTACCAGATAATATCAAATAAACAATCCGACAAGATTGCTTTGTCATCCGCAGAAAAGCCAAACCTCCTAAAAGAAATATCTCGAAGCAAGAATTACATGCCCTCAAATCCCTAAATAAAAACTCTGATATTGTGGTCTTGAAGGCTGATAAATATGGAGCATCTGTCATCATGAACACGATTGAATATAATAATAAAATGCTTGACCACCTTAACAACTCAGGGTGCTATATCAAATTAAAAAAGAGCCCCATAAAAAGAATCTCTAAGAATATTGAAAACTTAATTAAAAATAGCAATGAACATAACATTAAAAATCTTATTGAAAATAACCCGTACACTCCTCATATATATGGAGCCCCTAAGATACACAAGGAAGGGATCCCGATTAGACCCATTGTCAACACCATTGGAGGACCAACTTACCATCTTGCTAAACATCTTGCTAAGAAACTTAAGCCTCTCGTTGGTAACACCAAATCCTTTGTCAAGGACTCCTCTCACTTCATCAATGAAATCAAAGAATTAAATCTAGATATAAATGATATATTAATGAGTTTCGATGTCAAATCTATGTACACTAATATTCCTATTGATGAAGCCATGAAAGTTGTTCAAAAGATTACTGATCAACACACAACCAAGTTAATATAAATTTGTCTCAGATCCACTTTCTTTAGTTTTAAAGAAGAAATTTATGAACAAACTTGCGGGGTTGCCATGGGATCACCTCTTTCAGCCATCATTGCCAATTTTTTCATGGAAGAATTTGAAGAAAAAGCCATTGAATCCTCCCCTATAAAACCCAAACTTTGGAAAAGATACGTGGATGACACCTTCGTCATTTGGCCCCATGGAAAGGAGAATCTAGATATTTTCTTGAACCACCTGAATAGTCATTCTGAGTCCATCAAGTTTACCATGGAGGTGGAAGAAAATGGCATCCTTCCCTTTCTCTACATCCTCATCAGCAAAAACATTGATGGCTCCATATCCCACCAAGTATATCGTAAGAAAACCCACACTGAGCAATACCTTCATGCCAGCTCTCAGCATCATCCCACACAGAAACTTGGGGTCCTTAACACCTTGGCAACTAGAGCTGTGTGCATTTCCAATCATGATCATTTTGAACAAGAGAAAAACCATCTCCTGGGGACATTTATAAAGAATTGATACAATAGAATATAAGGAATCAAAGCCTTCAAAAATGTTGAAAATGGCCCTAAAAAGAAGAAAACTTCGGAAGATATAACTGGTAAAGTTCACCTCCCCTATATATTTGGAACCACTGACAAAATTTCTCACATTTTAAGAAAGAATAACATTAGAACAACCTTCAAACCTTTGAACACTATCAGCAGATGTCTCAAATCTATCAAATATCCCATTGATCCAAGATGCCATAAAGGAGTTTATTTAATTCCATGTTCATGTGGCAAACCCTACATTGGTGAAACTGGTCGATCAATCATGACTAGGAGTCAAGAACATGCTGTTGACATAAAACATAACCGCTCCAAAACATCAGCTCTAGCCGAACATTCCAACAAAACAAATCATCACATTTGTGTCGAGGACTCTCAGGTTGTGGCTAAAATTTACCATTATCACCATAGGAAATTTAGGGAAGCCATTGAAATTGGAAAACACCCTAACAACCTGAACCGTGATGATGGCTGGAAAATAAGTGACAATTGGATTCCCATTTTATACCCCAAACCCACCTTAAAATAACTCCCATAAAGAATTAGAGTTCACTATATTCACCTTCATCCCCTTTAATCTCTAATCTTGTATTAAAATAATATTATTATTTGACATTATGTGATAATTATAAAACTTAGTTATTCATTAATTAAAATAGTAATACACCATTAGGGAATTAAAATAGCCTTATTTTTAGATAATTAAATATCTATTAAAAATCAAAAAAAGGTTTTAACTAATCTCTACAATTAAAAAATAACTTTAAAGTCTTTAATTAAAATAAGGTCTATTATTATATATTATTTTAATATTTATTATTTAAAATTAAAAACCATCAATAATAAAAATAACATAGATATTTATTAAAACTATAGTATTTAAATACTCACTTAAATTAAGAAAGATATTAAATAGTAATATCAATTTAATTAAAAACCAACTTTAGGGTCTTAAACAAAAAAGATATTATTTTAGATATTATTTTAATATTATTTTAATATTCATCATTTAAAATTAAAAATCATCAATAAAAATAACATAGATAATTATTAAAACTATAGTATTGAAATATTCACTCAAATTAAGAAAGATATTAAGTAGTAATATCAATTTAATTAAAACCAACCTTAGTGTCTTAACTAAAAAAGATACCATTTAGAAAAATTTCTATTAATTTATTTTATTTTTCCTCCATCATTCAAGGTCGGCTTCCCAGCTTCCTTCTGCTCATTGTCACTCACGCTCCTTCATTTATACCCTATGATGAGATTTGAAAGAATCCATTGATCTATCCTGATGATGGACCACAGAGGATTGGTTCGAAACGTAGATTACATATAAAATGGACGCGATTAATTCGGAAGATTCGACAAACAACAACACAAATCGTAGAAGCCTCAAATCAACAACAAGAAGGTTGTTGGAGTTGCAGATGATGAGGCCCTTGCCTCACAATTTGAACTTGATTTCTCCTTGATCACATGCTTGGTTTCAAGCGCAATGGGATCAGTCTGGTATCTTGATAGTGGTGCTTCCTTCCAGATGTATGGAGAAAAGGAGATGTTTAGTGACTTGGAGGAGAAATATCTCCAAATGCATATAGAGATGATCGATGATGGTAGATACAGTGCGAGCGACATTGAAACCATTAAATTTGAGAGGGAGTCAGGTAAACCATTTATGTTGAAAGATGTTATGCATGTTCCAGGTCTGAAGAAGAACTTGGTCTCAGTCACGATGTTGGAGGATAGAGGCTATGACGTTGTTTTCAGCGAGGGAAAAGATTTCCTTCAACATAAAAAATGGGTCAAACCAAGAGGATAGGGATTCGAGTCAAGAATATCCACAAGCTAGTGTTATATGGCTGTGCTGCAATTATGGTCAAAGCAGAAGAAGTGGTGAGCCAGGATGAGGGTGAATTATGGCACAGGAGATTAGGCCATCTTCACCATGGTGCCTTGAAGATTTTGCAGTAGAGATCTACTGGAATTCCCAAGGGTACTCTTGCATAGTCAGATCAGTGCAAGGGATGTACTATGGGTAAGTTTGTGAAGACCACCTTTCATGAGAAGGAGAATCATGCTTCGGTGATCCTGGAGAGAATTCACACAGACATGTGTGGACCTTTCTCGGTTGCTTCAATAGCAAAACACAGGAATTATGTTATATTTTTTGATGAATATTCTTGTAGATGCTGGACCTTCTTCATGCAAAAGAAGGATCAAACATTCTCAAAGTTCTGTGAGTTTAAAGCATTGGTGGAGAAGGAGTCGGGGAAGCAAGTGAAGGCTCTGCGGAGCGATAATGGTGGTGAATATATCTCGAACGAATTCAAAGACTTTTGTAGCAAAGAAGGAATTCGAAGAGAGCTCATAGTGCCTCATAACCCACATCAGAATGGGGTCACGGAGAGGAAGAATAGAATGATCCTGGGTGTTACACGAGCTATGCTGCATGACCAGGGCCTGCCGATGCACTTGTGGGTGGAAGCACGCAACACTGTGTTTTATGTGAAAAACCATTTTCCTCGTAGAGTACTTGGCATGAGTACACCTGAAGAAGATTTTATTGGTAAGAAGCTAGATATTTCTCATTTAAATATTTTTGGCTCATTTTTTTACATTCATGTGACCAAGGACGCCAGTAAGAAGCTAGAGTTGACTGCAAAAGTTGGGATATTTGTGGGGTGCACAAAAACACCCCATAATTATGATGTGTATTTTCCAAATAGTCGAATGAATGTGATGCGACGGGATATAAAATTCAATGAGGATAAAGCCATGAAGTTGTCGCTTGAGAGGGAGATACACTTGCATGGAGAGGAGGAAATTTTTGTTCCCAAAGATGAGCCTCGAGATGTGGATCAACCACATGAGGAGGATCATGGAGTGGAGGATTCCACTCACGTAGAGCCAAACATTAGAACTGGCAGAAGGCGTACCACAGAAGCTGAGAGGCTGAAGCTTCATGTGACACAGAATCTAGGAGTCCCTACTTCACAGCATAGACAAAGATAATCACCTGATTGATTCACTGGATACATGGCTCGCATGAGAAAGTGTATCGTGATAGAGCCATCTTCCTTTGAGGAAGCAGTGCAGGAGCCCACATGGGTAGATTCCATGGTGGAGGAGTATGACTCCATTGTCAGAAACAATGCTTAGGAGATTTTTTCAAGGCCGGTTGGTAAATCAATGGTAGGTTCAAGATGGATCTACAAGGTAAAGAAAGCTGTTGATGGGAGCATCGAGAAGTATAAGGAAATATTTGTTGCCTAGGGCTTCTCACAGATCGAGGGGATTGATTATGAAGAAACCTTTGCACCTGTCGCATGGTATTCTTCCATAAGGACTATCCTTGCTCTCTCAGCATAGATGGGTTGGCACATTCATCAAATGGATGTGAAGACTGTGTTAATGGGATGATTGAGGAATAAGTGTACATTGAGTGGCCTGAAGGATTTGATATCTTCAGCAATGAGTCGCATGTGTGCAAACTCAAAAGAGTGTTGTATGGGTTGAAGCAAGCACCACGTGCTTGGTACACACGGTTTGAAAGCTATTTCACTGGACTTGGCTTCACCAAGAGTGAGGCGGATGAAAACCTATACCAAATTGTGGTGGAGGGTAGCCTTTTAATCATTATTCTTTATGTTGATGATTTAATACTAACGGGTGATGAGTAGTTGATGCACTCATGAAAGGAGGACCTTGGAAAGGAGTTTGAGATGAAGGATTTGGGCCTCCTTCATTATTTCCTTGGATTGGAAATATGGCAGCGAGAAGGTGAACTATTTGTGTCTCAAGGTAAGTATGCCTGGGAGATACTTGGTAAGTTTCACTTGCAGGACTGCAAGCCCAAGGATAATCCTCTTCCAGGAAACTGGAGGAAAGAGGATGCTACATCGTTAGAGGTAGTGGATGCTACTGTCTATCAACAGTTGATGGGTTCGATCATGTATTTAGTTAATAAAAGACTGGATATATGCTATTAGTCAAGCGATGGTTAAGCCTACCAAGCTTTTTTGGAAGGCAGGAAAACATGTCCTAAGATATCTCAGGGGCACATCTAAGTATGGCTTATGGTACAGACATACGGATGAGGTGAAGTTGCATGGCTTTACAAATGTAGATTGGGCAGTCAGTCCAATGGACAGAAAGAGCACATTAGGAGGGGTTTTCAGTATCGGATCTACAACAGTTTCTTAGTATGGTAGGAAACAAAGATTCGTGGCACTCAGTTCACCGGAAGCAGCATACATGGCACTAAGTCAAGCTACATGTGAGGCTATCTGGATGAGGAAGATCCTGGCTGGGTTGTTCATTTCTCATTTAGATCCTACAGTGATATATTATGATAATCAAACTTGCATTAAACGCTCGATTTCTCTTGTGTTTCATGATAGATATAAGCATATAGATATCATGTATCATCATATCAGAGATTATGCGAAGCGGAAGATCATGTTTCTTTAGTGCCTTCCTACGGAAGATCAGGATGCAGATATTCTGACGAAGGTGCTCACCAGGAGAAAATTCGAATACCATAGAGACAAGATCGGGGTGAAGGATAATCCCTATCTTGTTGAGAGGGAGTGTTGAGATTCAAAAAGATGATGAGCTTACTGAAAATTAAGCACCTTCACTAAGTGGGGCTCGCAGGCTATTTTTAGGTGTATGTCTATTTTTAGAATGGTGAGCATATTCTAAAATTAGCAGGATGTTGATTTTAGATGGTTGAGAAAATTATATCTTTGGATGAATTTATATTTTTAGAATATTGGGAGAAGTATATTTATAGATTGCTAATCTAAAAATATATGCATTTCATTTATTATTAGCCCTTAATAATAATCAGACTCTAAATATCAACTTATTCTATTGGAAAACTTTATTTCAGTGAACAGATTTGGAAAATCGGTGGGCTAAAGGAATTACATAATTCCTAGGGTGGTTGATGACTCATGCATGGAGGACTCATTTATAACTGATAGTGATAAGTTGTGACAGAGTTGGAAGAGTAGTTACGTGAGTTGTTATTTAGTTTAACTTAGTTAAGTGAGTTAAACTTTGTTGTGTTAGTTGTATCTAGTTATAGCTAAGGATACACCAGTGAGAGTTCAGTGAATGAATTATTTAATTAATTCACAGCTAGAGACTCACTTGCAATTGGAAAAATACAACAATTAACTATTTGCATGTCAATTCCAGTGGAGACCCAGTGGAGAGATAGGTGAAAGGGTGAGATGGAGTATATGTTGTGACTATAGTGATGCATTCAATGCATCTAACACACATTGGAGTTTCCACTAAGGATTGCGAAGTCAATTCAAGGCAAGATCAAATTCATTCAAGGATATTCTTCAACAAGGATTGCGTAGTGGAGGCAGGCTGTCAAGAGGCAAGAAATTAGTGCATAGATATTCAAATTTCTGCCTGACAGTGTGTGACAATTGTTAATTGTACTGAGAGCTATATGCTATGAGCTTTGTATGAGATTGTTACATGTTCCATTAATATACATAATATATGATAGTTGGGGTTTTTAGCTTTAAGATTTCCTGGTAAAACATTCTTGTTATGTGCAATTGATTTTCTTCATATGTGTTTTGCAATTGGCGATCTAATTTCCGCAAAGAATTAAGTGGAAGGATTCTATATTTAACATAAGATTAATTTGTTAGATCAGGGGATTCCAGTAATATACATGAATCTTGTATAATTTCTACAATGATGCTCAATTGACAAGCCTCTTTGCCACTATTTTTAGGAGATACAGGGCTAACATAGCAGTGGTTGAATTCACTATATCAGCAAATGCCATAGCCTCAGCAATAGGTATCCCGAACGATGGAGAATTCTGGTTCAAAGGGATGGATTTGGACATTGAGAACTCTAAATTTTTCTTAAAACCACATTACAAAGATGCTCCTAAACACATCTTTCCCTTTAGAAATTTACTTGATAGGTACGTTCCTTTAATGAACTAATCATGAAGTATTTTACCTTTGAAGGTGTTGTTCCTTGAGAAACAATTCCTTTCTGTGTAAAGGAATCCGTGCTCAAGACATTAAAGATTATGTCACAAGCAAGTGTATATTTGTCTCTGTTTATTAAACCTTCAAATATTAATAATATAATCTCCAAATATCAAACCCCTACAAGTTCTGCAATGCCATGTTCTTTTTATGTTGAAGTGAATGAATAGAAGAAAAAGAAAGAAAAGGATTTCAATTTGATATGCTGCTTAAAACAGAATCTACCATCATAAAACCCTGAAGAAGTGAGCAACAATAAAGTTAAAATAGAGGAGTGCCCATTAAGGATGTTTAACTCTTAGATACACAGATATCAAGAGACCTGCAGCTCAAATCACTCTATTTTATTCATAGATATGGAAACGAAATGAAAACTAGAAAAATATTCAACATAGATAGAATGAAGGAAACTTGCAAAACTTTTCATTGATTCGATATTTTTAGTACAAAATTAGGCTTCAAGGTCCAAAAATCGGAACCACACTCCTTCTTCCAATTGTCCTTAAATACATTATCACAAAACAGTTTCCAGTAATGAAACTGATTCTAACTTCTATAAATAACTCTAACTGCCTAAACTATTAACTATTATGGAGGTACATGCCTCAAGAAAAGTTCTATTACATTTGCATAATCCTAGGAAATGACATAATGATAATTTTTAAAACTTTTAATCTAAAGGAACAACTGGTCCTAAAGTGGCTACAGAATCAACAACTACTTTTGGTTTATCCGTTGGAATCTTCTTTGTTGTGTCAATGGAGAAGATTTTGCATTTTTTCCAAAGTTCACTTTGAGTTGTAGATATCCGTAGTTTGGTGTATTCCAATCTAAAATGCAATTACCATTGTGAGTGACCCTTCTGTGAAGAGTGCCTTACCATCCATAGCAATTGAAGTGCCTCTCCCCAAAACTCAAAAAGTTAAACACTGTCTCTCCCTTTAAAACTTGTGTCTTTTTGTGTCTGCTATCTGCTCTGCTCTTTGCCAGTGTTAATGCATCTTCATAAAACTTCCATGTCAAAATATTTCCCTTTTCTGTCCAACATCAAGGAAAACCTGTTTGGATCAATTTATCAAAAGTTATATCAAACTCCTTTATCGCCTCCTTAATTCTCAGTAACCTTTTCTCTACAACTTTTCGTAGATCATTCTTAATTATCATTTTATTGACTTCTTTAGCATAAAAGTATCTGTCTTGTATCTCAATTTCTTCTAGCTCTTCATCTGATTTGGAATTGATAAAATTTAAAAACCTCCTAGCCCAATTTGCTCTTTTAATGAGCGTTTGTTTTTCTGATGATATCTCCTCTTCATGGTCTGAGATGAGGCGTTTCTCTGTAGAAATTATACTTAAGGAATCCCAATTTGACTTCATTTCAGATATAATTTCAGTCCAAATAATATCTTTAGCTCTTAAAAGTGAGATGTTACCTTTTAGCTTCTCCTTGAGCTCCTTAATTTCATCCTCAGCCTTTTGTAATTGCTGCTTATTTTCATTTGCTTTATTTTCCCATCCTCTCATAATCTTAGTAGTTGTTTCCAAATCTAGCTGAACCCGTTTAAGATCACCTTCAGCTATCTTCAGTTCTGTGCTGAGCTGAACAATTTGGGAATGAGGATCAGAATCAGCATCACCTATAGGCGAAATAAAAGTGCAAGTGTGGTTTTCAATATGATTCTGCAGAGATATAGCAGTCTGCTTCACTTTGGACAACTCTTCATCTTTTTGTAACAATTGCAAACGTAACTCTTCCTTTTCTTTTTCTACCTCAGCTACTTCTACAGCCATTGAGTGCTCTATAGCTGGTAATTTTAACTTTTTCCTTAGTGAAGATATTTCTACTTCTGCACTTTTCATGAGTTTTTGAATTGCAGCTTTATCATTTGGATCCACACCAATTTTCATAATGATCTTCTTCAACTCTTCATTTTGAGTTGTTAATGCCCTTGAATTAGATTTCTCCATTTTGCATTGTCTGATGACCTTTGCAAGCATGTTTTCAGTCTTGACTGCTGTGGCATTAGTCTTGCTCAAATCATTTACAATCAACTCCAGCCTTGCCCGTATGTGAAGATCGCTCTTTGTCCGCAATGAATTTTTTAACATCCATGATTATGTTTATTTGATTAAAGTCGTCAAAGACTCAAGGACATTACCACGCGTAGCCATTCTAAATTGATATTTTTCAATATCCATTATAGTCAATAATCTGGTCTGATCAGCAGCTGTGTAATGTTCTGCTTGCGCTTCTACATTGGCTCTTATTCTCTGATTTCTTTCTTCAATTTGCGTGAATACTTTCTTTATTGCCGGCATCCTTTCTGAGTAAAGTTCATGTCTTCTAGGAGAGGAGGGAACACTTGATTCTTCATTGATATGAAGGGTAAAACCAGGAGAATTGGGAGAATGATCTTCTGCTAGTTTGGTTCTCTTTTCTTCTCTGGGTTCCTCATTATCTATTTCAATAACATCTTCTCTACTTCTTTTGTTTGCCCTTTCCATAATGGCAGGTGTTTGAATGTTGGTTTTTGAGGCACTTGTTTCACCTGGATTTGCCAGCTTCTCTATATCAGGTTGCTTACATGAGAGAATGCAACATACCCATTCTCAACCATTTTCTGAGAAATTATTCCATGCGGATCATAAGGCCATTTTTCTCCCAACAACAACTGTGTCCCTTCCAACATTTTTGAGACTTCATCAAAAGCTTGTCTCGTGTTGACCAAAAAAGGTCCCACACTCATAGGCAATTTTTACATCAAACCTTTCTTTCATGGGAAGAAAGAACTTGGTCTGCACATTAAGATTTTGCCTTATGAATTCATTATAAAGTCGACAGTATAAAAGGTATAAAAGTTGGGAGCCTATAGGGCTCAATGCTAACTCCATACAGCCTTATCTCTGAGTATTCTTCGAATACAAACCAATCTCCAAATCTACAATGGGGTCCTATCTGTAGGAACTCTTGGGCTTTTGGTGGAAAGCATGGAGGAAGAGTTCCATTCAAAATTTTATAAGCAATAGACAAGAAATGATCAGCAAATTCAAACAACCCTGCTTCATTCTCTTCTTTTCTAATCATGTCGGTCTAGAATAAAACTGATTGCTTATTTTTATTACTATCAACTATATTTAAACCCAAAATCATGAACTCTTCGACATTTTGATACAAAAATAAGTAAACAACCAATGACGGAAATCTGAAGAAACCTGTTAGAGGAAAAGCTATCAATTGGGAATTTACTATTTCCTGCCAAAAAGACGGAATGTCAAGGACCACCCCTGGTTTCCTCATCGGTGCAAACATCCCCAAGACTAATTTATCAATTATGTGGTCATCGTCTTTCCCCAAAATCTCCGTAATGCAGCTAAGAACTGGCCTATACTGAACATTGAACGCCTCCAAACTGAACTCTTCTCCTCCAAATTGAGTTTTTTCTGGATTCGATTTCAAAAATGACATACAACGACTGAACTCTTCATTTGAAAGGTCTTCAAAATACTGAACCAATGAAGCTTTGGAGAATTGTATCGGAGACTTATCTTCTGGAAAGCACAATGCTTGGCGAACTAATTGTGTTGATACCTGCAGGACATTTTCTCCCTGAGAATTCATGACGAAACTTTACCAGGGTTCATTGATGAGACTAACCATGATATGAATTCGGGAAAAAAGTGGGTTTTTGGGATACAGGCTGCCAAAACACTAGAAGTTCTCATGGCGGAAAAAACTAGGGATTTCTCGGCATTGAGGGTCACTTGGTGACACAATAAGGGATGATTAACATAGGACAAGGTGTCGTGGACGTCTTTTTCGCTGTCCAGGAGGGGACTGAGGTTTCAAATACCAGATAGGGAGACTCGCTTTTCCATGGCTGACAGGGGATAGAAACAATTCGTGGGATAGCGGAAAATGCAAAGGTGGAAAGAACACGGTTCAAAGGTAAAAACAACCACGAATAGATGAAAACGGGAATAAAGAACCCTTTTAACAGCTTTGAAAATCCGTAATAAATGCCAACATGACATGAAAAAGCCGTTAGGAATAGCTGTCATCCACCTCACCAGATGACATCACTGCGGGGGGTCCTGGATTACGGTAGCGAACTTCGATCGGCATCCCCCTAATGAATCAAAGCCGTTGATCATGGCTCATCCAAGATTTGACTAGTCAACTACTGGGGGTCGGGATTTGATAAACAACGAGCTACTTCTCCCCCCACAATAATTTATCTGAAAGAAATTCTTTGTGATCACCGCTTCCGCTCAAGAAATTTCTCGGAGCTTAAGCTTAAATCAAAACATATATTTCAATAAGGTTAATATTCAGCGAGCTTTGAAATGCTTCTTTTATGATACAGTATAAAAACTTTATACTATAACATATGATTTTTTGATTTTCTAATTTTTTTTTGTATTTTTGATATTCGAAATAAAAATTGAAAAGGATATGCAGATATGATCTACAACATCTGGCTCCACCTAGGGATAGTGTTTTTACCACGAAACACTAAGAACCTACAGATCAGTGCCTTCACTTCGGGCATGGAGTCACATATTGCTTGATGGAAAATGTACAATGATCACACTGGGTATATACAATGATGATGAAACTGCTTCTTAGTGCCGGAAATAATGCTTTAGATATTGCCCATTCACAGGCATATCTAATACTTCTCCTTCAAGATTTTCCAGAATGAAAGTGTTATTCATCTTGACTTCATTAATTTTGAATGGGCCATACCACAAGGGATCAAATTTGTCATGTTTACCTTTATCTTCCCTTCGGGTATCCCATCTCAATACTAAGTCTCCCTTCTGAAACATGATTTATTTTTCTTTCCTGTCAAATATTGCCTTCATCTTCTGCTGATAAGTGAGCAAGTTGTCCCGAACTTGATTTCTGTTTTCACTTAGCTCCATCACATTGTTCATTCTTCTGATCATGGCATTTGGTTCTGCTTGAGCATCTTGGAGGAAAGAAATCACAGGTTTTACCAACTGTGTGGGAAACAATCCTTGAGTGTTGTATACGAGCTCATAAGGAGACTTGCCAGTAGACCTCCTAGTGGTCATTCTCGTTGCCCATAGAGAAAAAACTAACTTTGTATCCCAATTCTTCTGATTTTCACTGATTGTCTTCTTCAAAAATTTTACCAATGTTTTGTTGGAAGATTCCGCCAATCTGTTTCCCTGTGGATGATAAGCTGTAGAATGAGACAATATCACATTATAAGTCTGACAAAAATTAATAAATCTGAGTGAGCTGAAAACTTGGGCATTATCTGTCACAATCTTCACTGGACATCCAAATCTGCTAAAGATATTCTCCTCTAGAAATTTCGTAACAACCAAATCATTTTCCTTCCTAGTGGGGATTGCTTCCGCCCACTTTGTAAAGTAGTCTGTAGCAGTAAGTATACACTTAAATTTCCCACTGGATGGTGGATTAATTTCCCCAATGAAATCCAATCCCCATTGTCTAAAAGGTTCTTCAACAAAAACAGGGAGGAGAGGTAATGGAGCTAGCTTTTTCTTTTCTGCAAATAATTGGCATTTCTGACAACTTTTGATGGTTTTATAAACATCAGCAAACACAGATGGCCAATAAAAACCTGATTTGAATATTTTATGAGCAGTTACCTTCCAACTGTAATGACCTCCGCACAAGCATTCATGATATTCTTTGATCACTTCTGAAATTTCTTCCTCTGTCAGACATAACAAAAACACACCAGCAGGGTCCTTCCAATATAATTTTGCTTCAATTATGACATAAGGCTGAGCCTTAAGTTTTAAAGATCTGTATTTAGCTCTATTTATTGAAGGGGGACAAGAAAGAAAACATAAATAATGGACAATATCCTTATACCAATCTGAGCAGAGAAATTTATACTTAATTGCTGTCTTTGACTGATTATCACCTGTTTCTCCATCAACTTCCTCTACATGGGTCAACAAATTGATTCCCAATGCTTGGAAATTAGACTTTGTCAATAATTTGGCCAATCCCAATCCTTTAACCAGTTTGGTTGGTTTTACATCCAAGTCATATTCTTGGATTTTAGCGATCCATTTTCCCCTTTTACCTTCCACATCGCTCTGTACTAGTACATATTTTACAGCTGAATTGGGAACATATGCTAAGATTTGAGAATGAAGGATATAAGTTCTGAAAGCTTTCAGTGCTTTCACCAAACCGTATACTTGTTTCTCCAATATATTGTATTTTAATTCTGCATCTCGGAGAACTTTACTAAAATATGCTACAGGCTGTTCATGCTTTTCTTCATTTCTTTGTAATAACACAGCAGCAATTGTTGAAGGAGATGCAAATGAGAAAATTTGAAATGGCTTCAAATAATCTGGACTAATGAGAACAGGCACTTCCTTTAAAGCTTCTTTAATCCTTTGGAAAGACTCTCTGGCTTCTTTGTCCCACTTCACTTCGACATCTTTTTTCAACATGTCTGTTATCTTCTTGACGATTTCTGCGTAATTGGGAACGAATCTTCTTAGAAAATTAATTTTTCCAAGAAATCTCTGAATATATTTCTTACTTCGGGGCAACGGAATTGACTGTATTGATTTGACCCTTGCTGGATCGATCTTCACTCCTTGTTTGGAAACAATGTGGCCCAGCAGTTTACCTTCTTCCAGGGAAAACAAAGACTTTTTAGGATTGAGCGATAATCCAAAATTTCTACACTTCAGGAAGGCTTTCTACAGATGCTGTAGATGCTCTTCATCAGAACTCAAAAAAATGGTGACATCATCTAAATAAACTACCACAAACTCATCTCCTACAAATGCGATATCCATCGCCCTTTGGAACGTGGCCCCCACATTCATCAGGCCAAATGTCATCCTGGCATACATGAATGTTCCCCAGGGTGTAGTGAAAGCAGATTTCTTTTGATCTTCCTTCTCCACAGCAACCTGATTATACCCTGAAAAACCATCCACCATAGATAATCTATAAGCCCCAGTGACTTTTTGTAAGACAAAATCCATTTTCGGTAAAGGATAATTATCCTTCAATGAAGCCTTGCTCAAATTCCTGAAATCTACGCATAGTCTTATCTCTCCATTTTTCTTTCGGACTGGTACAAGATTGGAAACCCAATCTGAATATCTTAGGGGAACAATTATTTTGGCCTGCAGCAATTTCCTCACCTCCTTTTCAATCGGAGCCAACAATAATGGATTGATTTGTCGGAGCTTCTGTTTATGCGGCTTGACTCCATATTTCAGTGGGATTTTATGCTGTATGATACCATTATCATACGTTTTCAAATCGTCATAGGACCAAGCAAATACATCTTTGAATTCTCTAAACAGATCTATGTACCTTTCTTTGTAGTCCTTCGGGATTCCTTTGAACAATTTGATCATTTTAGGCTCCTGTTGAGTCCCCAAGTTGCAGTTTTCCACCTGTTCGTCTTGGTTTACTTTATTTTGATTCACTGCAACGTCATTAGCACCAAACAGTCTTTCGAGAGGCACCAAGCCTCTTGGAAAAACATTGTCTTTCAATTGAATAATTTCCTAACCACCAATCTTCTTTTTAAGAGTCTTACCAGCCAATTCATCTTCATCAGTTTCCAAATCAATCTGACGATCTTCAAAATCTTCAGTCATCAACAAAAACTGTTTAATCTATTCATCATCCTCAAAGACCTGCCAGTGTTTAATATTGTCAGGAATTGAAGGTCTATGTCTCATTTCAATTTCATACCTTAGTCTCCGACTGATCGGAGGTTTGAATGTACTTGCTACAACCGCCAAAGAATCAGCCATTCTATTTTCTTCCCTTGGAACAAACTGTAAGTTGAAGGCTTCAAAGTAATTTTTGATCAGATCCCAGACCTCATTCTGATATGCTCTTAACCTGGGATGTTTAGTTTGACATAAATTCTTGATCTGTCTTATAATTAATTCTGAATCCCCAAACACAGTCATAGACTGAATTCCCATTTTCTTAGCTGTCTGCAAACTAATGATTAATGCTTCATACTCCGCAACATTATTAGTGGATTCAAACTCCAATTTAAAGGAAAAAGGCACAAGATTACCTTCCAAAGAAACAAAAATGAAACCAGCTCCAGTGCCTTCTTTGGAAAACGCACCATCAAAATAACACTTCCACAGCTTATCTGAATGTAGCTCCTTATGTACAATTGCTGAAGGGAGTTGCCCTTGTGATTCTTCAGAAAATTCTGCATCTTCATGTAGCATGAAACAAGAGAGGTCATCCTTCTCTTGACCATAAATTGGTGAATTACTTGCATCTTTCTTGGTAACAGTTTTTTGAAATCTAGTCTCTCTATACAACCTTCTTTCTTCACCATTGAAAACGGGAATGATAGCATATGTAAAGTCCAGCTTCAAAACTCCTCCAAGCTTTGCCCCCCATGATCTAGATAATAACATACCAAACCTGGCTAGAATATCTGCCACTACAACATCCATCATAATGCTTTTGTATGGGATTTGAGCCAATGAAACAACCATATCCTTAATAATACCCACACACTTAACCCTTTTTGAGTCAAAAGAGTAAAGGTCTTTGTATGGCTTAGTGATTTGTAAATTTAACTCTTTCATCACACTCAATGGCATCAGATTGTGTGATGCGCCAGAATCTAGCATACAATTATGCAAAACAAAATCATGTAACAGAAGTGATATATAAAAAGGAGGGACAGAAGAATCTACCTCTTCAACATGAGGTCCAAATGTAACCACTGGCTTTTCTTCCTGCAGATTTACTGTATCACTCACTTCGTCAGGCTGAGACAGATTGATAAATTCAACAATCTCTTTCTTGTAACCAGGTGTTTTTATTAATTCAAGAAGAGGTACTTGTATCTTCACTTTCTCCAACTCTTTCGACAAACTGAAAGTTTGATTTGATCTTGTCAACTTTTCAGGTTCTTCTTGATCGTTCTTGGAATTTGAGTTTTGATTAGAAACAGTAACCACTTTCTCCAAAATATTAGAATCTCTAACTTTTGTTTGAGAAGCTTCTGCTTGCTGCTTTTCCTTCTCTTTTTCTTCGTTCATGGGCTTTCCCTCCTTATCTATTTTCTTAGTTTGATCTTTCTGGAATGGAGTCGCCATTGGAGCAGGTGCTGCTTCTGATTCTTTTTCTTCATTGTCTTGAGTCCTTAGTCTCTTCTTTGACCTCAAATCATACTTTTTATGCAACTCAGATTGCATGAAGTCTGTGAACTTTCTGCAATAATCATCCATCTCTTCTTGATCAAATGAAAGATAATTTTCTTCCACTTCTTCTTCTTCAGCTTCTTCGTCTGTTTCATCGTCTTCCATATACACAGCAGAAATTCGAGCATCATCCTCTCTCTCATCCTCATCATCTGCTGAACGGGACGGGGCTGCCTCTATGTACAAAGGTGCTTGCACCTGATCTGGATCTTTCTTCTCTCTTTGCAGAATCTGTAGAGGCTGTTTTTTAAATTGAGGATTGAAAACCCCTCTGTTCTGTCTTGCGGGCTTACTATCTATTTCCAATTTCACCAATTTATTAGACATGTTTTTTATGACCTTAGTCATATCATCAATTCTTAGGTCTTGAGCTGAGGCTTCTTCTTTAGCTTTTCCTTTATCTTGAACTTTACCAGCAGTGGACATATTAGCCTCGATCTCCAGAGCATCAGTTTGGATCTGCTCTAATGTAGGTGATCTCCTTTCCCTCAATGTGAAACTAAATTCAGGTTCAAACGCCCCAGCAAAAACAACCCTTGCTCCAATAGGAGGGGGTTTCATTTCAACAGGAAAACTATTATACAATTTATTAAATCTCTTCACAAAATCTTTCATGTTTTCATCAGGTTTCTTCTTTATTGCATTGAATTCTGTCAAAGAATAGCCATGGTCCCTTTTTTCACCCCATCTCCCGGTGAAACGCGTTTCTAGAGTATCTCAATCATTAATGGTACCATTAGGCAATCCTTTGAACCATTTCCTTACCTCTCCACTTAGAGACTGAACAAAAAGTCTCATTACAACGTCCAAATGTTCAACATTTAAATTCTCAGCAAACGTGCAAAACAGAGGCAAGTGCTGTTCTGCAGTTATTTCATCTTCACCAGTAAATCTAGGGAGTAACTTGAGATAATCCTGAGGCATATCATGCAGTGGTTGCGGTAAATTTAATGGTGCAAATCTATTCATCAAGAAAGCAGGGGCTGCAGGGACTGCCATGTTTACGCTCGGGTTAACTGCTCCTAGAGCGGGGGTAAAATGAATACCAGTTGTAGGTAGGGATGAATGAGGTGAAACAAATGATATAGGAGTTGGAGTAATAATGATTGCAGAAGAGCTGGCAGCTATATGGGGCTGAGTTTCTATAAAGGGAAAAGACACAAACTCCAAAGATTGCTCTTCTAATGTGGGTTATTGAAAACGAACGGGTAATGGTGATGATTCTTCTTCAGAGAAAATGAGTTTCTTGGAAGCTTTCTTGGATGAGAAAATGTGTGAACTGCTGCCTGGTGTGAGCAGTGTAGTTTCAGGTGTATCTAATATTTTTGGTTTCTGGCCCTTCTTTGAAACAAGCTTCTCAGGATCAGACAAAACAGGAACGGTTTGCTGAGAGGAATCCGACCTCGTGTGATGTTTCTTTGGAGCCAGAGCTATTTTCAAACAAACACAGCATACTATTTCCTCCTCTCTGAACAACCAGAGGAAATATAAAACAAAACCCAGGGAAAATCTTCAAATCTTCATTCCTCGGCAACGACGCCAATTAATGTTGTTCCTTGAGAAACAATTCCTTGCTGTGTAAAGGAATCCGTGCTCAAGACATTAAAGATTATGTCACAAACAAGTGTATATTTGTCTCTGTTTATTAAACCTTCAAATATTAATAATATAATCTCCAAATATCAAACCCCTACAAGTTCTGCAATGCCATGTTCTCTTTATGCTGAAGTGAATGAATAGAAGAAAAAGAAAGAAAAGGATTTCAATTTGATATGCTGCTTAAAACAGAATCTACCATCATAAAACCCTGAAGAAGTGAGAAACAATAAAGTTAAAATAGAGGAGCGCCCATTAAGGATGTTTAACTCTTAGATACACAAATATCAAGAGACCTGCAGCTCAAATCACTCTATTTTATTCATAGATATGGAAACGAAATGAAAACTGGAAAACTATTCAACATAGATAGAATGAAGGAAACTTGCAAAACTTTTCATTGATTCGATATTTTTAGTACAAATTTAGGCTTCAAGGTCCAAAAATCGGAACCACAATCCTTCTTCCAATTGTCCTTAAATACATTATCACAAAAAAATTTCCAGTAGTGAAACTGATTCTAACTTCTCTAACTAACTTTAACTGCCTAAACTATTAACTGTTATGGAGGTACATGCCTCAAGAAAAGTCCTATTACATTTGCATAATCCTAGGAAATGACATAATGAGAATTTTTAAAACTTTTAATCTAAAGGAACAACTGGTCCTGAAGTGGCTGCGGAATCAACAGCTACTTTTGATTTATCCGTTGGAATCTTCTTTGCTGTGTCAATGGAGAAGATTTTGCATTTTTTCCAAAGTTCACATTGAGTTGTAGGAGCATTCCTGTAGCTGAGGTATTCCAATCTAAATGCAACTGCCTGATTGTGAGTGAGCCTTTCTGTGAAGAGTGCCTTTACCATCCATAGCAAATTGAAGTGCCTCTGTAAAAATTTAAACACTGTCTCTCCCTTTAAAACTTGTGTCTTTTCGTGTCTGCTATATTCTCTTCTCTTTGCCAGTGTTAATGCATCTTCATAAAACTTCCATGTCAAAATATTTCCCTTTTCTATCCAGCATGAAGGAAAACCTGTTCGGATCAATTTATCAAAAGTTATATCAAACTTCTTTACCGCCTCCTTAATTCTCAGTAACCTTTTCTCTGCAACTTTTTGTAGATCATTCTTAATTATCATTTTATTGACTTCTTCAGCATAAAAGTATCTGTCTTGTATCTCAATTTCTTCTAGCTCTTCATCTGATTTGGAATTGATAAAATTTAAAAACCTCCTAGCCCAATTTTCTCTTTTAATGAGCATTTGTTTTTTTGATGATATCTCCTCTTCATGGTCTGAGTTGAGGCGTTTCTCTGTAGCAATTATACTTAAGGAATCCCAATTTGACTTCATTTCAGATATAATTTCAGTCCAAATAATATCTTTAGCTCTTAAAAGTGAGATGTTACCTTTTAGCTTCTCCTTGAGCTCCTTAATTTCATCCTTAGCCTTTTGTAATTGCTGCTTATTTTCATTTGCTTTATTTTCCCATCCTCTCATCATCTTAGTAGCTGTTTCCAAATCTAACTGAACCCGCTTAAGATCACTTTCGGCTATCTTCAGTTCTGTGCAGAGCTGAACAATTTGGGTTTGAGGATCCGCATCACTGTCACCTGTAGGAACAACAAAAGTGCAAGTATGGTTTTGAATTTGATTCTGCAGAGATTTATCGGTCTGCTTCACTTTGGACAACTCTTCATCTTTTCGTAACAATTGAAAATGTAACTCCTCCTTTTCTTTTTCCACCTCAGCTACTTCTGCAGCCATTGAGTGCTCTGTAGCTGGTAATTTTAACTTTTTCCTTAGTGAGGATATTTCTACTTCTGCACTTTTCATGAGTTTTTGAATTGCAGTTTTATCATTTGGATCCACACCAATTTTCATAATGATCTTCTTCAACTCTTCGTTTTGAGTTGTTAATGCCCTTGAATTAGCTTTTTCCATTTTGCATTGTCTGATGACCTTTGCAAGCATGTTTTCA
Organism: Pinus albicaulis; assembly: GCA_034641835.2. Taxonomy (NCBI): domain Eukaryota; kingdom Viridiplantae; phylum Streptophyta; class Pinopsida; order Pinales; family Pinaceae; genus Pinus; species Pinus albicaulis. The sequence goes on along the minus strand of CM076578.1, from coordinate 1,402,524,332 downwards.
GTCTTGACTGCCGTGGCATTAGTCTTGCTCAAATCATTTACAATCAACTGCCCGGTCTGCATGTGAAGATTCATTTTGTCCCACAATGGGATATTTTTAACATCCATGATTATGTTTACCTCATTAAAGCTGCTCGAAGACCCAAGGGACATTCCCTTTGGATGTGACAGAGCCATTCTAAATTGATCTTTTTCAATATCCATTACAGTCAATAATCTGGTCTGATCAGCAGCTGTGTGATGTTCTGCTTGCACTTCTACATTGGCTCTTATTCTATGATTTCTTTCTTCAATTTGCGTGAATACCTGCTTGACTGCCGGCATCCTTTCTGAGTAAAGTTCATGTCTTCTAGGAGAGGAGGGAACACTTGATTCTTCATTGATATGAAGGGTAAAACCAGGCGAATTGGGAGAATGATCTTCTGCTAGTTTGGTTCTCTTTTCTTCTCTGCGTTCCTCATTATCTATTTCAATAACATCTTCTCTACTTCTTTTGCTTGCCCTTTCCATAATGGCAGGTGTTTGAATGCTGGTTTTTGAGGCACTTGTTTCACCTAGATTTGCCATCTTCTCTATATCAGGCTTGCTTACATGAGAGAATGCAGCATACCCGTTCTCAACCCTTTTCTGAGAAATTATTCCATGCGGATCATAAGGCCATTTTTCTCCCAACAACAACTGTGTCCCTTCCAAAAATTTTGAGACTTCATCAAAAGCTTGTCTCATGTTGACCACAAAAGGTCCCACACTCATAGGCAATTTTTACATCAAACCTTTCTTCATGGGAAGAAAGTGAACTTGGTCTACATTGAGACTTTGCCTTATGAATTCCAGGGTGAAAAGTCGCATGGGTACAAAATTTGGGAGCCTATAGGGCTCAATGCTAACTCCATACAGCCTTATCTCTGAGTATTCTTCGAATACAAACCAATCTCCAAATCTGCAATTGGGTCCTATCTATAGGAACTCTCGGGCTTTTGGTGGAAAGCATGGAGGAAGAGTTCCATTAAAATTTTTATAAGCAATAGACATGAAATGATCAACAAATTCAAACAGCCCTGCTTCATTCTCTTCTTTTCTAATCATGTCGGTCCAGAATAAAACTGATTGCTTATTTTTATTACTATCAACTATATTTAAACCCAAACTCATGAAATCTTCGACATTTTGATACAAAAATAAGTAAACAACCAATGACGGAAATCTGAAGAAACCTGTTAGAGGAAAAGCTATCAATTGGGAATTTACTATTTCCTGCCAAAAAGATGGAATGTCAAGGACCACCCCTGGTTTCCTCATCAGTGCAAACATCCCCAAGACTGATTTATCAATTTTGTGGTCATCATCTTTCCCCAAAATCTCCGTAATGCAGCTAAGAACTGGCCTATACTGAAAATTGAACGCCTCCAAACTGAACTCTTCTCCTCCAAATTGAGTTTTTTCTAGATTTGATTTCAAAAATGACATACAACGACTGAACTCTTTGTTTGAAAGGTCTTCAAAATACTGAACCAATGAATCTTCGGAGAATTGTAACGGAGACTTATCTTCTGGAAAGCACAATGCTTGACGAACTAATTGTGTTGATACCTACATGACATTTTCTCTGTGAGAATTCATGACGAAACATTTACCAGGGCACATTGATGTGACTAACCATGATATGAATTTGGGAAAAAAGTGGGTTTTTGGGATACAGGCTACCAAAACACCGGAAGTTCTCATGGCGGAAAACACTGGGGATTTCTCGACATTGAGGGTCACTTGGTGACACAATAAGGGATGATTAACAGAGGACAAGGTGTCGTGGACGTCTTTTTCACTGTCCAGGAGGGGACTGAGGTTTGAAATACCAGATAGGGAGACTCGCTTTGCCATGGCTGACAGGGGATAGAAACAATTCGTGGGATAGCAGACAATGCAAAGGTGGCAAGAACATGGTTCAAAGGTGAAAAAAACCACGAATAGATGAAAACGGAAATAAAGAACCCTTTTAACAGCTTTGAAAATCTGTAATAAATGCCAACATGACGTGAAAAAGCCGTTAGGAACAGCTGTCGTCCACCTCACTACATGACATCACTACGGGGGGTCCTGGAGTACGGTAGCGAACTTTGACCGGCACCCCCCGTAATGAATCCAAGCTGTTGATCACGGCTCATCCAAGATTTGACTAGTCAACTACGGGGGGTCGGGATTTGATAAACAACGAGCTACTTCTCCCGCCGCAATAACTTATCCGAAAGCACTTTTCTGTGATCACCGCTTCCGCTCAAGAAATTGGTCAGAGCTTAAGCTTAAATCAAAACATATATTTCAATAAGGTTAATATTCCAGAAGCTTTGAAATGCTTCTTTTATGATATAGTATAAAAACTTTATACTATAACATATGATTTTTTGATTTTCTAATTTTTTTTTGTATTTTTGATATTCGAAATAAAAATTGAAAAGGATATGCAGATATGATCTACAACAGAAGGGATGTTCTTAAGATTATACCAGTACCATATAAGGCTATTGATGCATTTCACTGCCACCAATCCACTGAAATTTCCTAAGTATCTATTTACTTCGAGTCTAGTCAAAATGACTGAAAAAGTACAAATTAAATGCATTAAGGATCACCAAGTTAGTTTGTTTCACCATGGTTTGGTCAAGGTTATAGTATTAGATAAACTCTCACAAATCAATATTTCCTGGTAAACATTCATGAAATCAGTTGCTTCTATGCCCACGACTAGTCCACGTGTCATTCATTGCATATCATCAGCATCATCAAAGCCCTAGGAGATTAGCTCTTCAAGTAGACGAGCAAAGGTTCCAAAAAGGCCAAGGGCTGAAGTCACTCAAAATTATGAGAAAGGTAAGAGGTTGATATTCTCTCCTAAGATCACTAAAGGTGTACTTTCACCTGAACCTACAGATGAGAAACTATTGGGAGAAATGATGGAGCAACCACCTATGCATGAGAGTGAGTCACCCTTGTAGCAACATGAGGAGCAAGCACCTTTAGAGGTTGACATGGCAGAGTAGGTGGAAAACAAGTCAGTTGAAGAGATAATTAGGGAAAAATAAGCATAGATAACAGAGCTCAATGAGAGTCTCTCAAGGGAAAATTTCATGATAACATTCCTACAACAATAAAGAATGAAACTTAAGGTGAAACAACTACTCCTAAGCAAACCTAAGGAAAACCTTGAGGTAGAGCAAGGTAAGGGAAATGTATTTATAGATGTTGATAGGTTTGAAGACAAATTATCTCAGATAAATCCAAGGAGGCCAAAAAGGAAGAGGATAAACCAAGCAAAAAGAACAAGAAACAAGAGTTATCTCCTCCCTTAGGTCAAAAAGTTTTGATGATTTTATTGTTGTTGAGATTGGGAAATTTTAGTCATCAGTTGGTTTGCATTTAGGTTATTTTAGCCTCTCATTCTGCCCAATTTTCCCTTTCACTTATTCATTTTCATTCACTTGTAAAAGGCTGCCCTTTTACCACTGCTTCATTACCCTCTTCCACATCCATTTCATAAGCAGAGCTAGGGTTTTTTTCAAAGGCAACAATGGTCAAAATGTCAGAAATGGAGGACTGTGGCAGAAAGGGAAATAACAATAAAGAAGATTCCAATGAAAGAGATAACAATGAATAAACAAACAATGAGGTAATTAAGGCAAATGTAAATGAAGAATATGCTGATGAATCTGAAATTATTAAGGCACATAGCAGTGGTGATGAAAGCAGCAAAAAAGTGGAAATAAAGGAGAAGGTCAAGTGCAAATGAGGAATGAAACAGAGAACATGGATACAGATGGTATAAACCTTGATGGTAGTAATGATTCAAGGGTGATATCAACATGAAGGATGTAAATAAAGCAGAAAGCATGGAAGCAGAAAGAATGATGATGATTATGATGGTAGGTCAAAAAACCATGAAAAAGCAGTATAACTGCTAAAAAAGAGGCTTATGAAAAATATGATGGAACCAAGGGCTAAAGACAAAGAAAAATTTATCAAAATCTTTTATCCATCCCCTACAAGCATCACAAAACCCATGAGGAAGATAAATTCAAATTTTGACAAGTTTTTGATAAATTTGGTTTTTTCACTGTTTTTAAGGGCCAGTGGCACTGCGCTTTTTCCTTAGCCACCCATTGCAGGAAAAATTTATATATTTTGGATTCCTTGGACCAATTAAATCACACACACCAATTTTTAGCTCATTTGGATCAATACTGGTCCTCCAAAAAGGCCAAAAACATGCTAAATTTCACCTTTCTGACTTGTTTTCGGGGCTGGCGCTGCTCCTTTAGCAACCTTGGGAGTTTTGGTTTTTGAACAATAAAATGGACACAAAATGAAAAAAAGGGTATTTTTGGAAATTATACTCCACAATATTTCCAACGAGCTATCATGGAGCTCGTTCCAACATCGAGAAGGCCTTCAAAACCTAGCTACAAGTTGACCCATTTTTCCAGTGTAGGCGCTGCGCCCTTGGACCTTTGTGCTGCACTTTTGCAAAAAAGTCAACAAAACACACTGGAAGATATTTTTGGGATTTTTGAGGCAAATCAATCTAGACTTGGTTGAGGAGTTATGTTTGAGTTATATTTCATTTATTGTAATAGATATTATGTGCCTTGGGCCTTGCATGTCCTCTTTGGATATAAATGACATTTATGGTGTATTTATGGTTTCCAAAACCATAATTAGGATTTTGGACCTCCTTTGCTAGATAAATAGAGCATGGAGGTCTTATTTTTTTTTGTTGGTTAGTTTTTGAAATGAGCATAGGCTCTGATTTGTAAAGATTTTTTGGTTTTGGAGCATTGTGAAGGTTCTGAAATGAATATCAATGACACAAGCACTTTGCAGGATTCATGAAGATGGCTAATGGTGATGTATTTCTCGTTTTGTTCTCATTTTATTATGTTTTACATATTTTTTCATCTTTCTCTTGCATTAGAATAGAAATTTTAGCTTAAGGTATGATGTCAAAAGCTCATTAATTCTATCTGCTTCTCTTGCTCTCATGTTTCCCTCTGTTAGGTGAGTTTAGAGAATTCTTAGTTGCTCTCTAAACCCCACTCATCTTGTTTATCTCAAGAATTATTTAATGGAGTCAATGCCAAAGATGTTTATGGCTAGCCCTGCCCTTTTGAATCACTTTAAACATTGTTTTTGAGGTCTTTACTTTGAAGTATGGCTAGTTAGGGTTTAGCTGAAGAGGTCTATGGTTTTCCCTGCCCTTTTGTTTCATCTTAAATAATTGCTTTGGAGGTCTTTATAGCTTGATTAATGATGTTAGGAGTTCCCTATTCTTTGATCTATGCTATCTTTTTATCTTAGATGTTTTCTTTACCTGAAGGTGAAATCATTAGAGACTATACAAGTTTATTACTCTCTAGGGTTTACCAGATTGTTGCTTTGATGTTTGCTTCCTAGGGTTTAGTCAAAGAAGTATGGTATGCCTTGTCTTTGGTATTGTCTTCATGCATAGTATTCTAAAGGCCCTTCTTGTTGTAGTATTTGACAAAGGATTATTAACTACCCTTTGCACCTACTTTGTTTACAATTTGTTTTTCATTCCACACACCTAAGCCTCGAAGATCCATTCAACCCGGTTAACTTGCCCTCCGAAGCATCCTTGAACTATTGTTGTATCTTTCTAGACATATTTTATAATCCATACCCAAATGGTATAAACCTCTCCTACTCTATCTATTTTCCTTGAAAACCTACCCAACCAATCAAAACAAACAAACAAACCCTAAACCTAATAACTAGCCTAAAATCAAAACCTTAAAAGCTATCAAGTTACATCTTTTTCACAAGTATAGAGAGATCCCTCTATGAGTCTAGGAAGGCTAGGTCCTCGGACTCCAAATACTGGATTGATGTTACCCTTGTACATTTGCCCTTGCAAATCTGACAAATTATGGGGACCCAACATAATGTCAATCACGGTGGGACCTTCCGATTCAGTGACAATCTAAGTACTCCTTAGGACCTCAGAAAACCAACAAACATACTTATATTGGCTTTCAGTTGTTGATGGTGGACAACAAATTACATCCTTAAACAATAAACAATCCACCTGGCGACTCCACTGGTCTTCAGTAGCCCTATTGACCCCACTAGTTCTCATAAACTCCCTTGGGAATGGATTAAGCAATCCCAATCATGCTGATGGTGGACAAAAAAGTTGAAATCATCCACGCGGTGACTCCACAACCCTCAACAGACCTTAAGACTCCACTATTAGAGAAATTTAGACTGGTTGAAAAGATACAGTGACCTTTTCTGATTTACAAACATGGATCCAGGGATAAAACGGAGATATGCTCCGATGAATAGAGATCATATCCTTGGATTTCCTCACAAAATGCCTCAGATAAATTGATTTTCAAACTTGCCTATGTTTCAAGATGAAAAACTTGATGACCCCTTGCTTCATCTCATCAAATTTCATATACATGTATGGAGGTTAAAATTTTAATGGCATGAGGACTGCCTCATGAAAATGTTCATGGGGACATTAGAATGAAAGGCAAGGAAATGGTATGAAGGACTAGACCCTAGAATTTTGTTTTCTTTGAAGGATTTCTAGAAGGTATTTCATGAACACTATCAAAAATATTGTTCATCTTTGTCATTAGCTAAAAATTGTTGTGAACAATCTGAAGATATCATTCAATACCTTGTAAACATTGATGAAGACTTGGGAAATTGGCATCCAGAAAGCCTATTATAAGTAGTTCATGAATTTCATTCTCAAACCATCTATCATGACAAGAAAGAGGAGTTGGTTGAGGCTGTAATCAATCAGGAAATAAAGGGAGAAAATCCATGGGATCTCTCTGAAGGCAGAAGTGATGACTCACCATTTCTTCTAGTTGAGGCTCAAGAAGACATCTAGCCTTATAATCAGCCTTCACAAGAGAAAGAGAACTGTTGCAGTTCTATCCAAAGGAAGAGAAAAGTGCCTCCTCTTTTAACCGAAGAAGAAATAGATCAGATTATAAGCATGCAGCTAGCCTCTAAACCTTCATATGAGTAGAAAATTTCTATTTTTCCTCATGCTAATCCTAGCCACCATAGACCAGAAAATGGACTTGTAGATCAATTCAAAGAGAAAAAATCTGATAATCCAATATGTTTGATTGGTGACATTACTTATTTTGATGATTTTCCAAAGTTTGATCAGTATGATGATGGTCATGATATTCAAACATAAGCTAATCTTGCAGAGAAATCAACAGCTGGTTTGTGGGAGGAAGTTTAGTTTCATCAAAACAGTAATCAGCCAATGCATGCCACCTATGACACCGATGAGGAAAGTATAAAAAATTTAGAAGTAAGTGAAGCATATCTGCCCCTTTGTTCTACTTTATTTCAGCCAATCAAAAATAACTTTCATGTGATTGGAAATCAACAGTCTTTCAATTTTGATGTTGAGGTTGGGGAAGATAATGAACTTCTTGAGCAAGTTGTTAATAAGAAGCCTTCTCCTGAAATGGTTAAGGAAAGCATTTGTGATATAGAATTCTCCTCAACTCCAGATTTGCAGCCACCATGTCCCATTGAATTTCAATTTGCAGATGAAGGCTTGGAAGTTGATAATTACAGAAGAGTTGTTTTGCTACCTTCTCAAGAGGATTTACTGCTAGAGAATACTCCTACCCATCAATATGATGGCCTTCACATAGATTTCATCCTTCTCAATCAGAATACATCAGGTTTGTTAGAAGACAAAATTTCTATATATGATGAAGCTGCCATCACAGATGAACATGAGGAGGGGGTAGAGTTTATTGTTAAAAATAATCTAGAGCATAGCCAAGTGGAGGGAAAATTAGTCCTGGATGAAGCTTACCTTTCAAATCCTCTAAGCCAGGTATTTTTTCAAGACCCGTTTGTTGTTTTCTTAAAAACATTGAAGGAGAGAGTAAAATATGTTAGAAGTAGTTTTCTACAAGGTTTAAAGGATATTTTAAGCACTACTGTTCAAACACAAGTAAGGTGGGAGTGGCCTTTATATTTTATTAGCAAATTCGAAGAGCTGAATGAAAATCACCCATGGAATCATCTACTTGATTGGTTATACTGGAAAAGAGAGGTCACCAACTGAATATATCATATATAAGTTAGAATATGATATATAGGTATGCAAATAAGCTTAGCACTTTGGGCATCTTTTTAGTTTTAGACTGTTTTGAAAAATGAAAACACAAAAATAGAGAAAAGAAGAAAAAGAGGGCATTTTTAAAGAAGAGGTACAACCCCATACCCAAAAAGAGTACTGTTCAAAGTGTGCAAGCCTAAATGCCACTACTTGAGAAAAATAGTCTTGTTCAGTCATATAGCCTAACCATGATTGAATATGTTTTAAATTTCTGCTGATAAGATAAAGAAACAAGAGTTTCCAAACAATGAAAACATGGCTCATCAGTAGATTAGGTTAGGAGAAAAGATGCTGGTTCTAAAAGCACAAATTTGAACCAAAGAAAAATGAGAGGGATGCATAACAAATTTTGAATCACAACCCTCGTGTTTTCTAGTTTTTAATTGTAAAAAAATAATGTTTGTGTGCAGGTTGTCCAAATTCCACACCCCATGACAAATCATATTTTTTAAACTTGGTTTGATCATGTTTTGAATTTCATGTATGTAGGTTAGAGAATAAAAGTTTGTCAAACAGCTTAATCTTGACAAAATGAGTAGACTAGGTAGAGAATAAGAGATTTCATTAGCCTAATCTGAACTCTTGGAGTGATAAGGGTACAAGTATATAGCTTTTTATGCTTTCAAAAGAAAATAATGTCAGGGGTTTTCCAATCCAAGTGCACCCAAAAGAGGAAAAAATGTTAGGAAAAGTATGATGGGTAGGTAGAAATGAGATTGAAGCAAACATGTCCTTCTGATTTTGAGATCATAGCTTCAAAGAACATCAACAAATGAAGGAAGAAGGCCTGCCAAGTACAAGTAAGGTACTGTTCTTCAAAACTCAGAGATCTAAACTCTGAGGTCCTAGACACCTCCTGAAAAGGAGCTACCCTCCCTAAGTGGAGCCACTGTTAGTCATCAGTAATTTTCACTATCTGTAGATGACTAAGTATAGGTTCTATATTTCTAAAAACAAAATTCCCTGAACATTGTGAGTTTTAGAAATCTCACTGCCTTCATTATCCTTAGAGAATCTTTTTCACTATTCTATCATCTAGCATTTTTCATAGTCACCCTGCCACTCCTAGAAGACCCCTTATGGGCTTGTACCACCCATCTCAATCCTTTTTCCTACCTATGACTTCATTACTCGATTTTTCCCTTGCTCATCACACCACTTTCCATCTAGGGTTTCCTATAGCTTACCACTTCATATGATCACCAGATTCCTCAAGAATTGATGGTCTCAAAACTGTCTCTATAGGCTCTTTAGATAAATCAAGTATAGTGGATTTTTGATCTTCATCACACCACTTTGAAAATACTCTGTTTTTTCACTTGAAGCCTCCAGAACCAATTCTCAGTCAAAGATCATGGTAAAAAAACCCCACTAGGTCAATTAGGGTTTCATATGTTTCAAGATCATCATTTCCAAAGAAGACTATCTTTCAATTTCAAAGTCTGCACATAAGGTAATGGAATAGGTTAAAATTGTTGCAAAAGTGTTAAAATTTCCATCAGTAGAAGGTTGTAGTAAGGTAGGAGGTCTACTCCTCAAATGAAGACATCTTGCAGCCCTGCAGACAAATAGTGTAAAACTACCAGTCAATGTGGAAAAGAGATAAGTTGAGTTTCATGGTGCAAAAAAAAGGGGTTTTAAAGGCTCTAGTTCTGTCACAATTGATCTAGCATGCCTCCTTGACCAAAGAAGAGCTAACTCAATGATTTCCGCAATCCACAGGCTATAGCATAAAGAGATATCAGTGAAAGAGAAAAAATCTCAAAGACATAGAAAATGGGTTTGTCAAGATTAAGATCAAATAATAAGCCTATGAAAACTCATTTTACACTTAAATGGATCATTAATGCCATGCATAAAACTAGAAATTTCAAAGGGAGACGTTTTTTGGGGTTTTTAGGTCAAAAATTGGCTAAGTATTCTAGGCCTACGCACCTAGCAGGGCGCTACGCCCCTGGAGACAGGCGCTGCACATTTAGTGCTTTTTCCCCATGAATTTTGCTAAGGAGCTTCGCGCCTGGGAAGGTGCTGCGCCTTTTCTCTAGCTTGCCCGAGTTGACCCGACATGCCTGATATAGAAGCCTGGGCATTGTGTCTCTGGCAGGTGCTACGCTCTTCACACGCTGCGTGTAGGCCGACCCAATAACCCAAGCAGGTGCTGCACATTTGGCCAGGAGGTCCTCTACACCAGCTCAAACCCTGAAATCAACTCAAGGTCTCCTCAAAATTCCTCCAAGGGTTTTTCAAACACCTTTGAGGGGTAAGTACAAGACATCACCTCCTCTTCAAGGTTTTTTGTCATTTGGTTAAAGAAATGGACCCTAAGGAAATGAGCTAAATTTCATTAAAGCTCTGCCCCTCACACTGAAAAACAGATTGACCTTACATTTCCCTTTCTTCATTTCAAAATTGACATCAGTGCAAGGTGTTGCACATCAGGGTTTGACATATCAGTTGGTTTGAATTTAGGTTATTTTAGCCTCTCATTCTGCCCAATTTTCCCTTTCACTTATTCATTTTCATTCACTTGTAAAAGGCTTCCATTTTACCACCACTTCATTACCCTCTTCAACATCCATTTCATAAGCAGAGCTAGGGTTTTGTTCAAAGGCAGCAATGGTCAAAATGTCAGAAATGGAGGACTGTGGTAGTAAGGGAAAGAGAAATAAATAAGATTCCAATGAAAGAGATAACAATGAATAAACAAACAATGAGGTAAGTAAGGAAAATGTAAATGAAGAAGATGCTGATAAATCTAAAATCAGTAAGGCACATAGCAGTGATGATGAAAGCAGCAAAAAAGTGGAAATAAAGGAGAAGGTCAGGTGCAAATGAGGAATGAAACAAAGAACATGGATACAGATGGTAGCATCCTTGATGGCAGTAATGATGCAAGGTTGATATCAGTGAGGAAGAATGAAATAGTGAAGAGGAAAATATAGTGAAGAAAAGAGCAGTGATATCAACATGAAGGATGTAAATAAAGCAGAAAGCATGGAAGCAAAAAGAATGATGATGATTATGATGGTAGGTCAAAAAATCATGAAAAAGCACTATAGCTGCTAAACAAGAGGCTTATGAAAAATATGATGGAACCAAGGGCTAAAGACAAAGAAAACCTTAGAAAAATGGTTGATCCATCCCCTACATGCATCCCAAAACCCATGAGGAAGATAAATTCAAATTTTGACAATTTTTTGATAAATTTGGTTTTTTCACTGTTTTTAAGGGCCAGCAGCGCTGCACTTTTTCCTTAGGCACCCATTGCAGGAAAAATTTACATTTTTGGACTCCTTGGACCATGTACATCACACTCACCAATTTTCAGCTCATTTGGAGCAATACTGGTCCTCCAAAAGGGCCACAAACATGCTAAATTTCACCTTTCTGCCTTGTTTTTAGGGTTGGCGCTGTGCCTTTAGCAACCTTGGGAGTTTTTGTTTTTGAATAATAAAATAGACAGAAAATGTAAAACCAAGGGTAGTTTTCGAAAGTAGACTCAACCAGATTTCCAACTAGCTATCAAGGAGCTCATTTCGACATCGGGAAGGCCTTCAAAACTTACTTGGAAGTTGACCCATTTTTCTAGTGCAGGCGCTGTGCCCTTGGACTTTTGTGCTGCAGTTTTGCAAAAAAGTCAACAAAACACAGTAGAAGATATTTTTGGGATTTTTGAGGCAAATCAATCCAGAGTTGGTTGAGGAGTTATGTTTGAGTTATATTTCATTTATTGTAATATATATTATGTGCCTTGGGCCTTGCATGGCCTCTTTGAACATAAATGACATTTATGTTGTTTTTATGGTTTCAAAAACGTTTGGACCTCCTTTGATAGATAAATAGAGCATGGAGGTCTTATTTTTTTTTGTTGGTTAGTTGTTTAACTGAGCGTAGGCTCTGAGTTGTAAGGATTTTTTGGTTTTGGAGCATTTTGAATGTTCTAAAATGAATATGAATGAGACAAGCACTTTGCAGGATTCATGAAAATGGATAATGGTGACGTATTTCTCGTTTTGTTCTCATTTTCTTATGTTTTACATATTGTTTCATCTTTATCTTGCATTAGAACAGAAATTTTATCTTAAGGTATGATGTCAAAAGCTCATTAAGTCTATCTGCTTCTCTTGCTCTCATGTTTTCCTCTGTTAGGTCAGTTTACAGAATTATTAGTTGCTCTCTAAACCCCACTCAACTTGTTTATCTCAAGAATGATTTAATGGAGTCAGTTCCAAAGAGTTTTATGGTTAGTGTTGCCCTTTGGAATCACTTTAAACATTGTTTTTGAGGTCTTTACTTCGAAGTATTTCTAGTTAGGGTTTAGCTGAAGAGGTCTATGGTTTTCCCTGCCCTTTTGTTTCATCTTAAGTAGTTGCTTTGGAGGTATTCATAGATTTATTAATGATGGTAGCAGTTACCTCTTCTTTGATCTATGCTATGTGTTTATCTTAGATGTTTTCTTTGCCTGAAGGTGAAATCACTAGAGACTATACAAGTTTATTGCTCTCTAGGGTTTACCGAATTGTTGCTTTGATGCTTTCTTGCTAGGGTTTATTCAAAGAAGTATGGTATGCCCTGTATTTGGTCTTGTCTTCATGCATAGTATTCTAAAAGCCCTTCTTGTTGTAGTATTTGAAAAAGGATTCTTAACTGCCCTTTGTACCTACTTTGTTGACAATTTGATGTTCATTCCACTCACCTAAGCCTCGAAGATCCATTCAGCCCTGTTAACTTTCCCTTCAAAGCATCTTTGACCTATTTTTGTATCTTTCTAGACCTATTGCAGACTCCATATTCAAATGGTATAAACCTTTCCTACTCTATCTGTTTTCCTTGACAACCTACCCAGCTAATCAAAACAAACAAACAAACCCTAAACCTAATAACTAGCCTAAAATCAAAACCCTAAAATCTATCAAGTTACATCTTTTGCACAAATATAGAGAGAGCCCTCTCTGAGTATAGGAAGGCTAGGTCCCAGGACTCCAAAGACTGGTTTGATGTTACCCTTGTACATTTTCCCTTGTCAATTTGACAAATTAAAGGGACCTAACAGGAAATACAAAGAGTTTTGGCTTGACAGGGTAAATGATCATGTATAGAAACTATTGAAGAAGGAAAAAAGAAACAACAACCTCCAAAAGCACATGGCGATACACTACTTCACCCGGAACCAAATTTCCAAAATGAGGGTTAATAATTTGAAGAAAAAGCTTAAAGGAACCCTAACTAAGCTTAAGAAGAAGGATAAATTGGATTTATTGGCCGAGGTATCTCTAGCTGTCTAAATAATCATTCAAGGATGCTATGGATCAAATTTTAGCAAGTTTTGAGCATTTTTGGTATTTTTTTTTATTTTTTTTTTGAGAAATTTTGGCAATTTCACTTGTGTAGAAGCATAGCATGGCCATGTTGCACTTTTTCTCAGAGGGTCCAATGGGGGTCAGATTTACATGGTTAGAATTATTTTCATGAGTAAATTCCAAATATACTTTTATTTTTTCGTGAAAACTCCTAAATTTGAAGAAAAACTCAAAAAACACTTGAAGTTTCATATTTTTGCCACTATTTTTTAGTGCACACTATGCTTCTAGAATAGGCTTGGGAAAATGGATTTTTAAGTGTCTTACAGGTGGTATTTTGCAAGTTTCAAGGTTGGTTTGGATATGGGACATCCAGGGCTACCTTATTGAATATTCAGACCAACAAAAATATGCCTAAAATTCACCTTAATATGCCCACCAAGAGCACACTATGCTTCTCTCAAAACAGACTACGTTTCTTCCAGGCACACTAAATTTCTGTGTAGGAGGATTTTTGGACAAGTGTCAGTAAAAAAGAGTCAAATTTTCGAGGTAAAAACTGTCTCATGAGCTATTTTATGGTTAAGGAATTCTATTTATGCTCCTCATTGTTGAGGAACCTTGTAATTAATCAAGGAGACAAAGACTCCTACTTGTTAGCTAAATTAGGGGGGTTGTTTCTAACTTCCCTAAAAAATAGGTAATGACTCATTAGGTGAATTTATGAAGTGTTTTGGATCAGGTTTCGACCCATTGAGGTGGCGTATTCTCTATTTTTGGTATGTACTCCAACTCAAGTCATTTTAGAGGTTGGATAGTTGATATTGTAGTGTGGAGCTTATGTATATATTTTTACAGTGAAAACAATGACATGTTGCAGTTATAATTTTGGGACTCAAGTGGTATTCTTATTAGCATTGTTTTTTCTCAGTGTTACCATAAAATTGAATGTTTATTCTTTCTTGCAATCACATGTATGATTTCATATGATGATCTTATGAGTCTTTAAGCAGAATTCTTACTTTTGTTCTTTTTTTAATGAGATTTTCACAAGTTTGTTCTACTTCCTATGATGAATGAACTCATATGTTATATTCTCATTCCGATTCTCCCCTTTTCCAACCCTATACAACAATGACAATATAAATGTGTTTCTATGTATACCTGCCTGGCCTCATTTCCATCTCTGTAGTTGTTCATGTGAAATATGACCTTGAAATCCTAGACCTAGTTCCTAGACTGACACTTCCTATCCAGCAAAATTCAAAACAGAAACTTAATCAAAATCACTGAGCTTATATCTAGCGTAATATTGTTTCCTTTCTAGTCACTTCATTGACTGTGAAATTGACATCGAGAGAGCCCTCTTTGGTTTGGTAGGGTTAGCTACCAAATCTAAATATTGGTTTGAGGTCACCTCCTTTAGTCTCCTTTCTTAGCCTTGGGAAATGGAGGGAGTGGTAACACATAACACCACATATACAACATGTACACTACACCAAATATACATAGCATCGCATTCACAACATGCACTTAGCACTGCATATACGACATGTACACAACACCATATTTACATACCACCGAATATACAACACACACAACATCAAATGTACATAGCACGACATATAAAACATGCATACAACACCATATGTACACAGTACCATATAGGAAACATGCACACAACAATATATGTACATAATACTACATATGCAACAGACACATAATACTATATATGCAACATGCACACAAAACCATAGATACATAATGTATAATAGATACACAAAAATAGTACTACACATCCAAATACCACACTATATCTATCAGGAAACTTACTTCTAATGTCTTGTCCATGCTTTTCCAAAATTCCATGTAACACATTGCTTTCATTCCACCAATGTATCCTTCATCGTTACCCTTCCATAACATAAACATAGGAATAATACAAGCACATAATACAAAATCATATTTACATGATACTAACCTCATATATATGTCGAGGCTACTCTTCCCACTTGATGTCTTATAAACCGGAAACCTCTTCATGCCATTCACTTGCATAAAAAATCATTCCTACACAATAATTATCCTTGATGACCTTGTCAGACTGTGAATTACATACATATATATACATGTATACATATAATCATTGGCATGAAACAATCATGATATCTGACAACCCTATCAGACAATGACATACATACATAAATGTATACATATATATACATAAGCATAACCATGATCATGACATAATTACCATATATCATAAGGTCTAGGTTAAGAGAACTCCCTTTATCCATGCATAACATGCATAATATTGATAACAATAGTTCTCAACATAGCCAAGGTATCCGGCACCTCAAATCCATTTACTTTACCTTTCATGTTACCTTTCGCATGATTTTCCTACCACCATCAATTTACCCCAGTGGACCCAACCAATCTAACTCGTTGTCATATTATTTCCTTAATTTACCCTTATACATGCATCGGGATTCATTTGGGTCTTATATTATATGTTGGGTACCACACAACTCTCCTTCATATCCATTAAATTTCTTCTTTCCCCAACCAATCCCCAAGTCCCTCAAAACATAAAAGGAAAGAACCAAAAGCAACCAATAAGAAACCCATGAAAACCAATAGAAATATGACACCACAAACCAAGTTCTATGGACATACACTTGACATAAAAAAAGGTGCAATCAACCACAAAAAATCATAAAAGACCAAAAGAACAAGACTAACTAGAAACGCCATGATTCAATCCCATGGCTTCCCATTACTTCCAAAGGAAATCTCAACTTGAGCCTTCTCCAATATTTCATGGCAGTATTTTAGCCATGAAATTCCATGTATCATACTTCCATAAACACATAACTATCAGTGTATAAATAAATAACACTATACCAGTTATCTTACCTTGTTGTTCCAAGCACGATGCCTTGTAACTAAACACACATGCTAGCCACATGTTCCATAGATCAAGGCATCATATCTATTAATATGAAATCAACCTTTACCAAGTCTAACAACCATATCATAATCAACCATCAACTCACATTCATCAATCGTAATACATAATGCGGCAACTATCACCTACTTACACTCAAGTGCATATCAATTGTTCTAGGCACATATGTGTTAGTGAAACCATCTCAAACAAGATCATTCCTTCATGAAATATTATAGATACAAACTCATATCATGAAAATAATCAAACATTTAGACAACATATATATGACATAATAGACACCAAACACTCAAAAAATAAATAAATGACATAATACAAAATTCAAGCACCAAGTAGACAACATAAGCAAACTCATACCAAGTAGGCGACATAATCAAACACTTAAACAAAAAATAGATGACATAATGAAACTCATACGTAAATGTATCTCAGCGGAGGCTATCTTATCTAGACAATCAATATAGATTAGCACGATATAATTTCACAACATATCAACCCAAAAATAATGAAGGTAATGATATCCATAATAGTAACTAGCTAACATGTTCATATCATAAACTCATAAACAATTTCCATTCATGCATAACAATCACATATGCATAGTAAGTCTAGATTATTATGACACAATATCACAAGCATATTGACTCATAATTGAATGTTATAACCCTAACAATCTGCATAGGCGAATCCAAATTAGCATGATACATATAACATCAAAATCCTAAGTACAATTACCATGATGCATATGATTGGGGAAAATTTGGGAAAAAGAACAGAACACTTTATGGTAGTAGGTCGCTCCTTAACATGAAACATTCATTTCATCACTGTGACTTTTGGGTTGGGTAATATTCTTTATGGTTCATCATACCTATTTTCCAATCATACCATCACTTTGGTTTTGGGTCAATGCTGCCAACTAATTTCAGTGTCGCTGATCTGTTCAAGCGAAGTCATCCAATAATTCCTCATCTTCTGCAATACTCATAAACCTTCATATTCATGATAGTCATCCCTGAACATTACTATATCAAGTAACATTTTTCCTCCAAACACATTACTCCCATTTTGCGATAAAGTTTCTTCCTGTCGACATCATCTCATCATCTAGGAAGTTAACTTAGAAATATGTTTCCAGTACCTAGGGGCTTGCTACATCATTGATAGCTTTCTCGCTTCTGGACCTTCGACCGAAATGTTTTGTTTGTAGTTTGACATCAAATCATATATTCATGCCTTGAAAATTGTATTGTAGTGCCTTGACATCCATTGACATCAATGGTGGTTTTCTCGCGTCTGTTAGAAGTCTAACCATGCGAAGTATAAGAAGACCCTGGATATAGTTTCGTCCATCTGGGCTACGATTTCAGGATACTGTACGGATCATCTGTATGATGGATTCACATACAGATCATCATCTGAACATGGACCTATATCTGTAGGCATGTCTATATCGGTCAACATTACTATGTCAATGAATTTCTAAATTATGTACATGTTATGACAGTCTATGTGCTAAGCATGGGTATGCCTCCCTCAGAAATTCATGTCTAAGATGTAAGATATCATGATGTAATGTAGGTCACTGTCCGCTTCAAATCCTAATCATCACATCATAAAGCATCTCATCCAAATACTATTATTATTTTGACTTCATGCTTTAGGGGGAAGTTTTTATAGGTCAATTTGGGCATCATCCTCCAAGACATGGTCAGATTGGGCATCATCCCCCAAAGACCAATGAATAGGGTCTATCATTCCCTTAATTCAGTTGCTATATGCCCTAAGTGAAGACATTCCTTTTATGGATTCAATTGTGATATTTCCAAGGTTTTAAGTATATATTATATGACCAATTGACTCATCAACACTCCTCTGCAAGGGCCTAACTACGTTGCAGTGCAACTACCTCCATACAAGGGTGCACTTCCCGACACTCAAGGGTGTGTTGGTCTCCTAGGGAAAAAATCATCATTTTTCTAGGAATCTCCACATGGCCAATGCCTTCTAGAAGAGCTCATAGGTGTCATACTTCGAATACAAGTGTCCATCCATGACCTCTGAAATTGGAAACATGTCTTACCTATTATTAGAAAGCCATTTAGTGAGAAACTACCTTCATTTTCCATATGAATTAAGCACTCATCTAAGTGCTAGGGAGGAAGAATTTTGTGCAAAGTTATGTTGTTGGTTTCTCAATTGAAAAGAGTTTCAAGTATTGGTTTGTTGTAATCTTCTATTAGTTGTAACCTTCTCCTAATTTATTAATAAAGATATCTATTTATTTTCTCATAAATATGTTTATATCTTATGAAATGTATTCTTGATGATGTATGCATTTTTAGATCTAATCGGTTTGATTTGATAAATATAAGTAGATACTTGTATATTTTTATGTTGTTTGTTGTTATCTTTCTTTGATTGTAGGAATTGATCTAGCGGCTTCAGTTGGATTGAGAGCGACGACAATAATGATAGAAGGAGAAGGAGAGCGAAAGTATCACACGTAGGCTTCTTTCCATTTCTGTATATCTATTTGTCTTACAGAAAATAATATTTGTCCTTCTTCTATTTTTTTGAGTGAAGGAACACCACACAAATGGAATTTAGTTTATCTGTAGATTAAAATTCCCCATAACAATAACACACCAATAAAATCACAATGACATATCCTTCATACCATAACCTCACGCATGAAACCCTTAACCATGAAAATGAATGCATAACTACATGCATCTAGCCCATCCAGTTCAATTATTTGAACAATTCTCTAATACCACTCTTTGGTATTAGATACTACCCAAAGAGAGTGCAACCATACTCTGATACCACCCTGTAACCTGCCTCCTTTGACATTAACCCACTTTCACTTTCTTTCCCGGGGTAAATTTTAGCTAAGGGTTACTATAACATGAATGAACCTCCTAGATAACCTTAAGGAAATGGAGTTGACAAAAGAAGACCTTATAGACCTCCCTTAGGTGCTTAAGGACCCCCAAGAGCTAACCCACCACTTCCGGTGGCCAAGCCCTGAGATAACCTATCCTTTCAATGAATTAAACTCCTAGTCACTCCATGACAAGGCATACATGCACCTGTAACCCTATAGTCACTCCCACAATGCCTACAAGGGACAGACTGGAGTCTTTTTCAGCTAGTTCTGTGCCAGAGACTTCGATATTTAAGCCACTTTTCAGGGCTAGTCTCCAAACCGATGATTGAAACTTGATGGTACTTTTCAAGAAAATAAATGACACCAACTAAAATCATCTAACACAAAAATTGACCAAGGGATTGACCTAACCAAGCCTAACCATGACAAACATTCCATCAAACGTATGCAGAACATGAAATTTGTAGGTCATGAATGCATATCTGAGCATGGAGATGTGAGAACTTATCTGAGGTTTACTAAGAAGGAAAAATACATTCTCACCATAGCTTTCATAACACCAATTATGTTATGCATTCATTAACCATACATTCATTCAATAAAATGTGATAAGAGCATTAATTGAATATGTCATATAACCATGATTATAACATACATATAAGTAGAAAAATAACAATAAGAGAACAACCATTGAAGCCACATAATAACTAGTACAATTCCTCATCAAAAGTAAGAGAAACTTACTTTTTATTAAACATGGTAAAATTTTGACTGGGTTGGGACTTCCACGTTCCACCTGAACATAGATTCACTGAACTAAATATTTATTTCATCCAATCACCCTCGTGCCATATTCCAAGCGTGAATTTGGTATCTCATGGGATAAACCAATCCAAACAAAACCAAGGGAATACAGAGGTTAAACCACCTCCACCCTCTGCATACTATGATCTCACCTAAACCGATGTCGAGATCACAAAAATGAACTGAGCTTGGATGTCGAATTTATTCACCAATACCTTGAGGAATTTTCTTGTATCCACTCTAATCTTTACCGTGTATCCTGCCATTATCGATCAAGGGCTTCCTATGCCTTTGGGAATTTTCCTGAGACCACCTCACCCATATCAAAAATATTTCGGCAATCCATTAGAGAAATTTTGAGGTCTAAAATGGGCATCCTAAGAAAAATGTACAACCAAAATAAACTTTATAAGAACCAATAGGATTCAATATGATGATATCAACCATGGGGGATGATTCACCATTTTTGGGCTAAAAAAGTAAAAATATTAAAAAATAATAAAATAATAAAACTACTTTTTCAACTTATCTCCCTAAGGTTTTACTCAAATTTTGATTAGGAGTAATCGTTGGATAAAAAATTTAATTTCTCATCCAAGGAGAACCCATGTTGTATACTTTTGATGGACCCTGCTACATGAAAAATGAGAAATACGTGAAAAAAACTTGATTGTAATAACATTTTTCATTTATTTCTCAATTTTCGTGTAGAAGGTTCCATCAAAAGTATGCAAGATGGGTACTCCTTGGATGAGGAATCAAATTTTTCATCCAATGAATGTTCCTGCTCGAAATTTGAGTAAACCCATAAGGAGATAATTTGAAAATATGAGTTGAAAGAGTAGTTATTTATTTTTTTCCTCTAAAATTTGATGATATAATCAAATGTTATTTTATTATTTCCACTATTATTTTATAATTTCCTCAAGAGGCCCATTTTAGACCTCAAAATTACTGTAATGCAAAATCTCAAATCGAGAACAATCCCATCACACTATGTCTATCTTGAAATGGCAAGGCTAGGATATAATCCATTATCAAAACCCAGAAAAATACATGCTAATGACAACAAAGGTGCCAAATACCAACATGCACATACCATGCATGTCAAAACCAACTAGGAAATTATACATGCAACCTGTTACCCGGAAGTATTCCCATTGAGGTTGCTTGATCCTTGCCTTCCTTCACTCTCCTTTCCTTTCCTTTCCTTTTCTTTGTTGGCAATATGATGCAATATGTTGTCCTTGATGGAAACCTACTTGATGAATTTGTCCTTGATGGAAACCTACTTGATGAGTTTCCTTTTGATAATAAATATATTTGTTAAAAGTGTAAAAATGATGTTTCTATAGGTCAGTTCAGATGTGACAGAGAAAGTAATTCCAGTAAGTGCCAGAAAATTGAAACAGGAAATATTTCTCAATTTATACGCATGTTTGATGAAGAAAATCCACGTATGGAGGCAATGTATACACTACTTGGTATATAGGCAACCTGGGTATACATCCAGAATTAGTATATATACAGTTTTTATGAAGAGAAGTCGCATATACACGCGAGTACATACTAACAAGAAAAGTCATGTATGCCTTTTGCATTCTAAAATTATGATACCAAGGGGCATTACCATGGTATTAGCTCACAATATTGAGCGTTGTGTCATCTATTTGATCCTATCCAAGAATACCATCGGCAGTTGTGTGGTTTTGGCTCATGGTATTGGTAAAGGCTATATATATATAAGGAGAAGAAGATCATAGTGCAAGTGTGTGCATGTGTAAGGGTTGTTACTGAATACTTCTCTCTGAAGTATATCTGCATGGGATGAACTCTATTTTATCGGAATATCTAAATCTATGATTCACCCTTGGACACAATGATGGATCAATATCTCTATACCTGAAATGACTATGTACTTGATCTATTGAAGATATGATTAGATCTGTGACCTGCCTCATGTTTGCTGAAGTGAAGTGAAGAAATATAGGTAATTCTATAGATCTAAAACATTCTGCAAATTTAATATTTACAGATCTATACGCTATTTCGTCTCCATAAAAGCGCGTATACACGCGACTTTGTCTCAGAAAAAGCGCGTATGGAAGTTAGGTTTTTCTGAAGCTTATTACAGAGGTTATCTGTTTATTGATGATTTATTTTTGTTGTCTACCAATGAAGTCTTCATGTAGATCTAGGTAGCTTGAATACTGTATATGCTGCTAAGTTGAATATGTACAAATCTGATCAATGACTGAGTAAATATGTTTAATGATGACTGACTAATTAAGGGTTCTGCAATACTGAAAAGGTATCTGACTAAAAGCCTCAGATCTGGTTCTAATACTGATCATATTTTGGAAGAACAATATTCTCAGATCTATACACAGGTTGGTGTGAAGGAATGTGCGTATACACGTGGGTTCAATAAAGAAAAGTACTGTATGCATATTAAGATAATGAATGATCTGGGTTGAGATTTTTTCTACATGCTGATTTTGAAATATGGGTTTATTACTATGTTCTAGTTACAGTAACCTCACTATTCTGATTAAAGTTTTAGTTAAGTATATTATTGATGATCTTTATGATGAGTTGTGTTGAAGTTGTGGGAGCCAGTGTCAAAATTAATGAAACATGGTTTGTAGTGGTTCTGAGGGTTGAAGCCTTCAGTTTGGAAGTAGAGGCTTCCTTCCAGCAGAATTTGGTGTTTTGATCAGGGGGTTGGAGCTCCCTTCCAGTAGTGGCTGGTAAACGAGATCAGGGGGTTGTAGCTCCCTTCTAGTAGCAGCTGGAGAACGAGCGAAGGTTGCAGCCTTCTGCAGGTAGATTCCTGCATACTAATATGAGTCTGCATCAGTATAATATTGTAAGCAGTTTTCCATATAATAAATATTGAAGGTAGAGACAATAGCAATGGTGGTTTTCTCCCGAATTGGGTTTCCACCTTAAATATTGGTGTTCATGTGTGATGCTTTTGTGTGATGATTTATTCTACTATTACTACACATATTTACTGCTTAACTATCTGATGCATAACTGATAAGCTGAGTTAAATATTTGTTTCTGAAAGTTTATCTAACAATAAATTTATCTCAGTATACGCAAGTTTTTGTTGGTATATCAGCGTGTATACGCTAATTGGGTTCATTAAGGTTGCACATAGAATTTGGTAAAGAAAAAGTAAAAAATTTCAGTGAAATATTAATATTGATTCACACCCGTCCCCCCCCCCCTCTCAGTATTTTTCCCAACAATTGGTATCAAAGCAGGTCCTTCTGAAGAAGCTTAATCGCTAGAAGGAAGATTGGTTAAGATGAGAAATCAAGATGGGACAACATCTATCAGACCTCCTCTCTTCAATGGAAATAATTTAATCTTCTGGAAAAAAAGGACAAGATCCTATCTTTAGTCTCTTGGAATAGATGTATGGGCTATATTTGAAGGAGGTTATCAATATCCAGCTTCAATTCCAACAGATCCAGCAGCAAGAAAGAACTATGAAACCAATGCAAAGGCAGTCAATGAATTATTGGGAAGTTTGAATGAATCTGAATTTGTCAAATTCATGCAGTTGAATACAACAAAGGAGATATGGGACAAAATCATTCTGAGCTATGAAGGTGATGCCAAGGTAAAAAGTGCTAAACTCCAAACTCTCAAAATTCAATATGAAAAACTCATAATGCATAATGAGGAAAGCATTACTAGTTTCTTTTTACATCTAGATGATATTGTAAATCGTATGAGAAATATGGGTGAATCCATAACTAACACTACTCTATTAGAAAAGGTTTTGAGATCTAACTCCCAAATTCGAGTCAAAAGTGTCTACTATTGAAGAGAAGCAGGATCTACAAACACTTACTATTGTTCAACTTCATGGGATTCTGACTGCATGTGAAATGAGGAAAGGAGGTCCATCTGAAGTAAAATAATTTGTATTTAGAGCTTCTGCAAAAGGAAAGGAAGTAGAAGAACAAGAAGGATTAGGGTATGTTTCAAAAGAAAATGAGATAAATTTTGTAAAGACGCTACAAATTGGCACTAGAAGGTTCAGAGGTAAGCTTTAAATGTTTTTCTTGTGGAAGAGTTGGTCATTATGTTTCTAAATGTCCCCATAAAGATAATCATGAAAAGGGAAAGGAAGTGGAAAAAGGAACTAAGAAATGGTTTATCAATAGAAAAATCTATTATACTCGTGAAGATAGTGATGGTCTATCAAATAGTGAAGAAGGAGAATTTGATCAAGATATTAGACTACTCATGGGTTTTGAAAAAGACTCTAGTGAGTCTAAAGATACTTTTATGGATGCATTAGAAGAAAATGATTTTCTTGAAGAAATAAATCATCTCAAAATATCTTTGGAAGAAAACAAAATTGCCATAGATATTCTAAAAAATCAGCTTATAGAAAAGGAGAAGCACAATGGGAAATTAGAATGTGAAATAGCAAGTCTAAGAAAGCAAATTGAGAAAGTGAAAACTTTAAATCTTATATTTTTTAAAGGATCTAAAACCTTAGATGAAATTATCAAGGTACAATGCTCTCCTATTGTAAATATAGGTCTTGGATATATCAGAGAATCCTCTCATTCTTCAGCACCAAGCTATCTAAATGCAACTAAATCCAGCCAACAAAATTTTGTCACTCAGCAAAAGAACAAAGAGACCACCCAGGTAAAGGATGAACACTTCAATTAAAGGAAGAACAATAATAGAAATATAAATTAGCAGGTAAACATAAATAGAAGGTTTCATGATTGCAGAAATTTCTTCTTTAATGGACAATGTTTCTCATGTCATAATTTTGGTCATAAAGCTGCTCAATGTGTTGCATACAAAATCGTGATGACTAGAGAAGCAAGAAAGAAAAGAAATGAGACTGGAATAAAGAAGAATACTTATAATAACTTTTCTCCTCTTCAAAATGAAATTGAATGTTCTTATTGCAATAACTTTGGACATGAAGAATCTGAATGCAGGAGAAAACTTCAGCCAAAAGAGCATATAACTTTAAATTCCAAGGAATGGAGAAAGAAGGGCTTATAGGTTGAAAGTTGTGGCATATATTTATTTGCAGAAGGGGAAGAAAATCAATGGTACATTGATATCAGATGCTCAAAACACATGACAGGTGATAAAAATAAACTCCTTTCATAAAATTCTCTAGAGAAGGAAAAAAATGTTACCTTTGGAAATGACTCTCCTGTTGTCATTAAAGGAAAAGGTTCTATTTTTATAAAAGAAAATGTGAAAACTAACAATGTTATGTATGTGGATGGATTAAAGCATAACCTATTGAGTGTGAGTCAAATGTGTGGTCAAGGAAATTAAGTTGTCTTTAGTTCAAAAGAATGTGTAGTACGTGAACTTGACACAGGGAAAACAATAATAAAAGGAACTAGAACACCAAGAAATCAGTATGTATTGAAAGGTGGCCAAGAACAATGCTACTTAGGTAAATATTCAGAAAATTGGCTATGGCACAGAATATTGGGACATTTCTAGCAGACTCAAATCTATTTTTGATCTTCCCAGCATCACTCTGCCTAAAAGTAACATATGCAAATCATGCCAATTCGGTAAGCAAACCAGGGTGAAATTCAATGCCAAAGAAGGATCAACAAACAAGCCTCTTGAGCTTATACATACTGATTTATGTGGACCTGTAAGGAAAAAGTCACCTCGTGGAGAATAATACTATATTCTATTTATTGATGACTTCTCTAGAATGTGCTGGAGCGGTTTACTAAAACATAAAGATGAAGCATTTGAATAATTTAAGATCTTCAAGGCTCTGGTTGAAAATGAATTAGATGTAAAAATCAAATGTATTAGATCTGACCGAGGAGGAGAATATATATAAGATCAATTCTTTTATTTCTGTGAAAATCATGGCATAAAAATACAGTTTTATGTATCTGAAACCCCACAACAAAATGGCGTGGTAGAAATAATGAATAGATCAGTTCAACAGATGGCTCGTGCTATGCTTGATGAATCTAGAACTCCTGATACCTTTTGGGGAGAATAAACACATACCGTAGTAAATATTCTTAACAAGGCTCATGTTCATAAAACTCCTTATGAGCTTTGGTACGGTAATCTACCCACTGTAAAGAATTTTAGAGTTTTTGGAAGCAAATGTTTTATTAATAACAATGATGAAAAAATTGGTAAGATTGAGCCTAGAGCAGATGAAGGAATATTTATTGGTTACTCTTCTAGAAGTAAAGCATATAAATGTCACAATAAAAGACTTCAAAATATTTTTGAATGTATTGATGTTCTAATTGATGAGTCTCTCACACCTCCTAAAAGGGAAATAACAACAACAAATGTAGATGATGATGATGTATATTTTTTCTCATCAAATAGCAACATTATAGAAGGAGAACCCAATGAAGCACAAGAAGAAGATATATCTGAAAAGGCTCCATCCAAGTATGTTCAAAAGAATCATCCAGAATCCCAAACTTTGGGAGAAAAGGGTTCAAGTGTCGAAACAAGAAGAACTCTTGTAGGATCCCTTAACTATCTAGCATACTTATCCACAATAGAACCACAGAATGTAAATCAAGCTAGTAAAGATGAATGTTGGATTCAATCCATGAATGAATAACTTTATCAGATTGAAAAGAATCATACTTGGGAATTGGTTCCAAGATCTCATGGTAAAAATGTTATTGGAACAAAATGGATATTCAAAAACAAGTTAAATGAAAATGGAGATGTTATTAGAAATATAGATAGACTTGTTTGTAAAGGGTATGCTCAACAAGAAGGTATAGACTTTGAAGAAGCATTTTCTCCTGTAGCCAGACTTGAAGCCATAAGAATGTTTCTTTCTTTTTCATGTTTTCAACAATTCAAAGTTTATCAAATGGATGTAAAATATGCTTTCCTCAATGGTGATCTAGAAGAAGAAGTTTATATAGAACAACCAAGAGGATTCATTCTGGGAATTGATAAAAAACTTGTTTGCAAACTTAAAAAGGCTTTATATGGTCTCAAACAAGCCCATGGTACTATCGTCTTGACAAATATCTTCAACAACAAGGTTTTACAAAGGGATCTGCTGATAGTAACTTATACCCAAAAATTGAGAATGATAAATTATTGATTATTGTTGTGTATGTTGATGGCATCATTTTTGGAAGTAATGAAGAGTCCATGAGTCAGAAATTTTCTTCGGTTATGCAACAAGAATTTAAAATGTCTTTACTTGGGGAACTAACATATTTTCTTGGCTTACAAGTACAACAAGCAACATATGGCATATTTCTATCACAAGAAAAATATCTGAAGCAAATTCTGAAGAAGTATGGGATGGAAGACTACAAACCTGTGAGTACTCCAATGGTAACTGGATGTAATCTCAGTTCTCATGATGATCATCCCATGGTGAATCAACCAGAGCATAGATCCATGACTGGAAGTCTGCTTTATCTAACTGAGACAAGACCAAACATTATGCATGTAGTTTGGATTGTTGGATGACTCCAAGATAATCCAACAGAGTCTCACCTTCAGGCCGTAAAAATAATATTCAAATATCTACAAGGGACTCAAGACTTTGCTATATGGTATCCAAAGAATTCTTATCTCAGTCTTCATGCTTGCACAAATGCGGATTGGGCTGGAAATGTTGATGATCGAAAAAGTACAAGTGGTGGTGCCTTCTATATGGGGCTCCGATTAGCATCTTGGTTTAGAAAGAAACAGATTTATATTTCCTTATCTAAAACAGAAGTAGAATATGTGGCTACCACATCATGTTGCACACAAATTCTTGGGATGACGCACACATTACAAGATATTCAAATCAAATTTTCACCTCCCATATCCATTCTATGTGATAATACAAGTGCAATTAGTATCTTGAAAAATCTTGTTATGCATGACAAGACCAAGAAAATTCCTATCAAGTATCACTTCCTACGAGAACAAGTGCTTGAAAAAAAGGTTAAATTGGAGTATGTTCCCTCCAAAGAACAAGTTGGAGATATATTTACTAAACCTCTTCCGAGGGAAGCATTTGAATATATTAGACAGAAGCTAGGAGTTGTCTCTACCTATATGATCAAATCTGCTTAATTTTAGAAGAATAAATTCGGTACACTTGTTTCATAAAGGTGAATCACATTTATACGCAAGTTTATGTGCATAAAACATCGTATGGTTTTTGCTGATAGAAATTCTTTGGGTCAGATTTCACAATGGTCTGTGGTGTTGTTGGGTAATCTCTGTTGTTGTTCCAGTATTCATCTTACTGTACCTTTCTTTGATATTTATCTCCTTGATGGAGATTCTTTGATGAATTGGTTGTTGAAGGTGTTCAAGATGCACTAGCTTAGGGGGAGCACCTGCCTTGTTGAAAAGGATGCATTGTTGGCATTCTAATTGGTTTCTGATTTATGATATCTCCCTTAAGATATTTTGGTCCTAGTTATAAAAATTCATATATGTAATTTGATGAAAAGGTCATGTTGCGACCTATGATGTAAAATTTTTATATTTAGCCATGTAAGGACTTGTTCAAATTTGTAAACCCACTTGGTTGGGTAGTTGAGTCAAATATGCAATTCCACTTGGTTGGATATTAATGTAAGTATGAGTCCTGTGTGATAGAAAAGGTCATACTTGGTTGAGTTATAGAGTCATGCACTTCATTGAAAAATTTATCTCAAGATTCAGCATGAACTCAGGGGGAGCATGGTTAATACAGTGCACATCAGATATGTAGAGCTCTTCTTTCTATAGGGAAAGAGAAACCTTGTTTCGGTATTAATTCGCCCTTTTCTCTTGATGTCAAAGGGGGAGAGTATTTCGGTGTTTGAATAATGGTTATGATTAATGTATTTATTTGTTGTGGTGATCAAACACCATCATGGTTGCCATCAAGTCCAAAGGGGGAGATTGTTGGCAATATGATGCAATATGTTGTCCTTGATGTCAAACTACTTGATGAATTTGTCCTTGATGGAAACCTACTTGATGAGTTGCCTTTTGATAAGAAACCTATTTGTTAAAAATGTAAAAATGATGTTTTTATAGGTCAGTTCAGATGTGACAGAGAAAGTGATTCAAATAAGTGCCAGAAAAATGAAACAAGAAATATTTCTCAATGTATATGCATGTTTGATGAAGGAAACCCATGTATGGAGGCAATGTATATGCTACTTAGTATACATGAAACCCGTGTATACATCCAAAATTAGTATATACACATTTTTTATGAAGAGAAGTCGTGTATACACGCGGGTACGAAGAAGCAAAGTCACGTATGCCTTTTGTGCTCTAAAATTATGATACCAAGGAGAATTACCATGGTATTAGCCCACATTATTGAGCGTTGTGTCGTCCATTTGATCCCCTCTAGGAATACCATCAGCAATTGTGTGGTTTTGGCTCATGGTATTGGTAAAGGCTAAATCTATATAAGGAGAAGAAGATCATAGAGCAAGTGTGTACATGTGTAAGGGTTGTTACTGAATACTTCTCTGTGAAGTATATTGGCATGGGATGAGCCATGTTTTATTGGTAGATCTGAATCTATGATGCACCCTTGGATACAATGATGGATCAAGATCTCTAGACCTGAAATGACTATGTACTTGATCTATTGAAGATATGATTAGATTTGTGACCTGGAACATGTTTGCTGAAGTGAAGTGAAGAAATTTGGGTAAGTCTATAGGTTTGAAACATTTTGCAAATTTAATATTTACAGATCTATATGCTATTTCGTCTCGATAAAAGTGCGCATATACGTGGCTTTTTCTCAGAAAAGTGCGTATGGAAGTCAAGGTTTTTTGAAGCTTACTACAGAGGTTATCTGTTTATTGATGTTGTA
Organism: Pinus albicaulis; assembly: GCA_034641835.2. Classification (NCBI taxonomy): domain Eukaryota; kingdom Viridiplantae; phylum Streptophyta; class Pinopsida; order Pinales; family Pinaceae; genus Pinus; species Pinus albicaulis. The sequence goes on along the minus strand of CM076578.1, from coordinate 1,402,494,324 downwards.
TTTCTGTTGTCTGTCAATGAAGTCTTCATGTAGATCTGGGTAGATTTAATATTGTATATGCTGCTAAGTTGAATATGTACAAATCTGATTAATGAGTGAGTAAACATGTTTAATGATGACTGACTGATTAAGGATTCTGCAATATTGAAAAGATATCTAACTAAAAGTCTCAAATATAGTTCTGAGACTAACCATATTATGGAAGATCAATATTCTTAGATCTATAAGCAGGTTGGTGTGAAGGAAAGTGCATATACACGTGGCTTCAGTAAAGAAAAGCAGCGTATGCATTTTAAGATAATGAATGATATGGGTTGAGATTGTTTCTACATGTTGATTATGAAATCTGGGTTTATTACTATGTTCTGGTTATAGTAATCTCATTGTTCTAATTGAAGTTTTGGTTAAGTATATTATTGATGATATTTATGATGAGTTGTATTGAAACTGTGGGATCCAATGTGAAAATTAATGAAATGTGGTCTGCAGTGGTTCTAAGGGTTGAAGCCTTCAGTTTGGAAGTAGAAGCTTCCTTCCAGTAGAAGTTGGTGTTCTGATCAGGGGGTTGGAGCTCCCTTCCAGTAATGGTTGGTAAATGAGATCAGGGGGTTGTAGCTCCCTTCCAGTAGCAGCTGGAGAATGAGAGAAGGTTGCAGCCTTCTGTAGGTAGATGCCTGCGTATTGATATGAGTCTGCATTAGTACAATATTGTAAGAAGTTTTCCATATAGTAAATATTGAAGACAGAGACAACAACTGCGGTGGTTTTCTCACAAATTGGGTTTCCACCTTAAATCTTGGTGTTCATGTGTGATGCTCTTGTGTGATGATTTATTATGCTATTACAACACATATTTACTGCTTAACTATCTAATGCATAACTGATAAGCTGAGTTAAAGATCATTTCTGAATGTTTATCTAACAATAAATTTATCTTAGTATACGCAAGTTTCTGTTGGTATATCTGCGTGTATATGCTAGTTGGGTTCATTAAAGTCATGTGTAGAATTCGGTAAAGAAAAAGTAAAAATTTTCAGTGAGCTATAAATATTGATTCACCCCCCCCTCTCAGTATTTTTTCCAACATTCTTGCCATTCGTTTGCTTGCTTGATTTCTTTCTCCTCTTGGTTCTCTTATCCTCTTTGAGACTAATTTCAAAAATGAATTGATAAAAGGCTAACTCTAACAAAAGCCATGAACTGATCCTCATAAGCCTTTTTATTATTGAGGCTTGTAATTTCTTCATTTTACCATTATTTTCCTTCATTTTCCTCCTCACATGCAACCTGTGACCTTTCACCTTATTTTTCTCCTAATTTCCTTTATTTTCATAAATAAAATTCCAAAATTCCTTATTATATCATCATTTATCACTTCTATATACTTGATGATCTATGTATTGGTCTTAGGAAACCCTTTTCCATTCAGACTTGGTCCTTTTCTTAAAAAACAGTATTTTGAATTCCATACACGACTTTGCCCTATCAAAAACATGTATAGCCGTGGGTCCACTTATATCTGACCTACGTATATAATTTAAAATATTAAAAAAATATAAAACTTGTAGAAATTTTAATACAAATTATGTATTGCCTGGATTCTCCTGATTACATCCTGCACTGCGCAATCCCTACTAATAACAATCCTTGAATGAATGAGATCCTGCCTTGCCTTGACTGCGCAATCCTCATTGGCATCTCCAATGTGTGTGTGGTTACATGACACCTACTAATGTCATAACTGATAGTCAAACTGTCCCTTTCACCTATCTCTCAACTAGGTCTCCACTGGATCTGACATGCATGTAGTTAATAGTAGTAAATCTTCAGTTGCATGAGAGACCACTACTTATGAATTAATCAAATAATTAATTCACTGATCTCTCACTAGTGTATGTTCAGTTACAACTAGCACAATTGAGTTTAACTCACTTAACTGAGTTAAACTACTTTACAACTCACATAACTACACATCCAACTCCATTACAACTTCAAATCACTCAGTTACAACTAAGTCCACTTACATGTCTCACCAACCAACCACTCAACTCGAAATCTACTTAGCTAACTGATTTTCCACTTCAGGTAACTATTTACAAGTGTTCATTGAGAATATATTAATGTTTATTGTCCAATTATTATTAAGAGATAATAATAATCAACATGCATTATATATTTAGACATGTGGTCTATAAATAGAATTCACACATGCATCTAAAAATATAACCTCATCTATAAATAGAATTTGCACACCATTCTAAAAATAGACATACACCTAAAAATAGCTTGTGGGCCCCACCTAGTGTAGGTGCTTAATTTTCACTAGGATCATCATCTTGTTGAATCTCAACACTCCCTCTCAACATGAAAGGGATTATCCTTTACCCCGATCCTATCTCTATGGTATTCGAATTTTCTCTTGGTGAGTGCCTTCATCAAAATATCTGCATCCTGGTCTTCTGTAGGAATGTATTGAAGAAACATGATCTTCCACTACACACAATATCTAATATGATGATATTGGATATCTATTTGCTTAGATCTATCATGAAACAAAGGATTAATCAAGAGTTTAATGCAACTATGATTATCACAATGAATTACTGTAGTATCTAAATGAGAACCAAACAAGCCAACCATGATATTTCTCATCTAGATAGCTTCACATGCAACTTGAATTTCTGCCATGTATTCTGCTTCCGCTAAAATAAGTGCCACAAATCTCTATTTCCTGTTGTACCAAGAAACAACTGTAGATATGATACTGAAGACCCCTCCTGATGTGCTCTTTCTGTACGTCGGGATTCTCGCCCAATCTACATCTGTGAAGCCATGCAACTTCACCTCATCCATCTGTCTGTACCATAAGCCATACTCAGATGTGCCCTTGAGGTATCTCAGGACAAGCTTATCTGCCTTCCAAAAGAGCTTGGTAGGATTAACCATCGCTTGACTAAGTTGGTTCACGGCATAGAATATGTCTTATCTTGTATTTAGTAAATACATTAGCGAAACCAATAACTATCGATAGATAGTAGCATCCACTACCTCTCCATATGTAGCATCCTCTTTCCTCCGGTTTCCTAGAAGAGGAGTATCCATGGGTTTTCATCCCTCCATTTGAAACTTACCCAATATCTCGCTTACATACTTGCCTTGAGACACAAAAATTTCACCTTCTCACTACCATATTTCCAATCCAAGGAAATAATGAAGGAGGCCCATATCCTTCATCTGAAAACCCTTTGCAAGGTCCTCCTTGCATGAGTGTATCAGCTGCTCATCACCAGTCAGTATTAAATCATCAGCATAAAGAAAAATTATTAAAGCTTACCCTCCACCACAGTTTGGTATAGGTTTTCATCAGCCTCACTCTTGGTGAAGCCAAGTCTAGTGAAATAGCTGTCGATTCGAGCGTACCAAGCACAGGGTGCTTGCTTCAGCCCATACAACACTCTTTTGAGTCTGCACACATGCGACTCACTACTGACGATCTCAAATCCTTCAGACTACTCAATGTACACTTCTTCCTCAATGATCCAATTAAAGAACGTAATATTCACATCCATCTGATGAATGTGCCAACCCATGTGTGCTGAGAGATAAAGGATGGTACTTATGGAAAAATATCGTGTGATAAGTGAAAAGGTTTCTTCATAATATATCCCCTCAATCTATGAGAAGCCCCAAGCCACAAATCTAGCCTTGTATTTCTCAACACTCCCATCAGTAGCTTGCTTTACCTTGTAGATCCATCTCGAACCTACCACTGATTTATCAACTGACCTTGGAACAATTTCCCAAGCACTATTTCTGAAAATGGAGTCATACTCCACCATTGCATCTACCCATGTGGGCTCCTGCACTGCTTCCTGATAGGAAGATGGATCAATCATAATACATTTTCTCATGAGATCCATGTGTCCAGTGAATCGGTTAGGAGACTGTCTTTGTCTGCATTGTGAAGTAGGGACTCCTATATTCTGTGCCACATCAAGCTTCAGCCTCTCAACTTCTATGGTATGCCTTCTGCTAGTTGTTAGGTCCCTATAGTACTAGTATAGTCCCTTGATGTTGTTAGCGTAACCCCCTTATTGTTATTATTATACCCTTGTAACCCCCATATTGTTATTATTGTGCCCTTAAATTATTATTTTTAGGTCGGATAGGATTACATTGTGGCCCCACTAGGATTACATTGTGGCCCCATGGACTCTTATATATAGAAAGGAGGTTTTGTAATTTGTATCATCCACGAATTTTTCATTCATGTAATGTATTGGAGGTTTCCCCCTCAAAGTGGCTTATTTTTAAGGCATTGATATCTATTTTCTTCTATTTTTGGAGTTGGTTTCACAACATTTGGTATCAGAGCTTTGGATTCTAGGGTTTTTTCTGCTCCAAACCGGTCATCGTGGAATTTTCGCTATAACGTTTTTTCTATTAAGGTTAAGAAGCTGAAATTTTTAGAGTGCGAAATTGAAATCTTTGGCAACATTGTCTCAAAATTTCAGAGCTTGGTTTGCAATATTTTCGGAGATATGATCTATGGAAGTTAGGGCTTTTTGTAGGCTCTTGAATTTAACCTAAACAAGTCATCATGGCATTTGCGCTATAAAATTTTCTATATGAAGTTTCAGAAGCTAAAATGTTTATAGAGAAAAGAAAAAATCTTGAGGAACATCTTCGCAAACTTCCAGAGCTTGGTTTGCAATATTTTTCGAGATATGATCTGTGGAATTTAGGTCTTTTTCAGGCTCCCGAATTTCATCTCAAAGAGGTTATCATGGGAAAATCTTCATAACTCTCTCTTTGAGCATCAGATTGGAATGCTGTAAAAAGTGGCCGCAAGTACATGGACTGTAGCTTCTTGTATATCAATTTCAAAGCCAAAGGAGAAAACAGTGACAAGTGGAAATTCGTACAAGTTCACTCTACTGAACTAGTCCATAATTGGGTCATTGTGGGAGATTGGACATAACTTTATCTTAAAGAATCCAAATCAGGTCAGACCTATGAAATTTGAAAGAAGATTTAGAGGGTACTACAAGGCAAAATTTCAGATATTGAGGATCTACAATTACATATATAATTCAATTTCAATATGGAGCTCCTCAAAAGCAAGTAAAAGGTGTGTATTTTTTTTTCCCGAATTGCATAAGTCTTGTTTGAAGAATCAAGTTGAATTGATTCCAAGGGAATATTGTAGAATATATATCAATATTAGATTCTAAAATGGCCCCTAAAAATAATTCAACACCCATTAATCCTTTATAAGGCTCTACTATGACTCATGAAGATGAAGAATGGTGACATGACATATCAAATTTACAAGAGAAAGTGCAACAAATTTCTCTCTCGCAAAGAGCAACAAAAAATGACATGGAAGTTTTGAAGAAAGGTAGATGGATGGTTTGAAGAATGGCATGGAAGCTAAGATATATGGCATGGAAGCTGGCATGGAATCTAATATGGATGACATGGAAGCTAAGATCGATGAAAAAATGGAAAAAATGAAGAATGATCTAAAAGAAGACATGGAAAGTTTGACAAAGTTAATACAACAAATTTTTCCTAATGGTGAAAAGATAGTAGAGGAAACTCATGATGAGAACAAAATAAATGCTAATCGTGATTTCATAAATTCTAATGTTGGCGGGAATAACCACCATATTCCAAAAATGGATATGGGGAAGTTTGATGGAAAGGATCCTGTAACATGGATACTATAGATGGAGCAATATTTTTATCTTAATAATGTGAAAAACACACAAAAGGTATGCATTGAAAATTTACATTTAGAACAAAATACATTTGTATGGTATCGATGGCTTTGCTCCCGTAAAAAAATTGTCACTTGGTCAATTTTTACGGAGGAAATGATAGCACATTATGAGGATACAAAGAGAAACACCTTCTTTAGCCAATTGATAAATCTCAAACAAAAGGGTTTAGTGGGGGAGCACATTGAGGACTTCCAAAAAATTGAATATAAGGGTAACTGATATTCCAGAGGAACACAGGATTGATCTCTTCATAGGCACTTTAAAGGATAACATCCAACATGAAGTTCGCGTTTTGGAACCTGATTCATTGGAGAAGGCATTCGGGTTGGCAAGAAAAGTTGAATGTAAAATTATGGCGACAAGGAAGCCTACCACTCAATTCTATAAAGAAGGAAGTGTTGCTACGCCTAGATTTCCACAACCTACAAGGTTTACACCACAACAATTGGAAGAAAAAAGAGCAAAAGGGATTTGCTACAGTTGTGATAGAAAATACACTAAAGGTCATAAGTGTGCTGAGAAGAAATTATTTTACATAGGTTGTGAAGAGGAAGAAGAAAATGAACAAGAAGAGGATATACACCAGGAACCAACCCTAGAAGAGGAAGAAATGAGTCTGACCATATCATGTAATGCATTGGCAAGAATTACCACTCCTCAAACTCTCAAGATAGAAGGACATATCAAGAAGAAAAAGGTAATAGTGTTGATTTATTCGGGTAGTACCCATAATTTTATTCATTGTAAGGTAGCCAAGGAATTGAATTGTTTCCTATACCCAGCACCAGAATGTCAAGTGATGGTTGCAAATGGAGGAACTATAAATTTCTATGGAAAATGCCATAATATCAAGCTAACCATGGGGGAATATGTATTGAATAGTCCAATGCTTTCCATTCCTATGGGAGGTGTTGATGTTGTACTAGGAGTACAATGGTTACAATATTTGGGGACATTAGCTTTTAATTTTCAAGAAATTTTCTTGAATTTTTTTTCAAAAGGAAAGGAAGTCGAATTATGGGGTATTACACGGAAGCCGGGAAAGATAATAAGATCTAATGTCATGACAAAGCTTCAAAAGAAAGAAAAATGAGGGATAATTGCACAATTATGCTCACTAGAAGTTCCAACATCAAAATCATCTATTTCTGTAGATCTCCAAATAGTCTTGGACAATCATTCCAAGGTTTTTGAAACTCCCAAAGGACTCCCACCTATTCGTGATCATGATCATGCTATTCATTTGATTCCAGGAAGTGTTCCTCCAAACATCGTGCCTTATAGATATCCTTATGTCCAAAAGAGCGAAATTGAATGTATGATTGCAGAAATGTTAGAGGCTGGTATAATTCAACCTAGTAAAAGTTCTTTCTCTTCTCCTGTAGTATTGGTACACAAGAAGGATGGATCATGGTGCGTGTGTCCCGATTATAGGGAGCTCAATAAGCTCACCATTACAGATAAATTTCCCATTCCTGTGATTGATGAATTATTTGATGAATTACACGGAGCAATTTATTTTACAAAGTTGGATTTTAGTTCAGGATATCATCAAATTAGAATGAAGATTGAAGATATTCTAAAAACAACATTTCGAACTCATGAGGGTCATTCTGAATTTTTGGTCATTCCTTTTGGCCTTACCAATGCACCTTCTACATTTCAAGGGCTGATGAATTCCATTTTCAAACCCTTCCTTAGAAAATTTGTGCTAGTATTTTGTTGTGAAGCCAGCTCCAAAAATAGAAGAAAACAGATATCAACGCCTTAGAAATAAGCCACTTCAAGGGGGAAACCTCCAATACATTACATGAATGAACAATTCTTGGATATATAAATTACAAAACCCCCTTTCTATATAGAGGAGTCCATGGGGCCACAATGTAATCCTAGTGGGGCCACAATGTAATCCTAGCCGACCTAACAATAATAATTTAAGGGCACAATAATAACAATATGGGGTTTACAGGGGTACAATAATAACAATAACGGGGTTACACTAACAACAATAAGGGACTATACTAGTAATATAGGGACCTAACATGCCCCTCTCCATTAAAAAAGTGTTGTCCTCAATGCTTGAGTAGCTCTAGGTGCTTCTGTATAAAATTCTCATCCTCCCATGTAGAATCTTCAGCGGGTAAGTTCTTCCACTTGATGAGATACTCTAAAATTGATCGATTCCATAGTTGTCGAGTTCTTGTTTCCATGACCGCTTTAGGTTCCAATATGATTTTTCCTTCCTCATCAAGTTCTGGAAATATTGTTTGAACTGGAAGATTTTCACTTATAACCTTATTTAAGCATGAAACATGGAAAACTAGATGCACTCGTGAAGAAGCAAGAAGCTCCAATTTGTATGCCATAGTACCAATCTTTTGGAATTCCTTGTAAGGAACATAGTACTTTGGAGATAATTTATTATCCTTCTTAGCTTGCTTGAGGGAAATTTGTTAGTATGGTTGTAGCCATAAAAATACCCAGTCTCCTACATCAAAACTTCTCTCATTGCGATGTTGATTTTCATGTTGTTTCATTCGATTTTGTGCCAAATTCAGGTTATCCTTTAAGAGTTGGAGAAATTCTTATTGATGCTTGATGTGATCTTCCACTGCTTGAACCTTCGAATTTTCTCTTAAATATGATGTGATGGATGGTGGATGATATCCATAAAGTGCCATAAATGGGGTCATTTTTGCTGTAGTATGGAAGGAAGTGTGTCTTATAATTGGTGGTGGGAAATAACAACAATTACTTTGTATTTTATTTATCAGATAAACAATGAAAATTATGTTTTAAAATTATTTACATATCTAAGTTTGAATATGGAGATTGAAGGATAAATGGATAAATCTGACTAATTGATGCCAACAAGAAAATAATTCCATCCAAAATTTTCCAGTAAAAATGGGATCTCCATCTCTTACAATAACTTTTGGGTTTCCATGTAGCTTTTGAATTGTTTCCATAATTGCAGTAGCAATTGTACTTGCTTTAAATGGATGAGTCAAACCTTTGAAAGTATTACATACTTATTAAATCCTCCCTTCCCTTTGTGAGTAACCTCTTTCCTTTAGACTTAGGTAAACCTGTGATAAAATCCATTGAAATCTCCTCCCAACGTTGACTTGGAATGGATAAAGGTTGTAGAAGTCATGGGGTCTTAATTGTATCAACTTTATTCTGCTGGCAAACCAAAAATTCCGAAACAAACTTTTGAATATCAGATTTAAGGCCATCCCAAAAAAATTCTTTCTTGACCCATGTGGTAAGTTTTTAAAAATATTGAGTGTCCTCCTAAAGGAGAAGTGTGCAATTCCAAAAGAATCTTTTGTTTTAGTTGGGAATTATTACAAATATATAAGCGATCTTTGCACCATAAAGAATCATTTGTCCAACTAAATGTGTCAGATGTATTGGGATATTGCTGCAACTTTTGAATGAGTGTCCATACTTCTTTTTCCTTCTTTCAATCATCTCTTGCTTCGGTTATCCAATCTGGTTGGATAATAGAAATGGCACAAAGCAATGCTTCCACCTCTTCATTATTTCTTGAGAGTGCATCTGCAACAACATTAAGCTTCCTTTTTTTGTAGATTATTTCAAAGTCATAACCCAACATCTTTGTGACCCATTTTTGCTGCTCTTCTGAAGATAGTCTTTGTTCCAAAAAGTGTTTAAGACTATCATGATCAGTTTTTTACCTTGAAGTGTCTTCCCATTAGGTAAGTTCGCCATTTCTTTAGTGCATGCAGTATTGCTAACATTTCCTTCTCATAAATAGGTTTATGTAAATAATTTCCTTTGATTGGATGACTTTCAAAAGCAATGGGTCTTCCTTCCTGCATTAAAACTGCACCAATTCCATTTCCTGAGGCATCACATTCCACAATAAAGGTTTTTGTGAAGTCTGGTGTAGCTAAGACCGGTGCTAGGCACATTGCCTCTTTAAGACGTTCAAAGGCCTTAGTTGCTTCGGGAGTCCATGAAAATGCATCTTTCTTCAATAATGTTGTTAGAGGTGCTGCTATTCTCCCATAATTCTTAACAAACTTGCGATAATACCCTGTTAACCCGAGAAATCCTCGCAACTGCTTTATGGTTGTGGGGACTTTCCCTTCCTTAATGGCTTTAATTTTGTTAGGGTCTACCTTAACACCCTCGTGAGATACAATATGACCCAGATATTCCACCTCTTGTACTCCAAAGAAACATTTGGATGTTTTTGCATATAGTTGTTTCTCCTACAATAGTTTGAGCACCCTGTCAACATGTTCAACATGATCCTTCCAAGACCTGCTATAGATTAGTATATCATCAAAAAATACTAGCACAAATTTTCTAAGGAAGGGTTTGAAAATGGAATTCATCAACCCTTGAAATGTAGAAGGTGCATTGGTAAGGCCAAAAGGCATGACCAAAAATTCACAATGACCCTCATGAGTTCGAAATGCTGTTTTTGGAATATCTTCAGTCTTCATTCTAATTTGATGATATCCTGAACGAAGATCCAACTTGGTAAAATAAATTGCTCCATGTAATTCATCCAATAATTCATCAATCACAGGAATGGGAAATTTATCTTTAATGGTGAGCTTATTGAGCTCCCTATAATCCGGACACATGCGTCATGATCCATCCTTCTTATGTACCAATACTACAGGAGCAGAGAAAGAACTTTGAATAGGTTGAATTATACCCGCCTCTAACATTTCTGCAATCATACGTTCAATTTCACTCTTTTGGACGTAAGGATATCTATAAGGCCTGATGTTTGGAGGAACACTTCCTGGAATCAAATGAATAGCATGATTATGATCACGAATAGGTGGGAGTCCTTTGGGAGTTTCAAACACCTTGGAATGATTGTCCAAGACTTGTTGGAGATCTGCAGAAATAGATGATTTTGATGTTGAAACTTCTAGTGAGCATAATTGTGCAATTACGCCTCGTTGTTCTTTCTTTAGAAGCTTTGTCATGACATTAGAGCTTATTATCCTTCCTGGCTTCCCTTCAATACCCCGTAATTCGACTTCCTTTCCTTCTGAAAAAAATTTCAAGAAAAGTTCTTGAAAATTAAAAGCTACCGTCCACAAAGATTGTAACCATTGTACTCCTAGTACAACATCAGCACCTCCCATAGGAATGGCAAGCATTGGACTAGTCAATACATATTCCCCCATGGTTAGCTTGGTATTATGGCATTTTCCAGAGCAATTTATAGTTCCTCCATTTGCAACCATCACTTGACATTCTGGTGCTGGGTATAGGAAACAATTTAATTCCTTGGCTACCTTACAATGAATAAAATTATGGGTGCTACTGAATCAATCAACACTATTACCTTTTTCTTCTTGATATGTCCTTCTATCTTGAGAGTTTGAGGAGTGGTAATTCCTGCCAGTGCATTACACGATATGGTCGGATTCATTTCTTCCTCTTCTAGAGTTGGTTCCTGGTGTATATCCTCTTCTTGTTCATTTTCTTCTTCCTCTTCACAATCTATGTAAAATAATTTCTTCTCAGCACACTTATGACCTTTAGTGTATTTGCTATCACAACTGTAGCAAAGCCCTTTTGCTCTTTTTTCTTCCAATTTTTGTGGTGTCAACCTTGTAGGTTGTGGAAATCTAGGCATAGCAACACTTCCTTCTTTATAGAAGTGAGTGGTAGGCTTCCTTGTTGCCATAATTTTACATTCAATTTTTCTTTCCAACCTAAATGCCTTCTCCAATGAATTAGGTTCCAACACGCGAACTTCATGTTGGATGTTATCCTTTAAAGTACCTATGAAGAGATCAATCCTGTGTTCCTCTGGAATATCAGTTACCCTTATATTCAATTTTTGGAAGTCCTCAATGTGCTCCCCCACTAAACCCTTTTGTTTGTGATTTATCAATTGGGTAAAGAAGGTGTTGCTCTTCGTATCCTCATAATGTGCCTAGCACCGGTCTTAGCTATGCCAGACTTCACAAAAACCTTTATTGTGGAATGTGATGCCTTAGGAAATGGAATTGGTGCTATTTTAATGCAGGAAGGAAGACCCATTTCTTTTGAAAGTCGTCCTACATAAACCTATTTATGAGAAGGAAATGTTAGCAATACTACATGCACTAAAGAAATGGATAACTTAGCTAATGGGAAGACACTTCAAGGTAAAAACTAATCATGATAGTATTAAACACTTTTTGGAACAAAGACTATCTTCAGAAGAGCAGCAAAAATGGGTCACAAATATGTTGGGGTATGATTTTCAAATAATCTACAAAAAAGGGAAGGTAAATGTTGTTTCAGATGCACTCTCAAGAAAGAATGAAGAGGTGGAAGCATTGCTTTGTGTCATTTCTATTATCCAACCAGATTGGATAACCGAAGCAAGATATGAATGGAAGAAGGACGAAGAAGTGTGGACACTCATTCAAAAGTTTCAGCAAGATCCTAGTACATCTGATACATTTAGTTGGAAAATTTATTCCTTATGGTAAAAATATCGCTTATATCTTTGTAAGAATTCCAAAATAAAACAAAAGATTCTTTTGGAATTGCACACTTCTCCTTTAGGAGGACACAGGATTTTTAAAAACTTACCACAGGGTGAAGAAAGAATTTTTTTGGGATGGCCTTAAATCTGATATTAAAAATTTTGTGGCAGAATGTTTGGTTTTCCAACAGAATAAAATTGAGACAATTAAGACCCCGGGTCTTCTACAACCTTTATCCATTCCAAGTCAATGTTGGGAGGAGATTTCAATGTATTTTATCACAGGTTTACCTAAGTCCGAAGCAAAGAGTGTCATCATGGTGGTAGTTGATAGACTTACCAAGTATGCACACTTTTGTGCATTATCTCATCCATTTAAAGCAAGTACAGTTGCTACTACATTTATGGACACAATTAAAAAGCTACATGGAAACCCAAGGGTTATTGTGAGCGACAAAGATCCCATTTTTACTGGAAATTTTTGGACGAAGTTGTTTTCTTGTTTGGGTACTCAATTAGCTCATAGCTCATCTTATCATCCTCAATCTGATGGTCAAACTGAGATAGTAAATAAATGTTTGGAAGGATATCTTCGTTGTTCTGTATCTGATATGTTATTTCCTAAATATACCTCAGGCTGAAGAAGGCAGAGTCTAGGGTAACATCAAACCACACTTAATCTGGTAGCTAGCCCTACCAGATCGGGAGAGGGCTCTCTCCTGGTCAATCTCAGCAAAATATGATCAGTGAGGCTTGAAATGACTTGAATAAAGGCTAATTTTAGGCTAGGTATATATGTGAAAGAGTTTGATTTGATTTTGGGGTTTTTGTTGGAATCAAAGGGAAAGGCAGATTTTGGGTCTGGGAAATGATCAGTCTTGCAGAGAGCTGAATGGGGCAAGGAAGTAAATTGTTTTTATGCTTCGAATTGAATGAAATGGATAGCTCAGACTGGTGAGGAGTTGAAGAGGGCAAGAGGCTTTCAGGAATCCTCTTCAGAAAGTTGAAAACATGAAAAATTAAACAAAACTCAAGGTAGAGCACTGCAAATCTAATGAATTCCACCTTTATAACTTGTTTGTTTAACTTAAGAGAAAATGGGAAGGAACATGATACACATGAAACATAAATAAAATTAAAATCATAGAGAGAAACACACCATCAAAACATAGAGCCACATGGATCCCAAAGAGTGCTACAAACCCTAGTCTATTCCTATTCCAAAATGCAGAGATGAAATGTACAATGAAGCTCAAAGCAATCCCAAGTGTCCAACCCTGAAAATGACTAAGAAAATACAAGATATAGACAAGCCTAACTCATCCCCATGCCTCTAGGGGTTGAGCTCACTATTTTAGGAGCTATTTCAACAAGATCTAAACTAAGAACTGGAAAATAGGCAGTGGAATAGCTTGCCTCTATAAGATAGGAAACTGATTCATTCAGTTACAATTCACTTTTTGGTGAATGAATCTACTTACATGAGTGAAAATTTTTCAAAATTACATCAAAAACCATGAAATTACATCAAGTTACATCAATAGCTTTACATTTGGAGATAAAAAAGTCAAACTGGCCAAAACTAGGCAAAAAACTGAGTTACTGAGTGAAAACTAGGCCAAAATTCCCAATGCCCCGCGCCTGAAATCTCTATGCATTGCGCCACTTTGGAGCTGATTTTGAGGGCCTTCCCGGAGTCCAAATTGAGTTTAGGATAGCTAGCTGTAAATATCTACTGGTCTACTTTCCAACCCAAGTGGAATTTCTGAATTTGGTTTCCATTTGCCCCTCCAAAAATGAGTTTTCCCAACACTGCTTCATGTGTGTCCAAAAGAGGGCAGAAAGGTCATTTTTATGGTATTTTTGACCCTTCAGGCAACCCAAAACTTGTCAAAATATTTATTTAATGGGTAGGCATGCATAAATTTTGATGAAAAATCCAGAAATATCAAGTTTTCTTAGAGAGGAGCTTCCAATTATAAGCGCGCGCCAAGTGGCGCTACGCGTCGGGCAGGAAAATCTGTGTTAAGGCCAAAAAATTCAAAATTGACAAAATGTTTCCCAAATTTCTTGAAATTTGGGCTGAATTTCCACCATTAAGTGCTATGTTGGGCCAAATAAGCTTCAGCCAAAATTTGGATTCTATCATGCCATTTGCGACGCTTCAATGCTCTCTTTAGCTTTGCCTTCAAGATCTTGATTCGCGCCTTGCAAACGTGATTTCTCGCCCAATAATGATTATTCATGTGCCTGAGCATCTTCTTTTGCTTTTTGGCCTTCTCCAATAGTTTCTCCAGATGAATATTGACCCTCTCGAGCCAAGTCTCTTTATCAGCCTCAATCTCTCGCTCAATGGATGTCATCTCGGTTTGGCTTCTTTGGGAAGCTTGCCGGTCTTCACGGATGTTTTTCAACTCCATGATTGTTTGATGATCTTCCAACTGTTTGTTTCGTTGCTAAAGTTAGTTTATAATCCATTGGGCTCTTTGGAATTTGACGGTTAAAGTGTCTATCTCCGCCTTCTGCTCCTGAATAGTCTCTCTCAACTTTGAGCTTGGAGAGCTCAAATCCTCATCAATGAGTATGAAACCTATATCTTTGCCTCCCGAAGGCCCCTCATCCTGCATGGGCCTCTTATCTCTGTCCTGTACCTATACCTGTGCTACTGATGATGGAAGCGAGACCCCTTCCACCCCAGGTGGAGATAATACTCGCCGAGCTGCTGCAAATAATCCTCTAGTGCCTCTCTGATAAGTGACATACGTCAGAACACTAGTAGTCTCTGTCTCCTGACCTCCATGCTGATATGAAGGTTCACCTGCATCATGAAAAACCTCTGGAGGAACCTGAGGAGCTGTGAAGAAATCATTAGAAATGAAATCCTCCAATGAAATACCCTGCAAGCCGAGCTGATGCACAACCACGATCTTAATGAGTGCATAGTGATAAATATTGTTGTACTACTGCTCAGGAGTTTTCCTCTACACGAAAGTGGTCATTCTCTCGATATTCCGGAACATGAAATAAGGGAGGTTCATCATCCTCACCCTGGTGAAATGCATCAATATCCTGAAATGATAGGCATAAAGACGTGAAAACCGGCCCTCACAACTGAAATATCTGATAATGAGTTTCATCAGAGGCGCATAGGAATCGTTTAGGAACTGAAAAGGAAACACTATGTTGAGTTGTTTCACAAAGCTAGGCCTGATATATGGTTCATAATGCACTTTGTCCACCTACTGTCTTTTGTTCCACTGCTCTCCCACATTTGGTATTTCGGTTGCTTGAGAGATAGTTTCCTGTGTTAGAGTGAATGTTACACCAGCAAGGGTGGCCTGACCATCATGTAAATGAAATACAAACAAATGAGCCAAATCCTAATGATAACGGATCCTAGCAATCATTTTACAAAATTGATAACAAGACTGCTCTCGAAAAAATGCTATGGAAAGTGGACAAGCCTACAATTCATCCAATGAGGTGGGCTCCTCTCTCACATGTCTTCCACCCTTATGAGGCCTTCTAGGTGCGTGTAGTTTAGTGGTGGAATCACTGTCTCGGTCATAGGATGAATCAGTATCTGTCTCCATGATGTCCAAGGTCGATGCAAAGTCTATGTTGTTTTGTATGAGAATTTTGGTGTTCTTGTTTTAGTGCCAAATGTATGGTAGTATGGGAGGGACTGTAGAGAAATAGGGCAGTGGGGACAATGAGCTTTAATCAAGTGATATTTGAAATGTAAGGATAGCCACTTGACTTCTTGGGAAAACTTGGGGTTTGGGAAATTTTACAAGTGAGATGGGAAAATGAGAATGATAGGAAATGAAATGACTTAGGTATAGGGAAATAGGCTTAGGAATGAGTGACTTTAGGGATGTAAGAGGATGGGGGATGTACTGTAGTGATGAGATAACAGTGAGGGGGGAGGAAAAACAAGGTGGAGAATGGAAGTATTTGGCCCAAAACAAGTTTCAAAACCCCAAGGAGTCAACTTCTCAACAAGATAATAGGGTTTAGTCTTTGTACTCAAATTTTCATAATCAATCTCATAATCAACACCAAGCACGAGTTATGAGCAATAGAGGAGTGGCTTTGACTCGAACAAGGAGAAAACGAGCAAATTTGATGTTTGAGAGGAATGGCAAAATTTTTGTGTTCTAGCCCAGTGCACCGTGCAGCCAACCTAGTGCACTGCGCCCCTCAAATGTGCCGCGCCAGTTCAAAATCACACACAGGCAGCTTGCCCGATGCGCTGCATACCTTTGATGCGTCGCGACACTTTCCCAGTGCATCGCGCTCAGCAATTTCACACAGTCCGACCTCCAAACAATTGCTTCGCTCCTCCATGATTTTTCTTGGCTCACGGCTGTCTCTTGGCATGCAAATGAATCTTTGAAACATGAAAATATCTTTTATGCCAAAGATTTTAATTTTTGCTTTTTGAAAACCCACTTTGTAATGTTTGCAACTTGACATTTCACTTTAAAACTCTATTTTGTTTCCTTTGTGCTTTTGAACTGAATAACGAGCTTCTGTTTGTCTTGCAGGGAATGAATGACATGGAGCTTTGGCAAAGGTGACTAGGGTTGCCAATGGAGCATTATTACAACTGAAAAAACTTTAAAATTACTTTGCATTTGTTACAAAAAGATGAAATAGACAATTTTTCTTCAAAACAGAGTTTTGAAGAAAAATCATTATCAAGAATTATGATGATGAAATTTTTTCACTGAAACCTTATTTGAAGCTTCCTCATGTGCCTGCTGACCATTATTAGGCATTTTGAGACCTGATTAATAAAACCCTAGACCTAATGAGACTAAAAACCCTAAAATGACTCTTTTCCAACTATGAGACCAAACATGACTGTACATGATTTTAATGAACAAAAATAGGCTAGCAGGTACAAGACATGAGGGATATGAGTCACAAGCCCCTACCGTTAGATGATCCATGCTCCTAATGGAATGCAGCTGACTGAACTGGGTGAGACACCTAAAATAAAATTCAACAAGAGAAATCTAATCTCTGGCGGAGGGATGAATATACTGACTCTAACATTAGCTCCAATGGGGATGGTAGCTCCTTGGAGGTGCCAAGAACTACAGATTTCTGGGAGAGTAGGTAGTGCCTTCGTCCATTGGGCTATGGAGTCAATAAATTCGACAAAACAACACAAGACTCTTGACTCATTTTATTGACTGAAAATTGACTCAAAGTGACTCAATTTTGAAAACAAAAATGACTGAAAGACCTGACACAACAAACTCAAACCAAAGCTGAAATCAATCTTCAGAGTTATAGCCTTCACCTCGGGCCCCAAACTGAAGGAATGATGACAGCGCACACTTGCAATGAAACTGAAACCAACCGGTATGTATAGTGACAATGTAAGACAACATAAAACATTTCAGAAATGATACTGCTTGAGCAGCCAACCATTGACCGGCCCTCCTGGACAATCTTCCCCGTTCATTTCCTTCATAAGTAAAGAATTTTGACTCCGATATGCAGCAATTTTGAAGGGTCCTTTCCAGAGATTTTCAAACTTAGCATGCTTACCTTTTTCCTCGTTTCTTGCATCCCATTTCAGCACCACTTCTTCCAATTGAAACTTGTCCACTTTTTCTTTTCTTTCATATATTTTCTTAATTCTCTCTTGCAGCTTGAACGTGTTCTAAAAAACCTCCTCTCTAGTCTGCTGTAAATGGATCATTTGGTTTATTCTCCTTTGCATATGATCATCTTCACTACCAGCTTCCTGAAGAAGTTTGACCACTGGAACTGCAAGAGAGGTAGGAAATATCGTGTCAACACCATATACTAGCTCAAAGGGGGACATACCTATAGATTTATTCTAACTCACTCTGTCTGCCCAAAGTGCATTAACCAACTTCTTATGCCAACTTTTCATGTTTATTTCCAGCAGCTTTTTGATAATGTTGACCAAAGATTTATTCGAGGACTCGGCCAATCCGTTGCCTTGTGGATGATAAGTGGTTAAGTGCCCCAAAGTGATTTGGTACTTATCACAAAACTAAATCATTCTTTTTGATTTGAAATCTGCTACATTATCAGTAATCAACTTATTTGAACAGCCAAAACGAGACAAAATATTATTCTCAAGAAATGAAATTATTACCGAATCTGTGGCCTGCCTGGTGGGAATCGCTCCAATCCATTTAGTGAAATAATTTGTGGTTGTGAGGATCCACTTATGCTCAGCTGAAGAAGCAGGATGGATCTTTCCAATGAAATACAAACCCCACTGCTGAAAAGGAGCACTTACTTCAATAGGCTTAAGCGGCAAAGGCTGCAATTTTTTCCTCCCTTCAAAAATCTGACATTCATGACAGCTTTTAACAGTTTTTTATACATCGGCAAAGAGAGTCGGCCAATAATATCCTACTCTCAAATTTTTTTTGGCCGTTGTTTTCCAGAAAATATGACCTCTGCAATCTCCCTTATGAAAATCTTCCATAACCTGCTTTGCTTCTTCTTCAACTAAATAATTCAGTAAAACACCACCGGGATCTTTCCAATAGAGTGCATTATTCATGATACAAAACTTGGCAGCCTTCAATTTCAGAGTTCTAATTTTGTTTTTAGCCATGCCTAGTGGTGGTGACAAATTTTGGAGCACATATACAATATCTGAATACCAAGGAGAAAGAACAAAGATTTCTGATACCTGAATTAGCGAACTTTCTTCATTTTCCTCGAACATAGCAGCAATGAGATTAATGTCCAAGGCATGCAAATTTGACTTAGCCATTAGATTAGCCAGCCCTTTTCCTTTGATAAGCTTTGTAGGCTTTATCTCCACATCATACTCCAACAAGGCCGCAATCCATTTTCCTCGTCTCCCTTTCGGATCTGTTTGCACTAAAACATCCTTAACAGTAGCGTTAGGAACATAAGAAAGAATGTGAGAATGCAGAATATATACTCGAAAATATTTCAACGCTTTCACTAAAGCAAGAGGTTGATTTTCAATAATTTTATACTTTAAGGCTGCATCTCTTATGGTTCGGCTGAAAAAAGAAATTGGTTTTTCATGCTGATCTCTTTTCTGCATGAATACTGCTGCCATAGTATGCTCCGAGGCAAATGAAAACAAAATAAAATCTTGAGTATAGTCCGGGCTGATCAAAACCGGAGCTGAAGAAAGAGCCAACTTCACTAAATTGAAAGAATTTATAGCCTCCTTAGTCCACTTCACTACACTATCTTTCTTAAGCATGTTTGTAATCTCCCTTAAATGTTCTGCAAGATTGGGTACAAAACGGCGTAAGAAATTCATTTTACCATTGAATGATTGGATCTCCTTTTTGTTTCGGGGAAGATCAATTTTCTGAATAGCTTCTACTCGAGATGTATCAATACGGATGCCATCTTTTGATATAATATGTCCAAGAAGCTTGCCCTCATCCATGGAAAACAAAATCTTCTTCAGATTGAGTGACGCACCATACTTTCTACACTGCTGAAAAAAAATTTTCAAATGGTAAAGGTGCTCTTCATCGGAATTAGAAAATACTATAAAATCATCAAGATACACAACTAGAAAAACATCCTTCTCATTTGCAAATTCCATATCCATTGCTCGCTAAAAGGTCACACCAACATTCTTCAAACCGAAAGGCATTTTAGCATAATGGAAAGTTCCCCACGGAGTGGTGAACGCTGTTTTGTCTCTATCATCCTCATGGACCAGAATTTGGTTATAACCGGAATAACCATTGAGTAGCGACATACGAGATGCTCCAAATACTCGCTGAAGTATGTGATCCATTTTAGGGAATGGATAATTATCTTTCAAAGAAACCTTATTCAGATTCCTAAAATCAATGCACAAACGAATTTCACCTATTTTCTTGCGTACGGGCACCAAATTAGAAATCCAATCTAAAAATATTATGGGAATGATGATACCAACCTTGTACAATCGATTCACTTCCTTCTCTATTTAGGGCAGCAACTTTGGATTTATTATTCTCAACTTCTGCCTGAAGGGCTTTTGATTTGGCTTGATCAGAATGGTGTGTTGAATTATGTTTGTATCATATGTCTTCAAATATGAATAGTCCCAAGAAAATACATCAGCAAAAGAAGACAACAAACTGATATAATTAGATTTTACCTGTGGTGGCAATGCTTTGAAAATTTCACCATTTTTGGATTTTCAGCTGATCCAATGTTCACATCCTCAACTCCCTTTTCGGTTGACCGCAAGGTTTGTTTTCGAGCTATGTCATCTTGATCGAAAAGCTCCTCTAAAGGTATTAGACCTTTAGGAATGACATTATCGTTCAGCTGCAAAACTTCCATCTAATTTACTTGCACATTAGCCCCACCATCATCATGTTCCACATCAATAGAAGTGTCTTTGAATTTACCTTCATTTTGCAGAAATTCATCAATTTCTTCATCATCTTAAAACACTTGCCAATACCTTTGATTGTCAGGGACAGTCAGACGATGCTTCACATGAATT
Source organism: Pinus albicaulis (assembly GCA_034641835.2). NCBI lineage: Eukaryota > Viridiplantae > Streptophyta > Pinopsida > Pinales > Pinaceae > Pinus > Pinus albicaulis. The sequence goes on along the minus strand of CM076578.1, from coordinate 1,402,473,557 downwards.
TCAAATTTGTTACTTGAGTTCATCAGAATTTTCAAATTACTTTCTGCCTTTGCAAGTGCATCTGCAATACCATTCTGAATACGAGGGACACAAGTCAAAGTATAATCTGAAAACAATCTCAAGATATCTAGTACCGCATTTCGGTAAGCCCGCATTCGAGGATGCTTAGCTTGGTATTCACCTTTCACTTGCTTGATAACCAACTCAGAGTCGCCATACACTGCAATCCTCTTAGCATTCAACTTTCTAAGAATTTTCAGACCAGCAATTAAAGCTTCGTATTCAGCCTCATTATTTGAACAATCAAAAGCGAATTTATAAGAACAGACCCTTACATTACTCGGTATTTTGTTTGGGGCAGAAAAAGGGCTATGTACCCAAATGCCAATTCCAGCACCATCATTTCCTACTGCACCATCAAAATCCATGGTCCACAAACCATCCTCATCCTCTTCCAAGTGCTGAAATTCTGTTTGCTCTGTTATTTCTGCTTTCTATCCATCAAGTTTTTGCTGTTGTCGGAAGGCTGATTGCTCAGCGGTACTTTCAAGTTTTTGTCTCTCTTTCTTTAAGACCTCTTTGAAATTCTTAGTGATTTCCGGAATGTCTTATACTTAAACTAATTGACTATTTACATCATTGAAACTATTTGAATACAAAAAAAATGATTCTAAATCAGTATGTACATAGTTGATTGGATGATTTATCAGTTTCTCCTTGCTGGTGATCATATACTTCATCTTTTTCTCCCGATATAATTTCCTCATCTGACCAAACAAAGGAATAGTAGCATAGGAGAAATCAAGCTGCAATGTCCCTTTAAGTTTTGTTCCCCAAGATCTGGAAAGAAGCATGGAAAATCTAGGAGGAATATCCACCACAACCACATCCATCAAAAAATTTTTAGTAGGAATCTGATCCAAACTGACCACCAAATCTTTGATAATCCCAATGCATATTACTCTACTAGAATCAAAAGAATAAAGATCATGATACTTTCTAGTGATATCCAATCCCAATTTCTCCATGATTGCCCTAGGCATGAGATTATGAGATGCTCCAGAATCAAACATAGCATTGTGTAACACAAAATCATGCAATCTAAGGCTGATATAAAAAGGAGGCACATCACTATCTGGAGACTCACAATCCAATGCTGGACCAAAAATCAACTCAGGTTGATCATCTTCCACATTCACCATATCAGACAATGGATCTAAATTCAAAATCTTAGACACCTGACCCTTATAGCTGCTATTTTTCATCAACTCAGTCAAAGGAATGGATACTTTCAACTGAGAAATTTCATTTTCTAAGTTAAAAACTGAAATTTTCTCTACCTCTTTAGCTAGAACATCCTTATTTTTAGTTTTCTGCTTTGATAAAATTGGCTGATTGGATCTTTCATTTGCTAATGGTGATTTTCTAGTAGTGGGATCAACTGTCTCTTTTCCCTTCTTCTGCACAATGGGTGAATCATTCTTTGGTGCTAAAACTTCCTTCCTCTTTTGAATTGGATTAATAGGGACATCTCTATTTCTAAGTGAATATTGTCGCTGCTGGGCTGTCAAGGCATTCATGTATCCCCTCTGATACTCATCGGACTCTTCTTCAAGAGCTGTCTCATTTGCCAAGATGAAATCCTCATCTTTTTGTACAGCTGAGCTTTCTGAATACTCCTCATCTTCAGTGATAAAAATTGGCATATAGTCGGGTGTAAAGAAATGATTCTCTTCTCTAATTACATTCTCTTCATCATATGATTCAGGACCAATAAAATTCTACTATAAGGGCGTCTTAACTTGCTGTTGTACTGCCGGTTCTTGTGCTCGCTACTCTCTTTGCTTGATTATGAATTGTGGTTGTTGCTCGCCACAGAAATTAGGATTTCTGATCTGTGGTTCAGGCTTATCAAATGTTAATAATTCAAACATCTTTTCCATCTTCCGAAGCATTTGATCTGATGCGAAAACCTCTTCTTTGATTGCTACTTTCTTTTCAGTTCTCATTCTAGCTCTCCTGACGTTCAAATTAGCTTCAACACTGACTGCAATTTTTTGCATATCCTCTAAAGTGGCCGGACTTCTTTCTCTTAATTGATAGGCCATGTCAGGATCGAATCCATCCAGAAACTTAATCAAAGCTGACCCCCTGGGTGGCTTTATATCATCAGGAATTGCATTGTAAACAGAATTGAATCTAATACAATAATCTTGGACAAACTCACCAACATTTCACTTGATATTGTCATATTCGGAAAGGATTGAAAGAGGATCTTTCTGCACTTCGCATCGATCCAAAAATTTTCTTTGAAGATTAGGTAGTGTAGCAATACTTCTAGCCAGCAAAGCTCTGAACCACTTTCTTACTTCTCCTCCAAAAGTTTGAACAAACAATCTCGTAGTCACATTTTCCGCATCAATCTCATGAAGGTCAAAGAAATCTGTCATTCTATCCCCATGCTGCTGAGCAGTGACACTTTGAGGAGTGCCATCAAACAATGTAATTTTTCTTTGATAATCTGTGGGCATATCATATAAGTTTTGAGGCAATACGAGAGGTGCAAATCGAGCAGCCATTGCTCTAGGTGGATTTACAACCGGTCTTAGGGATATAGGAGGAATCAGAGCAGTTGATGTATGAGGTGGATGTGGTGTGGATGGAGGCAATACTACTGTAGATTGTTGATCAGAGATAGATGGTTGTACGGGAATGGTAGGAATGAAAGGAGGCTCGGTAGGAATTTGTGAACCAGATGTAACTGCGGATGACCCAAGAGTTGCAGATGCGGACTCTATGAATTTAGGGATGTTTGTTGCCACAATGGAATTCTGAATATTCAAGATGTAATTGTCAATGGATATATTAGCCTATTCAATTTAAATACTTGATAAACTCTGGATTTATGACAGTAGAATCAATAGCACTTTCAGACTTAGTCTCAAACAACGACAACTCAAATTGTTCATCAAACTCAAGATCTTCAAGATACTAAAAAACAACGGGACATGAATGAGATTTAAACAGAGGAATTACAGGACTTTCTCGACGAAGGATTCTCAAAATAAGATTGGGATTTTCATACACAGGAGGTGGATCGAGATCCGGATTTGCTCTGGTATGTCGTCTGGAAGCCAGTGTGTTGAATTATTTTCAAAAATCAAAGGGACAAAACCAACTTGTTCAGCCTATCAAATTCTAAACTCATCATCCAAAGTCTAGAATGATCTGATGTACTGGGGGAAATTTACAAGTCAGATGTTACGTTTACAAACTAGACCGGAGATTGACTGAACCAGTGTTTATCTACTTTCGCTAATGCAAAGAAAGAGCATTTCGAAGGGCTACCTGGCATAACTTCAGGCTCCGTCTGTAGCTTATAAAATGAATAACACTAACAAGCAAACCATTTTGTCCCCAGTATGGTCACCACTATGTTATTTCCTAAATATACCTCAGGCTGAAGAAGGCAGAGTCTAGGGTAACATCAAACCATGCTTAATCTGGTAGCTAGCCCTACCAGATCGGGAGAGGGCTCTCTCTTGGTCAATCTCAGCAAAATATGATCAGTGAGGCTTGAGATGACTTGAATAAAGGATAATTTTAGGCTAGGTATATATGTGAAAGGGTTTGATTTGATTTTGGGTTTTTTCCTGGAATTAAAGGGAAAGGCAGATTTTGGGTCCGGGAAATGATTAGTCTTGCAGAGAGCTGAATGGGGCAAGGAAGGAAATTGTTTTGATGCTTCAAATTGAATGAAATGGATAGCTCAGACTAGTGAGGAGTTGAAGAGGGAAAGAGGCTTTCAATAATCCTCTTCATATAGTTGAAAACATGAAAAATTAAACAAAACTCAAGGCAGAGCACTGCAAATCTAATGAATTCCACCTTTATAACTTGTTTGTTTAACTTAAGAAGAAATGAGAAGGAAGATGATACACATGAAACATCAGTAAACTTACAATCACAGAGAGAAACACACCATCAAAACATAGAGCCACATGGATCCCAAAGAGTGCTGCAAACCCTGGTCTATTCCTTTTCCAAAATACAGAGATGAAATGTACAATGAAGCTCAAAGCAATCCCAAGTGTCCAACCCTGAAAATGACTGAGAAAATACAAGATATAGACAAGCCTAACTCATCCCCATACCTCTAGGGGTCAAGCTCACTATTTTAGGAGCTATTTCAACAAGATATAAACTAAAAACTGGAAAATAGGCAGTGGAACAGCTTGCCTCCATAAGATAGGAAACTGATTCATTCAGTTACAATTCACTTTTTGGTGAATGAATCTATTTACATGAGTGAAAATTTGTCAAAATTACATCAAAAATCATGAAATTACATCAATTTACATCAATATATTTACATTTGGAGATAAAAAAGTCAAACTGGCCAAAACTAGGCGAAAAACTGAGTTACTGAGTGAAAATTAGGCCAAAATTCCCAATGCGCCGCGCCTGAAATCTCTATGCATCGCGCCACTTTGGATCTGATTTTGAGGGCCTTCCCAGAGTCAAAATTGAGTGAAGGATAGCTTGTTGGAAATATCTACTTTTCTACTTTCCAACCCAAGTGGAATTTCTAAATTTGGTTGCTATTGGTGCCCCCAAAAATGATTTTTCCCAACACTGCTTCCTGTGTGTCCAAAAGAGGGCAGAAAGGTCATTTTTAGGGTGTTTTTGACCCTTCAGGCAACCCAAAAATTGTCAAAATATTTAGGTAATGGGTAGGAATGCATAAATTTTGATGAAAAATATAGAAATATAAATTTTTCTTTGAGAGGAGCTTCCAATTATAAGCGCGCGCCAAGTGGCGCTACGCGTCGGGCAGGAAAATCTGTGTTAAGGCCAAAAAATTCAAAATTGACAAAATGTTACCCAAATTTCTTGAAATTTGGGCTGAATGTCCACCATCAAGTTCTATGTTGGGCCAAAGAAGCTTTGGCCAAAATTTGGATTCTATCATGCCTTTTTCGACGCTTCAATGCTCTCTTTAGCTTTGCCTTCAGGATCTTGATTCGCGCCTTGCAAACGTGATTTCTCGCCCAATAATGATTCTTCATGTGCCTGAGCATGATATTTTCCTTTTTCTAATTCTCCAACAGTTTCTCCAAATGAATATTGACCCTCTCGAGCCAAGTCTCTCTATCAGCCTCAATCTCTCGCTCAATGGATCTCATATCGGTTTGGCTTCTTCGGGCAGCTTTCCGGTCTTCACGAATGTTTTGGAACTCCATGATTGTTTGCTGATCTTCCAACTATTTTTTTCACTGCTCAAGGTAGTTTATAATCCATTGGGCTCTTTTCAATTTTACAGTCAAAGTGTCTATCTCCGCCTTCTGCTGCTGAATAGTCTCTCTCAACTTTGAGCTTGGAGAGCTCAAATCCTCATCAATGAGTATAAAACCTGTATCTTGGCCTCCTGAAGGCCCCTCATCCTGCATGGGCCTCTTATCTCTGTCCTGTACCTATAACTGTGCTACTGATGATGGAAGCGAGACCCCTTCCACCCCAGGTGGAGATAATACTCGCCGAGCTGCTGCAAATAATCCTCTAGTGCCTCTCTGATAAGTGACATACGTTGGCACACTAGTAGTCTCTGTCTCCTGACCTCCATGCTGATATGAAGGTTAACCTGCATCATGAACAACCTCTAAAGAAACCTGAGGAGTTGTGAAGAAATCATTAGAAATGAAACCCTCCCATGAAATACCCTGCAAGCCAAGCTGATGCACAACCACGATCTTAATGAGTGCATAGTGGTAAATATTGTTGTACTGCTACTCAGGAGTTTTCTTCTGCACGAAAGTGGTCATTCTCTCCATATTCCGGCACATGAAATAATGCAGGTTCATCATCCTCACCCTGGTGAAATGCATCAATAGCCTGATATGATAGGCATAAAGACGTGAAAACTGGCCCTCACAACTGAAATATCTGATAATGAGTTTCATCATAGGCGCATAGGAATCCTTTAGGAACTGGAAAGGAAACACTCTGCTGAGTTGTTTCACAAAGCTAGGCCTGATATATGGTTCATAATGCACTTTTTCCACCTACTGTCTTTTGTTCCACTGTTCTCCCACATTTGGTATTCCGGTTGCTTGAGAGATAGTTTCCGGTGTTAGAATGAATGTTACACCAGCAAGGGTGACCTGACCATCTGTAGAAATTAGCTGAATAAATCACTTATTCACTGAATATTAACCCGGTCATATATCAATTTCGAATTCCATACATAACACATAACATTCTTCTACGATTAATTGTCACATGCGGAAATAATATAGAAGCAATCTCACATCAATTCAATCACACATTAACTCAGTATGTATGGGGAAAGCCTATAGCTGAAAACCCCGCAGCTATTGTGTATATTATAATGGAGAAATCATGTAACAATCATAGTAAAAAAACTCTTCACAAGCTCTCATGCACTACCTCCCATGCTACACACTATCAAGCTAGATCTAGCAAATCACTTGCTCCAATCCTTAGCCACTTGATAGCCAGCCTTGATTTCGTATTTCAAAGCTATGGGATGGCCTCTTTATATAGATAAACCACCAGCCTAAACTTTGCAATACTCATAGCTTACTCCACCTATCTATGTGTTGCAAATAGCAACAGTATAGTTACAACCGATAGCTAACTCTACCCTTTCATCTATCTCTTTCACTGGTCTTCACTGAACTGATCATGCACTGTAGTGAACTGAAGTGTTCTTGAGTTGACTAATGAGTTAATATTTAGTAAATTAAATATTATTTAATTTACTCCACTCATATCTAGTTCATTAGTTAGTTAACTAATCCCAACTAGTTCAACTAAAACAAACAGAACACAACTCCACTACTTGTCCCGTTAACTCCTCCAAAACTCCTGCCACTGAAGTCTAACTGAAGCCAACCATGCAAGATGCCATCAAAACCTAGGAACCACGTGATTCCTTGTGTCAGTTGCATGAGCCACCTCCATGACTCAAACTGAAGTGCGCCAAGAGAGTAAACTGCTGTTTATAGTCAAAATATTATTAAGGGTAAATAATATTTGACTTCCTTATTTTTAGGAGATCAGTCTAAAAATAGCCTGGGTCCTAAAAAATAGGGTCTCATCTATTTTTACCGACATGTCGCATCCATCAAGAATCTCCAAGTAGAATTCCCAAATTATGCTCAGTATGTCTAAAAATAGACATAGTCTAAAAATAGACTTTGCGCCAGAATTTGCCTGCGGGCCCACTTAGTGAAGGCGACTTCATTTCACTAAGCTCCATCATCTTGCTGCATTCTCAACACTCCCTCTCGGCAAGATATGGATTATCTGCAACCCCTATCCTGCCTCTGTGGAATTCGAACTTGCTCCTGGTGAGCGCCTTCGTCAGGATGTCGGCATCCTGATCCTCCGTGGGAACATATGAAAGCATCATGATCCTCCGCTGAACACAATCTCTGATGTGATGGTACCTGATGTCGATATGTTTGGACCTATCATGAAAAGCTGGATTAGCCGAGAGCTTGATGCAGCTCTGGTTATCACAGTAGATCACTGTAGGCTCCAAATGCAACCTGAACAAACCTGCGAGGATCTTCCTCATCCAAATAGCCTCACATGCAGCCAAGCTTGCTGCCATGTACTCGACCTCTGCTGAACTGAGTGCCACGGATCTCTGCTTCCTGCTGTACCAGGAAACTGCTGTCGACCCAATGCTGAAAACTCCTCCAGAAGTGCTCTTCAGGTCCGTTGGACTCCCTGCCCAATCTGCATCAGTGAAACCAGAAAGTTTCACTCCATCCTCCTGTCTGTACCATAGACCATATCCCGATGTGCCTCTGATATAGCGCAATACATGCTTGCCCGCCTTCCAAAAAAGCTTGGTAGGCTTAACCATAGCTTGCGAAAGCTGGTTAACTGCATAGCATATATCGGGTCGAGTATTGACCAGATACATCAACGACCCCACCAACTGTCGATAGACGGTGGCATCCACTACCTCCTCCGAAGTAGCATCTCCCTTCCTCCATCCACCAGGAAGAGGGGTATCAACAGGCTTGCAGCCTTGCATGTTGAACCTCTCCATAATCTCCCGGGCATACTTGCCCTGAGAAACAAACAGTCCTCCACTGCGCTGCCAAATCTCCAATCCCAGGAAATAATGAAGGATGCCCAGGTCCTTCATCTCAAACTCCCGTGCAAGATCCTCCTTGCATGAAAGTATCAACTGCTCGTCGCCGGTCAAAATCAGATCATCTACATACAGTACGATGATCAACAGCTTCCCCTCCACCACAATCTGGTACAGGTTTGGATCCGCCTCACTCTTGGAGAATCCAAGCCCGGTGGAGTAGCTGTCTATCCGAGTGTACCAAGCACGAGGTGCTTGCTTCAGCCCGTACAGTGCTCTCTTGAGTCGGCACACATGCGACTCACTGCTGAAGATCTCAAAACCTTCAGGCTGCTCTATGTACACCTCCTCCTCAATAACTCCATTGAGGAACGCGGTCTTCACATCCATCTGATGAATGTGCCACCCCATCTGCGCTGAGAGAGCAAGGATCGTCCGTATGGAAGAGTACCTTGCGACAGGTGCAAAAGTCTCCTCATAGTCAATCCCCTCGATCTGTGAGAAGCCACGAGCGACAAATCTCGCCTTGTACTTCTCCACACTCCCGTCAGCCGCCTGCTTCACCTTGTAGATCCATCGCGAACCTACAACTGATTTCCCAACAGGTCTTGGGACAATCTCCCATGCACTGTTCCTGATGATCGAATCATATTATTCGATCATGGCATCAACCCATGCGGGTTCCTCCACAGCTTCCTCAAAAGAGGATGGCTCCGTCACAACACATTGACTCACAGGAGCCATGTATCCAGTGTACCGATCCGGTGACTGTCTCTGTCTGCGCTGTGCTGTAGGTGGTCCTACAACCTTCTCTGCATCCCGAGCCAGTCGCTCAGCTTCTGTAGTGCGCATGCGCCCTCTGATGGTTGGCGCTGCCTGGGTGGTTTCTTCCACCTCTTGAACCTCCTATTGTGGCTGATCCACATCTGGAAGCTCCTCCTTAGGAACTAACAGCTCCTCATCTGCATGCAAGTGTAGCTCCCTCTCAAGCGAACACTGCATGGCTTTCTCCTCCTGAAATTTTATATCCCGTCGCACAACAGTCTTTCGACTGTCTGGCACATACACTCGATAGTTATGGGGTGTATCAGTGTACCCCACAAATATTCCAACTTCAGCAGTTGGATCCAGCTTCCTTCTTGCATCCTTCGTCACATGCATGTAGACAGGAGATCCGAAAATCCGCAAATGGGAAATATCGGGCCTCTTGCCAGAATAAGCCTCCTCTGGTGTACTCATGCCAAGAACCTTGTGAGGACAACGGTTCTGCACATACACTGCTGTATTGCATGCCTCAGCCCACAAGAGAAGGGGTAGGCCCTGATCATGCAACATCGCCCGTGCAGCACCCACGATCGTTCTGTTCTTCCGCTCAGCCACCCCGTTCTGCTGTGGGTTATGGGGTGCGATGAGCTCTCTCCGAATCCCTTCTGCGCTGGAGAACTCCTTGAATTCAGCCGAGATGAATTCACCACCGTTATCACTCCTTAGAGCAATCACCTTCTTCCCCGACTCCTTCTCGACCAGTGCTTTAAACTCACAGAACTTCGCGAATGTATCGCTCTTCTTGTGCATGAAGAAGATCCAGCACTTTCGAGAGAAATCATCAACAAAGATCACATAATACTTGTGCTTTGCTGTCGAAGCAACTGAGAAAGGACCACACACGTCTGTGTGAACTCTCTCAAGGATCGTCGTAGCGCGACTATCCTTCTCGTGAAAGGTGGCTTTCACATACTTCCCTAAAGTACACCCCTTGCACTGATCTGACTGCGCAAGGGTGCCCTTAGGAAGTCCAGTAGAAATCTGCTGCAGAATCTTCAAAGCTCCATGGTGAAGATGGCCCAATCTCCTGTGCCATAGTTCGCCCTCATCATCCCGGCTCACCACATCTCCGGCCTTGCATGCCATAGCTGCGCAGTCATCTACCTGCAACTGATAAAGGTTCTGAGTTCGAACCCCTATCTTCCGGGTCTCTCCAGTAGTCTTGCTGCGCAGGAAAGCTTTTCCTTCGCTGAAGACCACATCATAACCCTTATCCTCCAACATCGCTACTGAAATCAGGTTCTTCTTCAATCCAGGTACATGCATGACATCCTTTAAGACAAAGGGTTTACCGGACTCCCTCTGAAAGGATACGGTACCGATACCAGTCGCACTGTATCTACCGTCATCGCCCATCTCGATGTGCATACCCAAATCCTTGTCCTCCAGATCTGAGAACAACTCCCGATCTCCCGTCATATGAAATGACGCACCACTGTCCAAGAACCACACCGATCCCATCACACTTGAAACCAAGCATGCAATCAGTGAAAAGTCAAGCTCGAACTGTGAAGCCAAGGCTTCTCCATCTGCAGATCTTCCCGCTTGCTTGTTCTTCTTCTTCTTTGGACAATTGGTAGCATAATGTCCGTGATCATGGCAGTGAAAACATTTCACTTTCGCCATATCCTGCTTCTTGCCCTTAGCTCCAGAATGAGAGGTTTTCTTACCCTTCCCTTTCTTAGCTTTGGACACCAAAGCGCAGTTTTCTTCATCGGCTCCCTTTGATGAAGATCCATCTCGAGTAGTCCTCCTTATCTCCTCCTGCATGAGATCCGCCCAAAGGCGCTCCCATCCCGGCAGCTTCTCCCGACCATTGACACTATCTTGATATGAGTGCCAAGCCTTCGGAAGACCAAGGAGAGCCAGGTCGACCATATCCTCTTCATCGACGGTAACCCCCACACTTCCCAGCTCATCTCTGCATTGAGTGAACTTCGTGAGGTATTTGGCGATACTGTCGCCCTTCTCCATCTTGATGTTCCTGAGCTTGTCTTTGAGCGCCAGCTTCCTTTGGTCACTCTTACTCTGGAATAGATCCGTCAAAGCTTTCCCCATTAAATATGGAGTAGCCTTTCCATGCAGGCTGGATACAATATGATCCTTGACGCCCTCCAACAGGATCCTTCGACATTTCGCGATCTTCTTTTGCCATGCATCGACCAAAGCTGCATCAGTGGGCTTTGGGACATCCACATCCACGAACTCCTTTAGACCATTGTCTTCTAACACTGCTTCCATTCGATCCTTCCATGCAACATAGTTCGAACTGCCTTCAAGAGCATATTCGAGTCGCAAACCATTGAAAGAAGACATCTTTCAACACCGGCACCAAGAAAATCAACCTTCTGCAAAATTCGAATTCCAAAATCCAAGCTCTATCGCTTCCGATCTATACTTGAAAACAAATTATTTCCAAATCAGAGATTTACTGCAAAGGGCATTCACCAGATCTTTCACCTTACAAAGAAGGATGAATATTCCGGAGGCTACCTGGCCCGCATGCAGACTCTGTCCGAGGAAATAAGTTTGCAATCACCGTAATAGACCTCGACAATTAATCTTGCTCTGATACCATGTAGAAATTAGCTGAATAAATCACTTATTCACTGAATATTAACCCGGTCATATATCAATTTCGAATTCCATACATAACACATAACATTCTTCTACGATTAATTGTCACATGCGGAAATAATATAGAAGCAATCTCACATCAATTCAATCACACATTAACTCAGTATGTATGGGGAAAGCCTATAGCTGAAAACCCCCAGCTATTGTGTATATTATAATGGAGAAATCATGTAACAATCATAGTACAAAAACTCTTCACAAGCTCTCATGCACTACCTCCCATGCTACACACTATCAAGCTAGATCTAGCAAATCACTTGCTCCAATCCTTAGCCACTTGATAGCCAACCTTGATTTCGTATTTCAAAGCTATGGGATGGCCTCTTTTTATATAGATAAACCACCAGCCTAAACTTTGCAATACTCATAGCTTACTCCACCTATCTATGTGTTGCAAATAGCAACAGTATAGTTACAACTGATAGCTAACTCTACCCTTTCATCTATCTCTATCACTGGTCTCCACTGAACTGATCATGCACTGTAGTGAACTGAAGTGTTCTTGAGTTGACTAATGAGTTAATATTTAGTAAATTAAATATTATTTAATTTACTACACTCATATCTAGTTGATTAGTTAGTTAACTAATCCCAACTAGTTCAACTAAAACAAACAGAACACAACTCCACTACTTGTCCCGTTAACTCCTCCAAAACTCCTGCCACTGAAGTCTAACTGAAGCCAACCATGCAAGATGCCATCAAACCCTAGGAACCACGTGATTCCTTATGTCAGTTGCATGAGTCACCTCCATGACTCAAACTGAAGTGCGCCAAGAGAGTAAACTGCTGTTTATAGTCAAAATATTATTAAGGGTAAATAATATTTGACTTCCATATTTTAGGAGATCAGTCTAAAAATAGCCTGGGTCCTAAAAATTAGGGTCTCATCTATTTTTACCGACATGTCGCATACTCCAAGAATCTCCAAGTAGAATTCCCAGATTATGCTCCGTATGTCTAAAAATAGACATAGTCTAAAAATAGACTTTGCGCCAGAATTTGCCTGCGGGCCCACTTAGTGAAGGCGACTTCATTTCACTAAGCTCCATCATCTTGCTGCATTCTCAACACCATCATGTAAATGCAATACAAACAAACGAGCCAACTCCTGATGATAACGGATCCTAGCAATCATTTTACAAAATTGATAACAAGACTGCTCTCGAAAAAATGCTATGGCAAGTGGACAAGCCTCCAATTCAGCCAATGAGGTGGGCTCCTCTCTCACATGTCTGCCACCCTTATGAGGCCTTCTAGGTGCATGTAGTTTAGTGGTGGAATCATTGTCTCGGTCATAGGATGAATCAGTATCTGTCTCCATGATGTCCATGGTCGATGCAAAGTCTATGTTGTCTTGTATGAGAATTTTGGTGTTCTTGTTTTAGTGCCAAATGTATGGTAGTATGGGAGGGACTGTTGAGAAATAGGGTAGTGGGGACAATGAGCTTTAATCAAGTGATATTTGAAATGTAAGGATAGCCACTTGACTTCTTGGGAAAACTTGGGGTTTGGGAAATTTTACAAGTGAGATGGGAAAATGAGAATGATAGGAAATGAAATGACTTAGGGATAGGGAAATAGGCTTAGGAATGAGTGACTTTAGGGATGTAAGAGGATGGGGGATGTACTGTAGTGATGAGATAACAGTGAGGGAGGAGGAAAAAAAAGGTGGAGAATGGAAGTATTTGGTGCAAAACAAGTTTCAAAACCCTAAGGAGTCAACTTCTCAACAAGATAATAAGGTTTAGCCTTTGTACTCAAATTTTCATAATCAATCTCATAATCAACACCAAGCACGAGTTATGAGCAATAGAGGAGTGGCTTTGACTTACTCGAACAAGGAGCAACTCAGCAAATTTGATGTTTGAGAGGAATGGCAAAATTTTTGTGTTCCAGCCCAATGCGCCGCGCATCCAACCCAGTGTGCCGCGCCCCTCCAATGCGGCGCACCGGTTCAAAATCACACACAAGTAGCTTGCCCGATGCGCCGGGCACCTCTGACGCGTTGCGACACTTGCCCAGTGCATTGCACTCAGCAATTTCACACAGTCCGACCTCCAAACAATTGCTTCGCTCCTCCACGATTTTTCTTAGCTCACGGTTGTCTCTTGGCATGCAAATGAATCTTTGAAACATGAAAATATCTTTTATGCCAAAGATTTTAATTTTTGCTTTTTGAAAACCACTTTGTAATGTTTGCAACTTGACATTTCACTTTAAAACTCTGTTTTGTTTCCTTTGTGCTTTTGAACTGAATAATGAGCTTATGTCTGTCTTTCAGGGAATGAATGGCATGGAGCTTTGGCAAAGGCGACCAGGGTTGCGAATGGAGCATTATTACAACTGAAAAAACTTGAAAATTACATTGCATTTTTTACAAAAAGATGAAATAGACAATTTTTCTTCAAAACAGAGTTTTGAAGAAAAATCATTATCAAGAATTATGATGATGAAATTTTTTCACTGCAACCTTATTTGAAGCTTCCTCATGTGCCTTCTGACCATTATTAGGCATTTTGAGACCTGATTAATAAAACCCTAGACCTAATGAGACTAAAAACCCTAAAATGACTCTTTTCCAACGATGAGACCGAATATGACTGTACATGATTTTAATGAACAGAAATAGGCCAGTAGGTACAAGACATGAGGGATATGAGTGACAAGCCCCTACCGTCATATGATCCATGCTCGTAATGGAATGAAGCTGACTGAACTGGGTGAGACACCTAAAATGAAATGCAACAAGAGAAATCTGATCTCTAACGGAGGGATGAAGATACCGACTCTAACATGATAAACAAACACAATGGGTCAAGTGGTTGCCTCTCGCTGAATGGTGGTATAACACTTCCTTCCATACTACAGCAAAAATTACCCCATTTATGGAAATTTATGGATATCATCCACCATCCATCAAATCATCTTTAAGAGAAAATTCGAAGGTTCAAGCAGTGGAAGATCACATTGAGAATCAACAAGAAGTTCTCCAACTCTTAAAGTACAACCTGAATTTGGCACAAAATCGAATGAAACAACAGGAAAATCAACATCGCAGCGAGAGAAGTTTTGATGTAGGAGACTGGGTATTTTTACGGGTACAACCATAAAAACAAATGTCCCTCAAGCAATCTAAGAAGGATAATAAATTATCGCCAAAGTACTATGGTCCTTACAAGGTTTTGCAAAATATTGGTACTATGGCATACAAATTGGAGCTTCCTGCTTCTTCACGAGTGCATCCAATTTTCCATGTTTCATGCTTAAAGAAGGTTATGGGCGAAAATATTCCAGTTCAAAAAATATTGCCAGAACTTGATGAGGAAGAAAAAATCATATTGGAACCTGAAGAGGTCATGGAAAAAAGAAATCGACAGCTACGGAATCGATCAATTTTAGAGTATCTCATCAAGTGAAAGAACTTACCCATTGAATATTCTACATGAGAGGATGAGAATTTTATACAGAAGCACCTAGAGCTACTCAAGCGTTGAGGACAACACTTTTTTTAAGAAGAGGGGCATGTTAGGTCCCTATAGTACTAGTATAGTCCCTTATTGTTGTTAATGTAACGCCCTTATTGTTATTATTGTGCCCTTAAATTATTATTGTTAGGTTGGCTAGGATTACATTGTGGCCCCACTACGATTACATTGTGGCCCCATGGAATCCTATATATAGAAAGGAGGTTTTGTAATTTTTATCATCCAAGAATTGTTCATTCATGTAATGTATTTGAGGTTACCCCCTTGAAGTGGCTTATTTCTAAGGCGTTGATATCTCTTTTCTTCTATTTTTGGAGATGGTTTCACAACACTAGTTATGATGTTTGGCTCTGCGTGAGTTGACTCCTCCACTCCATGAACCTCCTGTGTCTGATCCACATCTAGAGACTCATATTTGGGAACCAAAAGTTCCTCCTTTGCATGTAAGTCTAGCTCCCTCTCAAGCAACAACTTCATGGCTTTCTCCTCATTGAATTTTATATCTCGTTGCACCACAGTCATTCTACTATTTGGCAAATACATAGGATAATTATGGGTTGTTTTCGTGTCCCCCAAAAATATCCCAACTTCAGCAGTTGGCTCCAGATTCTTCCTAGAATTCTTGGTCACATGTACATAAACAGATGAGCCAAAAATCTTAAAGTGAATAACATCTGGTTTCTTACCAGTAAAAGCTTCTTCAGGTGTACTCATGCCAAGTACCTATGAGAACAATGGTTTTGCACATAAACCACAGTGTTGCATGCTTCCTCCCACAAATTCATTGGTAGGTACTGATCATCCAACATCGCTCGTGCAACACCCATGATCATTCTGTTCTTCCTCTCTGCAACCCCATTTTGTTGTGGGTTATAAGGCACTATGAGTTCTCTTCGAATTCCTTCTTTGCTACATAAGTCTTTGAATTTATAGAGATTTATTCTCCTCCATTGTCGCTTCATAGAGCCTTCACTTGCTTCCCTGACTCTTTCTCAACCAATGTCTTAAACTCACAGAACTTTGATAATGTTTGATCCTTCTTCTACATGAAGAAGATCCAGCATTTACGAGAAAAGTAATCAACAAAAATAACATAATACTTGTGTTTTGTTGTTGAAGCAACCGAGAATGGTCAACACACATCTGTGTGAACTCTCTCCAGGATCACCAAAGCATGGTTCTCATTTTCATGAAAGGTGGAATTTGCATACTTCCCCATGGTGAAACCCTTGTAGTGATATAACTGAGCAAGTGTTTCCATTCAAAATTCTAGTAGATATTTGCTGCATGACTTTCAAGGCTCCATGATGAATATGTCCCAATCGCGTGTGCCATAATTCGCCCTCATCCTGGCTCACCACTTTCTCTACCTTTCCCATCATTGTAGCGTAGCCTTCTACCTCCAACTTGTAGATATTATTAACTCGAATCCCTATCCTCTTGGCTTGACCCATTGTTTTATGTCATAGGAAATCTTATCCATCGCTGAAAACAACATCATAGCCTCTATCCTCCAACATCGCAACTAAGACCAAGTTTTTCTTCAGACCTGGAACATGAATAACATATTTAAATTGAAATGGTTTACCTGACTCCCTCTCAAAGGTAATGGTACCAATGCAAGTCGCACTATGTCTTCCATCGTCGCCCATCTCTATATTCATTTGGAGATCTTTCTCCTCCAAGTCACTTAAAAGCTCCTTATCTCCCATCATGTGGAAGGAAGCACCACTATCAAGATACCACACAAATCCCATTTAACCTGAAACCAAGAATACGATCAATTAGAAATCAAGTTCAAATTATGAGGCAAGGGCCTCACCAGCTGCAGCTCCAACAACCTTCTTGTTCTTCTTTTTCTGTGGGTAGTTAGTGGCGAGATGCCCATGTTCGTGATAGTGAAAACACTTCACCTTGGACAAATCCAGCTTCTTGAATTTAGACTTGGATTTTGAATGGAATTTCTTACCCTTCCCTTTCCTTGCCTTAGCATCCAAAGCATAATCCTCTTCATCATCATGCTTTGATGAAGATCCATCTCTAGTGTTCCGCCTGAACTCCTCCTGCACTAGATTCGACCAGAGTTGTTCCCAATCCGACAATTTTTCCCATCCGTTGATAGAGTCTTGATAATTGTGCCAAATCTAATGGAGTCCCAAGAGAGCCAAGCTCACCAAATCATCATCGAAAACTGTGATTCCCACACTTCCCCAGTTTATCCCGACATTGGACAAACTTTGTGAGATATTTAGGAATATTGTCGCCCTTCTCCATCTTCATCTTTCTGAGTTTATCCTTCAACACCAATTTCCTATGGTCATTGATGCTTTGGTAAAGATCCGTCAAAGCCTTCCACTTAGCAAATGGAGTAGCTTTCCCATGAAGGCTTGAGACAATATGGTCTTGTACACCTTGCAACAGAATCCTTCTCTTCTTCTCTACTTTCTTTTTCCATGTGTCAAGTAACGCAACATCCGTCGAAGTGGGCTTAGGAACATCACTGTCAATGAATTCCTTCAAGCCATTATCTTCAAGCATCACATCCATCCTATCCTTCCAGGAAATGTAGTTTGTTCTGCCCTCGAGTGAAAACTCTAGCCGCAAGCCATTGAAAGCCATTTCGATGTTTACTCAACTGTCGCACCAAAAAATTCTTGCAGCAAATTAGAATTGTTTCCACCAACAAACTTATCTACTGCTTCAAAATTTCAATCTTATTTGCTCGGGTACCATGTAGAAATTTTAATACAAATTATGTATTGCCTGGATTCTCTTGATTGCCTCCTGCACTACGCAATCCCTACTAATAAAAATCCCTAAATGAATAAGATCATCCCTTGCCTTGACTGCCCAATCCTCATTGGGATCTCCAATGTGTGTGTGATTGCATGAGTGCACCCACTAATGTCAAAAATGATATTCAAACTATCCCTTTCACCTATCTTTCAACTGGGTCTCCACTGGATCTGACATGCATGTAGTTAACAATAGTAAGTCTTTAGTTTCATGTGAGACCACTACTTATGAATTAACTAAATAATTAATTGACTGATCTCTCACTAGTGTATGTTTAGTTACAACTATAACAATAGAGTTTAACTCAGTTAACCGAGTTAAAATATTTCACAACTCACATAACTACACATCCAACTCTGTTACAACTTCGAATCACTCAGTTACAACTAAGTCCACTTGTATGTCCCACCAACCAACCACTCAACTCAAAATCCACTTAGCTAACTGATTTGCCACTTCAGTTAACTATTTTGAAGTCCTAATTGAGAATAGATTAATGTTTATTGTCCAATTATTATCAAGAGATAATAATAATCGACATGCATTCTATATTTAGACATGCGATGTATAAATAGACTTCACACATGCAACTAAAAATAGAAATTCATCTATAAATATAATTTTATCACCATTCAAAAAATAGAATCCCACTATAAATATAATTTTCACGCCATTGTAAAAGTAGACATACACCTAAAAATAGCCTGTGGGCCCCACCTAGTGTAGGTGCTTAATTTTCAGTAGCATCATCACCTTGTTGAATCTCAACAAAACTCCCTATTATTTTGGCGGGGTTTATGGGTTACACCGGAATCCCTCCTATAGGACACTGTGGAAAAAGTGTTTCCCAACTAAAAAAACCATTTTGAGGAAGTATAATACACCTCATGGGAAGGCCTAAAGGGAGAAGAGAGATAGGTATTGATACTATAGCCTGTTAACCCTAGATAAAGTCTAATTATCAATGTGCCTCATGCACTTTCCAGGTTTAGGAAACCCTTGTTTCCTTCTTTGAGATGTTCACCTCCTTTATGTGACATCCTTGCGTAACTTTAGGGAAGAATATTGTTGAGGTTTGGGCTAGACGGATCCGAAGGAAAGTTTCCCTTGGAGCTGTGGTGGATTTCAGGTGGTATTTATCCACATCTTTGACATACATCAATAAATAAGCTCTGTCCTATTCCTGATGTCGTGATATTTAATGTTTTTTATACATGTTAATGATCTTGTAATAGTTGATTTCATGTTATTTTCTATAAGCTTATATGATCTAACCACTCACATCTAGGACATATATGTTGTTACAACTAGTCTATGTGATTTTTCTTGAATGAGTTGTAGGTTTTGAAATATGTGGAGAACTAGAGGGTTTGAACTTTGCGGGAATGACCTCAAACATAGGACATACGAGTAAGGTCATCTCTCCCAAGTTTACTAGTTTAAGCGTTAGGACTTGCAGTTTTATTTCTTCTTATTGTTGTATGCCTTCCGCTTTGTTGGGGTTCTCAACCCATACCCTAGGGTAGTTTATGCCGTAACAAAATTGGTGAATCTTCTAGGCATTATATCAATGTAATTCCTAGTTCGTGTTGTTTTATCTAGATTTGGGTTCCCTGATTGGTCTGATCACTTTCCCAGTATTATTGGTTCTTTATCCATCTAGGAAAAAATCCTGATCTTCTGGATTAGGCTTGGATATTTTTATTTTTTCTTTGCTTCCTATTTTATACACATTTTATAGTGCACACAGTCGTGTATATACACATTTTGGTCTATAGAAACACACGTATATGCGGGTTTCCTTAGACACAATTGCATATACATGTTGGTTGTTCACTGCCAATCTGCGTATGGTCATTTTCAAATGAAAAATTTATTTTTGGAGTCCAATAAGTTATTTTTGCCTATTCTTGGCCACTTATTTAGAACCTTTCATGTGCATGGATAGTGTTTCTCTCTGATGTGTATCAATTTCTCTCTTTATTTCTTGAAAACCTAGTCAACCTAAGGTTTACCTTTCTTGGTGAAGTTTTAGTTTTGGCTTTTGCACCAGGACTTCTTTCTGAGGTTCTTGGTTGTTTTGACATTTTAGAGCAGTGAGTTTGTGTCGGTTTGCTCATGCCTGGCCTGGTCATTGCTTCAATTTTTGGTTTTTGGCTTGTTGCCTTGCTTGGTTTTCTTGGTTTCTTGAGATGAGTTTTTTCTAGAAAATGTTGAATTGTCTTCTTGGTTTCTTGAAGTTTCTCGGACTGCTGGAGTTTTATATTATTGTTCAAATAATTTTCTTGAGTTAGTTACTTCATTCCATTTGTTAAGTCCCGTCATGAAAGTGACATGGTTGGCTTAAGGAATTTGAGGTCTCTTGTCGGCTCAATTTTCTGATTTGAAGTCTTTGGTAGTTTGTGCTTTCTCAAAGAGATTTTGATGCTTCCTTAAAAAGAAAAAGGCTAAGAAAAAATTGTTGTTTTTCCTTTGATTTTTCTTTTGGTTCTTTTTTTATGGTTTTTCATCAGTTTTGTAGCAAGTTTTAAGTTTGTCATTTTGGTCTGGATTGCTTGCTTTTGAGGGAAGTTCTTGAGTGAATTTGTATCTTCTTGTATCAAGTTGTTTTTAGCATTTTGGTTGAAGGTATTTATTTTTTTGAGCTTGTCTTTGATTTTGTGTCAAAGTTCTTAGATTGTTGAATCTTAGGGACATTTTTGTAGAGAGTTCTGTTTGCTCCTAGATTGCCATAGCCTTGTAATTTTTTTAGTCTATATAAAATCTCATACTAATTAAAATTAGCTAATCGAACAATTCATCGATTGAGGAGGATTCGTGGGCTTTCTCTTGCAAGTGTTGAGCCTTATTCTAGAAGACATAGGAGCAATTATGCTTTTGATTTCCAACCAATAGTAGCAAACTCATCGGAGAGTGATCCTCCACTTGGGACTATTGTTTCTCAGGGTAGTCCTAGTGCTAGTCGTGATTTGGAAAGGAGTACTCCACTCATTTCTCAGGTCCTTTTTCTGGCAGAAGAATTTGAGGTTGAAGAAATTCCAGGACCTCTAGTTACTCCTTCCTCTTCTCTTCCAGCTAGTTTTCTGGATGTTCTATTATACGTTGGGCCTCTGTCTCATAGACTGGCTAGCCCTCATATTTCTCCTTATTTTCTTTCGATGGCCACAGCTGGGAACATAGATTCGTCTATGAGTACTTAGAGTGTGCATACTCCTCTTTCGGTAGAGGGAGGAGGTACCAATTCTATTTCAACCATCACTCCTACTGCTGCAATTTTTGGCTCTACTTCCATTCCATCTACGAGTGGGGGCACCCAATATTTTTCTTCCCATACTTGTTCCTTTTCATTTGGGATGCCTTATATTGCAATTCCTTCAGTTTCTTTAACTGATGCATTTGTTTTATCCATGCCCATGCCTTTTATGGCTAGTGGGTCAGCTTATTTTCATGGTTTTCCCTTTGGAATTGCTCATATCCCTCATTCTAACTCTTCCTTAGGATCTTTTCCTTTCTCCGCATAAGGTAAAGGTTTAAATCCTTTTCTAGGAGGTGAAAGCTCTAATGATTTTCAAGGCTAGAACCCTACTTTTAGTGGGTTGGGAACTAGGGATCAGTTCATGTATGGTTAGCTGGGGAATGTTCCTTTCTCCTTCATAAGTTCTTCTTAGGGTTTCTCTCCTTTCGCCAATGCATGGAATCCTTACCAAGGGGTTTCATCTTCATTTAATACTTTGATTGGGGGGAACATTATTGTTTATGGTAACCCTGCAGTGGGAGGAGGTACTACTTCAAGCTCTTCTGGGCCAAAAGGTTTTTCTTCTGGTCCATATTTTTCTACAAACAATCTGTGGAAACCTGGTGCCTCAACAAATCTAGGTTATTATTTTCATAATGTTGGGAATCCTTCCCTTGGTGGATGGAATCCTCAGGGTCCTCCACGCTTACCATTTCTAGAAACCTTAAATTTTCCATATTTATCAAAGTTGACTAATGATCCTATCTTATATAGCCCAGGTTGGCCTCCGATCCCTACTAGACTTCCATTAGATATTCTGAAATTTGGAGGGAAGAATGGTGAGGATCTAGCTGACCATGTTACCACTTTCCATTTATGGTGTTCATCGAACTCCCTCATTGATGATTCGATAAGGATGAGGTTATTTCAACGCAACCTAACTGGAAACGTTGCTAAATGGTATATTGAGCTTACTGGAAAAAAATTTCTTCATTTGGTAAGTTGGTTACCATGTTTTTGAACCATTTTCAGTTGCATGTTCGTTATGATGTTGGGACTGAGCTTATGGCCAATTTCTAGCAGGATAAGGCAACATGCATTTCTAATCATATTCAAGAACGAAGGAGAAGTAAGAGGCTCATTAAACCCTATATTCCTAATGAATTCCTTCTCGAATGGTTCCTCGAATCCTTATAGCCAGAAATCTCAAAGGGTGTATCTCTATCTGGGATATTCATTGAGGAGCAAGCTATCTTTAAAGCCCAGCAGTTGGAACTGATCTATTCTTAGTATGGGATTCTTAACAAGATCTTTCTTGATGCTCCTCATTCCAAAATAGATTTATCCAAACCAAATCCAGGTCCCCATGCTGACGAGCTTGTCGGTTCGATTGATAGTAGCATGGATAACCTTTTGAATCAATTGCAACAGTCGTCTGTGCAATCTCCTCCTTCTATTCAGGCTATGCCGCCAGTGTCTACTCCTTCCCAGTGCTTAATTATTAATGTGATTCAATCTTCTAACCCCAAATAAATCAAGAATATGATGGGAAGAGGAAGGGATGGAACAACAAGAATAAAGATAAGGTTGGGAAGGGTAATGCAAATAAATTCAATGAGAATGTTGGAGAGGGTAAGAGAGAGTCGAAGAAGAAAGTCAAGTTTCCTTGCAAGTTATGCACTGGATACCATCTCAATCATCTCTACCCTAAGATTTAGGATGCTCAACAGGGTTCCTATATTTCCCAGTCTACCTTAACTAACCTTTTCCCCCAAGGGCATCAAATGATTGCTGGAGCGAATGCAAATACTAGAGCTACCATAGGGGGCGACCAGGAAGGGGAAAATTCTTTAAATGTATATATGGTGAGTGCCCATGTTGATGTTGCCACAACATCACATGATTATGGTGAATCTGAATTTTCGAAGGCTAAGATCACTCCTGATACTTATGAGCCACTCCATATTGAGAGGCCCATAGTTGAGCCCATACCTCGCATGACTAAAGGTTCTACTAAACATTCGAAAATCAACCCTAATGCCAAGGCATCCCAAAACTACTCCATTTTAGAAGATCTGGCTCAGAGTCCTTATGTTATGTATGCGTTGGAGGTACTCCAGTCGTGCCCAACACAAAGGAGTGCACTTATCACTGTGATCGCGGAGATAGATCTAAAGAACTCTCTTATGATCACATTTGATATTTGAAATATTAAGAAGAGAATTCCTCATCATATGGAATCTAAGATCAAATCTACATATCAGAAAATCAATATTATTCAAATGGTAGTCGATGAGGGTGCTTCCACATGTGTCATTTTTATGTTGTGTTGGAAAGCTATTGGATCTCGTCAAGTCATTCCTTCACCTAATCTCCTCACTGCATTTGATGGTAATTCTCACAGACCACATCGAATTGGTCTGACTTTGACCATTTGTGTTGGGGGTAAAGTTTTCAATATCGAAGTAGAAATAGTTGATGCCAATTTGGACTACAACCTTCTATTGGGGAAAAATTGGATTTATGAGATGGATGGCATTGCTTCATCATTATTTCGCATCCTGTGTTTTCCCCATGAAGGGAGGATTGTTACTGTTGATTAGATAGACTATTCTCTGATAGATTCTAATGCATATTCAGACTCTATTTTTCCCTTGGTGAATGATGCCAAGCAACCTGTGGATAATTTAGGAGTCGGTATGTATACCTCTTTGATTGGTACCTTTGATCTTTCGCCTCCTTATGTTCATATCAATTTTATTTCATCCTCCATGGTTCCTACTCAAAGAGAGTTCTTCCGAACTCATTATTTTTCAAACTCTTGGACCTTACCTTCTCCTACCACCACATTAGAAGAAGGTCAAGTGGGTGGAATGACATACCCTATATCTACAACAAATATTTCTTATGAGTCTATTTTTGACTTTGCATATTACAATCCAGATTATCTTTCACCAGAGGATTTGGATAGAGATGTGGCTCTGGATTGTACATTTAACTCATCTTCTGCTCAGGACTTCCTCGATACTGTTCTACCATCTGAGGATGAAATCCTTGAGGTAATGTCTGATGTGAAAATACTGTGGGATGATTTGAATCATGGGTCATATTTTGTACCTGATTTCCATGAGGTTGAGTCAACATTATCTAGCCCTGTGTCTACTGGTCTTGTTCACCCGGTCCTGAACCCTTTGGCTAAAGGGAACATGGCTGTCATTTCAGAGACAATTCCGGTGAACATTTATAGGAATCCCAATGTTATAGATAATGGTTTCATTGGAGCTAAATGTTCCCCTGAAGAGATTCAAATTTATACCGATCTCTTTCAATAATTTCGTGATGTGTTCACTTGGTCTTATGTGGAAATGATTTGAATTGACCCATCTATTGTCCAGAATGAGATAAATACTTACAAGAATGCTAAGCCTATAAAAAAAAAAAATTCATCCGGTTAACCCTACAAAAGCTGCAACTATCAAGGCTGAGGTTGAGAAGATGCTTAAGGTGGGTTTCATATACCCCGTTCCTTTGACTGAATGGATTTCAAATCTAGTTCGTATGGACAAGAAGCAAGGAATGATCCATGCTTGCATTAACTTCCAAGATCTGAATAAGGCATGTCCGAAAGATAACTACCCCACACCATTTATTGATCATATTATTGATGACTGTGCGGGGAATTAGATTTTATCCTTCATGGATGATTTCTCGATATATAATCAGATTACCATCCATCATAAATATCAGCATAAGACTTCTTTTATTCGCCCTAGGGGTAAGTTTGCATACAAGAAGATGCCTTTTGGTCTTAAAAATGTTGGAGCTACTTTCCAGTGGGCCATGTCTTATGCTTTCCATGATATCAAGCATATCATCGAAGCTTATTTGGATGATTTGGTCACTCATTCTCGAAAAAGAATTGATCATCCTTCTCATTTTCGACAAATTTTCAAAAGATGTCAGCATTAAAAAAATTGGTTGAATCCGAATAAGTGAATTTTATCCATCTCATCCAGTCAATTGTTGGGATTCATAGTGTCTAATGAAGGGATTCAGGTAGATCCCTTCAAGGTTGAGGCAATACTTTAGTTTCCTCCCCCATATTCTATTTTTCAGCTTCAAAGTATTCAAGGAAAAGCCAATTTCTTAAGGAGATTCATCGTTAAATATTCTGAGGTTACGAAAGGCTTTATGAGATTCTTGAAGAAAGGAATTCCATTCATGTGGGATGACTTCACTCAATGCTTGTTTGATGCTTTGAAAAATTCATTGAAATCTGCTCCTTTATTGACTCCACTTGATTATAGAAGAGACTTCCTTTTGTATCTAGCCATGGAATAATCTACTATAGGTATGGTTATGGTTCAGGAGGATGATGCTCTTTGTGAGCATGTTATTTATTATGTAAGTCGAGGCTTGGTAGGTCCTGAACTGCGATATTCTCCCATTGAGAAGTTAGAATTGGCAGTCGTCCATGTTTTCCAATGACTTAGGCATTACATTATGCTTCGAAAAACTTATGTTTTGGTAGCTATCAATCCATTTCAATTTTTTCTTAGTAGGCGAGTGATTGGGGGGAAATACAATAGATGGATTGTTATTCTACAAGAATTTGATCTCGAGTTCGTGTCTGCCAAATCCAAGAAATTGTTGGTATTTGCGGAGTTGATTTATGAGTTTCCTTGTGGAGAAGAGATTATTTATGAGGAGCCATTCACTGATGAACATATTTTCCTCATTTATTGACAATATCCTTGGTATGGATATCTTATTGTTTATCTCCAGGCTTCAAAGTTTTCCCTGGATTTTTTGAAGGATGAGCGTAGAAAATTGTGTCACTTGGCGAAATGTTATCTTATCATCGGTGACACTTTGTATCATTGTGGGCTTGATTAAATCCTTAGACGTTGCTTAACTCTCGTAGAAGATGAGGTTGTGGTGAATTATTGCCACATTGGAGGTTGTGGTGGTCATTTATCTGGGCTTGGTACAACTAAAAATATTTTGCGTGCCAGATATTTTTGGCCCTCGATTTTCAAAGATTGTGTTGAAGCGGTCAAAAAATGTCATCCTTGTCAAGTTTATACTTAGAATATGCACGCACAACCAGCTCTGATCTTCCCTATTATCACTTTTAGTCTGTTCACTAAGTGGGGAATTGATTTTATTACTTGTAACCCACCTTTAGCAAAGGGTCATAAGTACATTATTGTAGTGGTGGAGTACTTTACGAAGTGGGCCAAGGCTATGCCTACTTTATTGAATGATGTTGAAACAACAACCCTATTTATGTTCAACTAAGTCATTTCTTACTTTGGTATTCCAAAATTTATTGTCACTGACCATGGTAGTCATTTCCAGAATTCCATGATGGCTGAATTGGCTCTGAAATTAGGTTTCCAGCAGGAGCATTCATCTTCATATTATGCACAGGCCAATGGGTAGGTGGAAGCCGTGAATAAATCCTTGAAGGTTATCTTGCAAAGGAAAATCAATAAAGCTAGGTCCAATTGGAATGTCATGTTGTATCCTACACTTTGGGCATAGCGGATGTCAGTTAAGACTACAACCGGGTTCACTCCTTTCCAACTGGTTTATGGATAAGAATCAATATTTCCTATTGAGTGTGAGATTCCTTCCTTTTAGCTAGATGTTGAGCTTCTTCCCAACACCTCAAGTCTCGAAGAATGCCTTGTTTATCTGGAACATCTCTAGCTATGAGCAACCTCGAGATGCAGGTATGATTAATGAGGTCCATAAGAAAAGAGTGAGGGTTCAGTATGATAAAGCTATAAAACCTAGGGTTTTCCCTAAAGGTGACCTTGTTTTGGTCTATGATCAAGATAAGGATTCTTTGGGTGCAGGGAAATTTAAATACATGTGGTATGACCCTTTCATCATCAAAAGAGTCCTTAAAAAGGGAGCTTATGATTTGGTTGACTTTGACAGAAACGATCTGGCGGAGCCTAGAAATGGGCTCTATCTTAAGAAGTATGCCTAGGCTTCTGCCTAGTATTTGCTTTGGTTGTATATATTGTATTTTTTGTACATATATGTCTATCTATTTTGTGGTGACGTTGATATTTTTGATCTGTCTTGGAAGGTGTCTATGGATGATATGATTCATTTTTTATTTTCCGATGGTGCTAGTAGACATACCCAAAATCTTGCTTCCACGGCTTGGGTAATCTACTATCAATTCGGTCAGTTGTTAGTCTCAAGGGGTGTATGTATTGGTCTTGATTCGAACAATGTGGTAGAATATACTACTGTGATCAATCTACTTTCTGAGGCAATGTATCTTGGTATTGGTTCGTTAGTAGTGTACTTGGACTCGCAACTGATGGTTTCACATTTGAATAACATCTATCAGGTTAGACATCCATATTTATATCGTTTATTTCTGAGAGTGTTTTTGTTGCAAAGGTCATTTAATTATGTTACATACATTCACATTCCATCATCAAAAAATGCATTTTCTGATTCATTAGCTAATCAAGAAATCAATTGGCATATAAATCATTCATCACATTAAATATCAAAAATCATCATAAAATAATAATCAGTTGATCGCTTCGGCCAGTGGGGGTAGCACACTTTGACTCTGATCATAAAATAATCATGGTATATATGGGATAGTCACATCATAAAACTTCTATATATTGATAAGAGTCATATGTTAAAAAATATGCAAAAATTGGACAATTATTTCCTACAAAATTAGGGCTTATTCCCGATCATTTCCATCATCAAAAAGATCAATTCATCCAGTCATCATAAAAGGTATATGTCTGTGGTCCTTGCCCTAGATAGGAATAATGGAAAAACACTATGGCAGTAGCCACACAATGGAATATTCTCACCCAATCACATGGAACACAAACCACACGTCTCTGAATAGCCTTAGGGAGGTCTTCTACTATAGCCATAGGGATCTGGCGGGTAAAACCCTCCAAGTTCCTTTGTATGGCATGGAGGACTCTCCTAGGGTCTTCTACGACATTCTCTACCTCTCTTCTGTGGCGTATGTCCCTTGGTAGACCCTCAGGTATAATTGGGCCAACATCTGTAACATGATCAATATTTTGTAAGTAATTTGTCTGATCAATTTTTTTTTTTCATTTTCATATTTTTATCGAAAACCAAAGAATAAAATAATAAAAAAATCATTTAAATGTGATCTTACCAATTACTCCCCATGAATATCTAGGTGGAAAGGTAAGATCTAGAGTTTCCTTGAAGTCTATACGTGCATAGGGATAACCCTCTATGGTGATCACGTGATATCCCCACCATATGCATAATTCATCATCCTAGGTAGTCCTAGGGACCTTTCCATCCCCTATTATTTTCATCAGGTCAACCCATCGCGCTATACATGAATCCTTTGGGCTACTAATGGTCAATATCACTTTGGGTCGAAGCCTAGGTATTCTCTTGAAGAAGAACATTGTACACAATATGGTCCCATATCTGAAATTTTTAGTTTTATTCTTTCGAATAGAACTCACTTGTTTCTTCAAGTTGGTCAACAATGTAGTGCACCAATCATATAGAGTAGTTAGGCAATCAGTTTCCAAACTCATGTTTTCATGTGATTCCTGGTGTAATGAAGTTGAATCGGCAACTCAGAATATGGTGAAAAGAAGGATTTTCATGTGTAATCCTTGTACATCTCTAATTGGGATCTGGGTCCCAACCTCCTGAGTATCCTCTCATAAATATAGTCGGCTGTAGTCATCTTCATTTAGCCCTCTTGGTGCCTTGCCCTAAAAATTCACCTACTCTCCTCTTCAATAAAGCTCAGTAATGAAATATATGTCTTAGATTTCAATTCTAAAAGGCATTTGATCGATCACAAAGGCATATTCCTCTGGGTCCCTGTAATTAACAAGAATCTCTATCAATTTGGTATTTTTTTCATATTGAGCATTTTGAAAAATTTGAGCAGTCTGCATCCTCGGAGCACATGCAAGGACAATTCATCCTCACTTACGTCATTATCAATTGCACTATGCTCCCTATCTCTACAACTGATGGCCATCTTGATTCAATTCAACAATTCATCCATTATATTTTTATTTTGAAAAATTACTCTGTGCATACATGGGTTTCATTTTCACATAGTTGCATCTATACACAACTTGGATATTTTCAACCCGTGTATATGCAGAGGGTTAATCCAAAAAAAATAATTCCTATGGTGAAATTGACTTTAAAATACTTGAATTGATAAATAAAATTATTACTAAGATGTTTGAGAGGATTACCTGGAAAATTTGAGTTGATTCGACTAAGAATTGGTCTGGATTGAAGTTTGGGGGTTTTTACTCCAAAGCATTTTC
The DNA here is from genome assembly GCA_034641835.2 of Pinus albicaulis. Classification (NCBI taxonomy): domain Eukaryota; kingdom Viridiplantae; phylum Streptophyta; class Pinopsida; order Pinales; family Pinaceae; genus Pinus; species Pinus albicaulis. The sequence goes on along the minus strand of CM076578.1, from coordinate 1,402,444,100 downwards.
TCAATTTCACCATTGCATAAATGACCAAATGTGAGTTCAAAGCGTCTATTTATGCCCATATTTCAAAAAAAATAAAAACCCACTTATATAAAGTTTTGTTTTTTACTTTTTTTAATTTGTCGAAGACTTTATGACCTTTTGGCTTGTAAGTGTTGGGATAGTTTGTTTTCGGGACCATTTTATGATTTCAAGATGATTTTTACCTCTTCGATTCCATGACCACTAACCTATCATGGAAGGTATTTTTTTTTCAGAACTGGCATATAGGTTAAGGAAATTCACTTTCTGTTGCACTCATGCATTCTAGCCTCCATACTGAAATCTTGCCATAGGGTCGACCCAATCATGTTATCATTAGTAAACCATTTTCACTCGTCAATTTAAAAAATCATGATATGATGGTAGAGCCATCCTTCACATGGGCTTCCTAGTTAGATCCTCACTAGCATATGTCGCCCATGCTGCAAATTGTGTAGGCTCGGAAGTCCTATTTAGTCTCGCCATGACTTGTGCGACGAAGCTTCATTCTTCTTCTTTGCTATATTTCTGGCTTTATACCCTAGAGGCTCCCTTTTGTTGATTTGTTTTGCTGCATTGAATATTTACCATTTGTATATCTTTTCCTTAAGCTAACTTCTCTTGGACTCGTGTATAAGCCAACTTTTTGACCATGTCCTTATGTAAAGTTAGACTCACAATCACTTAGCGTCTACAACTTGACACCCTTTCCCTTGGACAGAACATTCCTCTAAGTGTCATATGCCGGTTTTGCCACCTTGCATTGAGCATAGGATTATTCCTATCCCATGAACTAGTGCACCTGTTTACCGAAACTCGTTCTATCCACTATATTTTAGGCATTATTTTATTCTTTTTTAGGCTTTCAATATTGAAAACACAAAAGAATAAAATATCTAAAAAAGAGCAGGAATGGAACATTACTTCCATATTTTATGGAAGCTAAGAGTCATTTTTTTCATCCTTGAACAAAGCACAAAAAATCTAAGTCTTTTCTCCATTGGGATGGGATTTAATTTGACTTAGGAGAGCCATAGCCCTGTTATTGAGTCATTATTCCTCCCGTTGGTTATCTCTTCCAATCATATGAAGGTTTTTTCATGCCTCTTGCATGAAAATATTATATAAATTTATCATATGCTACCATAGTCACATTGAGTCATGCTTTTATTCAAGGGAAGTAAACCTGAGTCGGCATTTTTGTGGTGTCCCTTGAATCATTTTTCAGAAGACCATCCCAGTTTGTTAGAGTCTTTTTCTATCACATCATCTATTTGGTCCTTTTCTCATGCTGGTTTGAGAAGGTCTCCAAGGGTAAACATACAGCCGCACTTGTAATATTCCCAAATGGGAAAAGCATGAATATATCTCATAATAATGGAAATAGAAGAAAGTATTAACACATTACATGTGATCCAAATGATATTTTCATGTTATTATGTATAACAACAATAAATAAGTACAATATCTTGGGGAGCAAGCCCCTCAAGATAGGAAAAAGAAGCCTCCAATGCAAAAATTCACCCAAAAACAAGTAATACACTACTACACAAAGTACTGAAGCAAGCACAACGCATTTTTAATGACTAATAATACAGCTGGGACATATAAATAAATGGATCTGAAAAGATAATCCACATACAAGGCAAAAAATGGAGATCTATGCTCCCATACACTTTTCCTAGACAACCCCAGAAGGGTTTCTGGAAATACACAAATATAAATGGTGGATCTAAAGCCCTAGGGCTAAATATGCACTGCAAATAAAGCACATAAAATGAGGTGGCTGAATCTGATATAGATCTAAACTAAATCCTCCAAAATAACCCTCTTAATGAAGGGTTGATCCCTTCAATGGAAAGCAAACACTCCAAATGGAGCACTAAACTTGCACCTGCAACATCTCACTAAAATAACATAGATCTGAACTGTAACTATGTTGTAGGGGATAAAATAAACTTGGATTGATGCCAAATATGTCAAGTAATCCCAAGGGCTCCTTTATTGGCCTCCCAATGGAAGGAAACCTTCCACCACTGCAAACTAGCTCAGAAAACACCCAATAAGATCTTCCACTGCTACACCCTGAAACTCAACACATCTCTCAATAGAAATTACACTGTACCACAAGACTAAAGCTTAGTCTGAAACTTGAATTTGGAAATGTAGTGCAAAGCTATTCCAAGAGTCCTCTCAAGGATAGAGGTGGGATTCCTAATTAGGAACACCCGGTGCTAAACAACACTGAAATCTTAGATAAACCACTAAAGAAAGCTTATATTTCTAAATAGAACATATAATAAAAAACATAACATATCATAACATGAATAATATGGCTTCCATCCTCTTCCTTTTATACTAAATGAGCTTCCAAACCCTGAGCCCCATCCATTAATGACACTACTTCCATGCAATGTGTTTCGTTGTCCCTCATTGAATGCCACTCCTCCATGACATCATTGTTGATTTGGTCAAAGTTGACCCAGTCCACATGCTCTAGCCCCTGTTCACACCTTAGGGTGATTTATTAAGCTATAAAGATGATCCACTTTCACACGAGAAGTGGTTTTATTCATAATAAAGAGATTTAAGGGTCTCCCTACCCAATTATTCATCAAACAAGAATGTTAGGTCCCTATATCACTAGTATAGTCCCTTATTATTGTTAGTGTAACCCCCTTATTGTTATTATTGTACCCTTGTAACCCCCATTTTGTTATTATTGTGCCCTTAAATTATTATTGTTAGGTCGGCTAGGATTACATTGTGGCCCACTAGGATTACAATATGGCCCCATGGACTCCTATATATAGAAAGGAGGTTTTGTAAATTGTATCATCCAAGAATTGTTCATTTATGTAATGTATTGGAGGTTTCCCCCTCGAAGTGGCTCATTTCTAAGGCGTTGATATCTCTTTTCTTCTCTTTTTGGAGCTGGCTACACAACATTTGGTATCAGAGGCTTTGGATTCTAGGGTTTCGCTGCTCCAAACAGGTCATCGTGGCATTTTCGCTATAACTTTTTTTCTACGAAGTTTCAGAAGCTGAAATTTTTAGGGTGCGAAGCCGAAATCCTGAGGAAGATTTTCTAAAAATTTCAGAGCTTGGTTCGCAATATTTTCGGAGATATGATCTGTGGAAGTTAGGTCTTTTTTTAGGCTCCTAAACAGGTCATCGTGGCATTTGCGCTATAAAAAAATTTCTACGAAGGTTCAGAATCTGAAATTCATATGGTGCGAAGCTGAAATCCTGAAGAAAGTCTTCAAAAAATTTCAGAGCTTGGTTCGCAATATTTTTGGAGATATGATCTGTGGAAGGTAGTGCTTTTTCAGGCTCCTGAATTTCATCTCAAAGAGGTGATCGTGGGAAAATTTCAATAACTCTCTCTCTGGGCATCGGATTGGAGTTCCGTAAAAATTGGTTGTAATCACATAGACTTCGGTTTCTTGGATATCAATTTTAGAGACAAAGGACAAAACAGTGACATGTGGCAAGTCGTACAAGTTCGCTCTACTGAACCAGTCCATAATTAGGTCATTGTGGGAGATTGGACACAACTTTGTCTTGGAGAATCCAAATCAGGTCAGACCTGTGGCATTCAAAATATAATTCATAGGGCTACTTCAATGTTGAATTTCAGATATATAAGAGCCGCAAGCACAGAGATAATACAATTTCAATATCGAGCTCCTCAAAAGCAAGTAAAAGGTGTGTATTTGTTTTCCGAATTGCATAAGTCTTGTTTGAAGAATCAAGTTGAATTGATTGCAAGGGCATATTGTAGAATAGATATCAGTATTGGATTATAAAATGGCCCAAAAAAATAATTCAACACCCATTAAGCCTTTGGAAAGCTCTACTATGACTCATGAAGACGAAGAATTGCAACATGATCTATCAAAATTACAAGAGCAAGTGCAACAAATTTCACTCTCGCAAAGAGCAACAAAAAATGAAATGGAAGTTTTGAAGAAAGGCATGGAAGCTAAGTTGGATGGCATGCAAGCTAAGATGGATGGCGTGGAAGCTAAGATGGATGGCATGGAGGCTGGCATGGAATCTAAGATGGATGACATGGAAGATAAGATCGATGAGAAAATGGAAAACATGAAGAATTTTCTAAAAGCAGACATGGAAGGTTTGACAAAGTTGATACAAGAAAGGTTTCCTAATGGTGAAAAGATAGTAGAAGAACCTCATGATGAGAACAAAATAAATGTTAATTGTGATTTCATAAACTCTAATGTTGGCGGGAAGAACCACCATATTCCAAAGATGGATATAAGGAAGTTTGATGGAAAGGATCCTGTAACATGGATACTACAGATGGAGAAATATTTTGATCTCCATAACGTGCAAAACACACAAAAGGTACGCATTGCAACTTTACATTTAGAACAAAATACATTTGTATGGTATCGATGGCTTTGCTCCCGTAAAAAAATTGTCACTTGGTCAATTTTTACGGAGGAAATGATAGCATATTATGAGGATACAAAGAGCAACACCTTCTTTAGCCAATTGATAAATCTCAAACAAAAGGGTTTAGTGGGGCAACACATTGAGGACTTCCAAAAATTGAATATAAGGGTAACCGATATTCCAGAGGAACACAGGATTGATCTCTTCATAGGTACTCTAAAGGATAACATCCAACATGAAGTTCGTGTTTTGGAACCTGATTCATTGGAGAAGGCATTAAGGTTGGCAAGAAAAGTTGAATGTAAAATTATGGCGACAAGGAAACCTACCACTCAATTCTATAAAGAAGGAAGTGTTGCTATGCCTAGATTTCCATAACCTACAAGGTTGACACCACAACAATTGGAAGAAAAAAGAGCAAAAGGGCTTTGCTACAGTTGTGATAGAAAATACACTAAAGGTCATGAGTGTGCTGAAAAGAAATTATTTTACATAGATTGTGAAGAAGAAGAAGAAAATGAACAAGAAGAGGATACACACCAGGAACTAGCCATAGAAGAGGAAGAAGTGAATTCGACCATATCATGTAATGCACTGGCAAGAATTACCACTCCTCAAACTCTCAATATAGCAGGACAGATCAAGAAGAAAAAGGTAATAGTGTTGATTGATTCAGGTAGCACCCATAATTTTATTGATTGTAAGGTAGCCAAGGAACTAGGATTATATTGTGGCCCCATGGCTCCTATATATAGAAGGAGGTTTTGGTCATTTGTATCATCGAAGAATTGTTCATTCATGTAATGTATTGGAGGTTTCCCCCTCAAAGTGGATTATTTCTAAGGCATTGATATCTCTTTTCTTCTATTTTTGGAGTTGGTTTCACAACATTTGGTATCATAGCTTTGCGATTCTAGGGTTTCACTGCTCCAAACAGGTCATCTTGGAATTTTCGCCATAATTTTTTTCTACAAAGGCTCAGAAGATGAAATTTTTAGAGTGCGAAGCCGAAATCTAAAGGAACTTCTTTGAAAAATTTCAGAGCTTGGTTCATAATATTTTTGGAGATATGATCTGTGGAAGTTAGGTATTTTTGTAGGCTCCTGAATTTAACGTAAACAGGTCATCGTGGAATTTTCCCTATAATTTTTTTTCTATGAAGGTTAAGAATCTAAAATTTTTAGAGTGAGAATCTGAAATCGTGAGGAACATTGTCGAAAAATTTTAGAGCTTGGTGCGCAATATTTTTGGAGATATGGTCTGTTGAATTTAGGGGATTTTCATGCTCCTGAATTTCATCTCAAAGAGGTGATCGTGGGAAAATCTTCATAGCTCTCTCTCTGAGCATCGGATTGGAATTCCGTAAAAATTGGCTGCAAGTACACAAAATATAGTTTCCTTTCAATGAATTTTAGAGTTGAAGGAGGAAACAGTGACACGTGGCAAGTCGTATAATTTTTCTCTACTGAACCAATCCATAATTAGGTCATCGTAGGAGATTGGGCACAAATTTGTCTTAAAGAATTAAAATTAGGTCAGACCTGTGGAATTCTAAAGAGAATTCAGAGGACTACCATAGTGCCAAATTTTAGCTATTGAATATCTAAAATCACAAAGGTAATTCATTTTCAATATCAAGCTCCTCAAAATCAAGAAAAAGGTGTGTATTTGGTTTTTAAAATTGCATAACGTTTGTTTGAAAAAAAAAGCTTGAAGTGATTCCAAGGGCATATTTTAGAATTTTTATCATATTGGGTTCTCTAATGCCTCCAAAAAATAATTCCATACCCATTAAGCCCTCAAAAATCTATACTATGATGCATGAAGAGGAAGAATTGCAGTATGAGATATCAAAATTACGGTACCAAGTGCAACAAATTTCGATATTACAAAGAGCAACTGAAGATGACATAGATGGTTTAAAAGCATAAACGAAGGCTAAGTTGGATGGTTTGAAGGATCAAATAATAGCTAATATGAATGATAAATTAGTGGAAGATCACATCGAGCATCAACAACAAGTTCTCCAACTCTCAAAGGATAACCTAACTTTGGTGCAGAATCTAATGAAACAACAGGAAGATCAACATCACATCGAAAGAATTTATGAAGTAGACATAGAAACAAGGACTCGACAAGTATGATCAATTTCAGAGTATCTTAGCAAATGGAAGAAATTTACTGTAGAAGATTCCACATGAGAGGATGAGAATTTTATACAGAAGCATCAAGAAATAATCAAGCGTTGAGGACAACACTTGCTTGAAGGAGAGGGGCATGTTAAGTCCCTATATTAATAGTGTAGTACCTTATTATGTTAGTGTAGCCCCCATTATTGTTATTGTTATACCCCTGTAACCCCCATATTTTTATTATTGTGCCCTTACATTATGATTGTTAGGTCGGCTAGGATTACATTGTGGCCCCACTAGGATTATATTATGGCCCCATGAACTCCAATATATAGAAGGAGGTTTTGGTCATTTTTATCATCGAATAATTGTTCATTCATGTAATGTATTGGAGGTTGACCCCTCGAAGTGGCTTATTTCTAAGGTGTTGATATCTCTTTTATTCTATTTTTGGAGTTGTTTTCACAACAAGAAAAATATTTGATTATCTTCCAATCAGGGGGTATCCCTGGTGGAATGCCTCCATGTAATGAAAAATTAAGGCCTAGAGCAGGCTGGATATGTGAGTGGAATGATTTTTCCCTTCCCTCACTACGCAAATCATCCTCCTCCCTCTGTTCATAAACCTCTTGAAAAGGATGGGTGTATAGGCTTTCAATCATTTGGTGCTGGCCCTCCTTCTCATCTTCTCCTACCTTCTGCAAGATATCATAGTCTAAGGTGTTTTCTTCAAATGTGTTCAACCCATTTACACACAACATCTCCTTGGTCTCAAGATTCTTGATCACAAAAGGATGATCTATCATAGTGTGTGTCCCCAAGACTGTATTCAATGTTGGAAAACACTTCCTCCATTGATTTGTCTCATTTCCTATCAACATAGATACATGCTGCTCATGATATTTATGTTGAGATTCAACAAGATGATGAGCTTAGTGAAAAAAGTCGCCTTCACTAAGTGGGCCTGTAGGCTATTTTTGGCACAAAGTCTATTTTTAGACTATGTATATTTTTAGACATGTCGATCATATTCTATGAGTTGCAGGATGCTATTTGTGGATGGTTGGTCAAGTTGGAAAAATAGATGGAATTCTATTTTTAGAAATATTGGGTGGAGTCTATTTTTAGACTGTCAGTCTAAAAATAGATATGTCAAATATTAATAGCTCTTAATAATATTTGGACTCTAAACATTATGTTATTCTCTTGTAGCACTTCAGTTCAGTGCACAGATGTGGCACAGCAGCTGACATAAGGAATTACACTATTCTTGAGGGTTTACTGGAGCTATTTCATGGAGGACTTAGTTAGAACTCAAGTGGCAGAGTTTGGTGGAGTTGGAGAAGTAGTTGGTGGAGTTGTATTTAGTTTAACTCAGTTAGACTCAGTTGAGCTAGTTGTATCTAGTCTAACTGATTGATACACTAGTGAGAGTGGAGTGAATTAATTAGTTAATTAACTCACAAATAATAACTCATTAATCAACTGAAGAATATATCAGTTAACTACAGTGCATGGTAGTTTTAGTGGAGACCAGTGGAGAGATAGGTGAAAGGGCAAGTGTGACTATTAGTTGTGACTATAGTGATGCATTGATTGCATCCAACACTCAGTGGAGATGCCAATGAGGATTGCGCAGTAAATATTGGAGTAATTCAAACTCATTTAGAGCCATGCTTCAGCAAGGATTGCGCAGTAGAGGAAAACTATTAGGTGGCAAAGATCGGTGGATGGATTTGCGAGATTGGGCCTGATTAGTGTGTAGCGATTGTATTATACTGAGAGCTTGATATGATCAGCTTTGTATGAGGATTGTTACATGATCTCTATGAAATATATTATATATATATATATTTGGGATTTTCAGCTTCAGGCTTTCCCATTAAACAACTGTGTTAATGTGTGTGAATTTTTATTGTTTCATGTGTGTATTTCAATCTTGATTTAATTTCCGCAAATGATTAATGGTGGAATAGATTCTGTATTTTGCATGAAGTTAAAATAGTGTGAGATCAAGAGAATATTGGACATATAACACATAATTTATATAATTTATACATGGTATCATAGAATTTGATCATTGGAGGAGATTTCAATTATTGAAGTGGTTGAGTTTTGTGCTGGTGGAATTCGAATTTTCTACAGTGTTTTCTTGGTGTCAAAGTTGAGCATTCATTGAAATGTCTTTCAACGGATTTCAATTGGAGTATGCACTTGATAGGAGATTGAATTACATAGCATGGAAGGACAGGATGGAGGTGGTGATGGATGATAATGGGTTGAAGGAGTTCATAGATGTTGATATTTCGAAGCCTGCTTCTAGCGATGAAGCTGCACTTGACGCATGGCAAAAGAAGGTAGCAAAGTGTCGAAGGATTATATTGGAAGGTGTGAAGGACCACATTGTGTCTAGAATTCATGGTAAAGCCACTCCATTCTTAATGTGGAAGGCTTTGACAGACTTTTTCCAGAGCAGAAGTGACCAGAGGAAGTTGGCACTTAAAGACAAGCTCAAAAAATAAAAATGGAGAAAGGTGACAGTATACCAAAATACCTCACGAAGTTTTTCCACTGCAAGGATGAGCTGGGAAGTGTGGGGGTTACTGTTGATGAAGAATACTTGGTGAGCTTGGCTCTCCTTGGGCTTCCGAAGAGTTGGCATAGCTACGAAGACTCTGTCAATGGACAGGAGAAACTGCCAGGATGGGAACGACTTTGGTCGGATCTTATGCAGGAGGATATAAGGCAAGGTACCAGGGATGGATCTTCATCGAAGAATGAAGATGAAGAAAATTTCGTTTTGGCTGCAAAATATTGGAAAGGAAAAGGGAATAAATCTTCCAAATCCGAAGCTAAAGAAAAGAAGCAGGACTTGTCCAAGGTGAAGTGTTTTCATTGTCACCAGCACGGGCATTTCACCACTAATTTCCCACAGAAGAAGAAGAATAAGTAGGATGATGGATCTACAGTTGGAGAGGCCTCACCCTCATAGTTTGAGCTGGATTTTTCTTTGATCTCATGCTTTGTTTCAAGTGTGATGGGATCGGTGTAGTTTCTTGCTAGTGGTGCGTCTTTCCATATGACCAGAGACAAAGATTTGTTTAGTCATCTGGATGAAAAGGATCTTGGAGTGCACATCGAGATTGGCGATGATGGTAGATATAGTGCAACTGGTATCAAGACCATTTCCTTTGAGAGGGAGTCTGGTAAACCTTTCATCTTGAAGGATGTCATGCATGTTCTAGGATTGAAGAAGAATCTGATCTCTGTGGCGATGTTGGAAGACAAGGGTTATGATGTTGTTTTTAGCGAGGGAAAAGCCTTCCTTCACCATAAAAAAACTGTTCAAACCAGGAGGATAGGGATTCGAGTTAAGAATATTTATCAATTTCAGGTAGATGGCTGTGCAACAATGGCAGGTAAAGAAGAAGGAGTGGTGAGCCGAGATGAGGGAAAATTGTGGCACAGGAGATTGGGCCATCTTCACCATGGCGCTTTGAAAATTTTGTAACAGATTTCTACTGGGCTTCCCAAAGGTACACTTGCGTAGTCATATCAGTGCAAGGGATGTACTTTGGGAAAATTTGTGAAGACCACTTTTCATGAGAAGGATAGTCGCGCCTTGATGATCCTTGAGAGAATTCACACAGACATGTGTGGACCTTTCTCGGTTGCTTCAACAACAAAGCATAGGTATTATGTGATATTTGTTGATGAATTTTCTCGTAAGTGTTGGATATTATTCATGCAAAAGAAGAGCGAGACATACTCAAAGTTCTGTGAGTTCAAGGCACTGGTTGAGAAAGAGTCGGGGAAGTAGGTGAAAGCTCTAAGGAGCGATAATGGTGGTGAATACATCTCTGTCGAATTCAAAGACTTCTATAGCAAATAAGGAATTCAAAGATAACTCATAGCGCCTCATAACCCACAACATAATGGGGTTACGGAGAGGAAGAACAAAACGATCGTGGGTGTTGCACGAGCGATTTGCATGATCAGGGCCTTCCCATACACTTGTGGGATGAGGCATGCAACACTGCGGTTTATGTGCAAAACGGTTTTCCTCATAGATTACTTGCATGAGTACACTCGAAGAGGCGTTTTCTGGTAAGAAGCCTGATATTTCTCATTTGAAGTTTTTTGGCTCATGTATTTACATTCATGTGATGAAGGATGCCGAGAAGAAGCTGGAGCTGACTGCAGAGGTTGGGATATTGGTGGGGTACACAGAAACACCCCACAATTATCGTGTGTATTTTCCAGATAGTCGCATGACTGTCGTGTGATGGGATATCAAATTTCATGAGGAGAAAGTGATGAAGTTGTCACTTGAGAGGGAGCTACACTTGCATGCAGAAGAGGAGCTACTTGTTCCTAAAGACGAGCCTCAAGATGTGGATCAGCCACAAGAGGAGGTTCATGGAGTGGAAGAAACCACTCATGCAGTGCCAAAAATCAGAGGGCGAAAGCGCACTACAGAAGCTGAGCGACTAAATCTTGATGCAGTGCAGAATGTAGGAGTTCCTACATCACAGCGCAGACAGAGACAATCACCTGACCGATTCACTAGATGCATGGATCTGATGAGCAAGTGTATCATGAAGGAGCCATCCTCTTTCAAGGAAGTTGTGGAGGATCCTTCATGGGTAGATGCCATGGTGGAAGAGTATGATTTTATTGTCAGAAACAGTGCATGGGAGATTGTCCCAAGGCCGGAAGGGAAACAAGTGGTAGGTTCGAGATAGATCTACAAAGTGAAGCAAGCTTCTGATGGGAGCGTTGAGAAGTATAAGGAAATATTTGTTTCCCGAGGCTTCTCACAGATCAAGCGGATCGACTATGAAGAAACCTTTGCACCTATCACAAGGCATTCTTCCATACGGACCATCCTTGCTCTCTCAGCGCAGATGGGTTGGCACATTCATCAGATGGATGTGAAGATTGCGTTCCTCAACGGAATCATTGAGGAGGAGGTGTACATTGAGTATCCTAAAGGATTCAAAATCTTCAACAATGAGTCGCATGTGTGCAGGCTCAAAAGAGCACTGTATGGGCTGAAACAAGCACCTCGTGCTTGGTACACACGGATAGACAGTTATTTCACCGGACTTAGTTTCGCCAAGAGTGAGGTGGATCCAAACCTATACCAGATTGTGGTGGAGGGTAAGATTTTGATCATTGTACTTTATGTAGATGATTTAATACTAACGGGTGATGAACTGTTGATACACTCATGCAAGGCAGATCTTGCAAAGGAATTTGAAATGAAGGACTTGAGCCTCCTTCATTATTTCCTGGGATTGGAAATTTGGCAGCGGAAAGGTGAACTGTTTGTGTCTCAAGGAAAGTATGTCTGGGAGATACTGGAGAAGTTTCACATGCAAGGTTGCAAGCCTATCGAGACTCCTCTTCCTGGTGGTTGGAGGAAAGAGGATGCTACATTGACAGAGGTAGTGGATGCCACTGTTTATCAACAGTTTGTTGGTTCGCTCATGTATTTAGTCAATACACGATCACACATATGCTATGCTATGAACCATCTTTCACAAGCATTGGTGAATCCTACCAAGCTCTTTTGGAAGGCAGGCAAGCATGTCCTGAGGTATCTCAGGGGTACATCTGGGTATGGATTGTGGCACAGACAGTCGGATGAGGTGAAGCCGCATGGCTTAACGGATGCAGATTGGGCAGGAAGCCCAACAGACAGAAAGAGCACATTTGGAGGGATTTTCAATATTGGATCTATAGCAGTTTCTTGGTACAGGAGGAAACAAACATCCGTGGCACTCATTTCATCGGAGGCCGAGTACATGGTAGCAAGTTTGGTTGCATGCGAGGCTATATGGATGAGGAAGATCTTGGTCGGTTTGTTCGGTTCTCACTTAGATCCTACTGTGATATATTGTGATAATCGGAGTTGCATTAAACTCTTGGTTAATCCATTATTTCATGATAGATCTAAACATATTAACATTTGGTACCATCATATCAGAGATTGTGTGCAGTGGAAGATCATGTTGCTTTCTTACATTCCTACGAAGGATCAGGATGCAGATATTCTGACGAAGGCACTCACCAGGAGAAAATTTGAATACCATAGAGACAAGATCGGGGTGGCAGATAATCCATATATTGTTGAGAGGGAGTGTCGAGATTCAACAAGATGATGAGCTTAGTGAAAAGAGTCTCCTTCACTAAGTGGGCCCGCAGGCTATTTTTGGCGCAAAGTCTATTTTTACACTATGTCTATTTTTAGACATGTCAACCATATTCTATGAGTTGTAGGATGCTATTTGTGGATGGTTGGTCAGGTTGGAAAAATAGATGGACTTTTATTTTTAGACATATTGGGCGGAGTCTATTTTTAGACTGCTAGTCTAAAAATAGATATGTCGAATATTATTAGCTCTTAATAATATTTGGACTCTAAACATTATCTTATTCTCTTGGATCACTTCAGTTCAATGCACAGATGTGGCACAGCAGCTGACAGAAGGAATTATGCTATTCCTGAGGGTTTACTGGAGTTATTGCATGGAGGACTCAATTAGAACTCAAGTGGCAAAGTTTGGTGGAGTTGGAGAAGTAGTTGGTGGAGTTGTATTTATTTTAACTAAATTAGACTTAGATGAGCTAGTTGTATCTAGTCTAACTGATTGATACACTAGTGAGAGTGGAGTGAATTAATTAGTTAATTAATTCACAAATAATAACTCATTAATCAATTGAAGAATACATCAGTTAACTACAGTGCATGGTAGTTTTAGTGGAGACCAATGGAGAGATAGGTGAAAGGGAAAGTGTGACTATCAGTTGTGACTATAGTGATGCATTGATTGCATCCAACACTCAGTGGAGATGCCAATGAGGATTGCGCAGTCAATCCTAGAGTAATTCAAACTCATTCAGAGCCATTCTTCAGCAGGGATTGAGCAACAGAGGCAGGCTAGCAGGTGGCAAATATCGGTGCATGGATTTTCAAGAATGGGCCTGATTAGTGTGTAGCGATTATATTATACTGAGAGCTTGATATGATCAGCTTTGTATGAGGATTTTTACATGATCTCTATGACATATATTATATACAGATAGTGGGGGTTTTCAGCTTCAGGCTTTCCTGTTAAATAGTTGTGTTAATGTGTGTGAATTTTTATTGTTTCATGTGTGCATTGCAATCTTGATTTAATTTCCGCAAATGATCAATGGTGGAATAGATTCTATATTTTGCATGAAGTTAAAATAGTGTGAGATCAGGAGAATCTTGGACATATAACACATAACTTATAAAATTTCTACAATTTATGTGTAAGATCCTTTGGAATGTAGAAATTTAATACAAAATATGTATATTACCGAACTCCCCTTATCTACCAATTAAATCCACTGTTAAATACAGAATCCTTCTACTCAATTCTTTGCGGAAATTAAATCGCCAATTGCAAAACACATGAAGAAAAATCAAGCGCACATAACAAGATGTTTTACCGGGAAATATTAAAGCTAAAAACCCCAACTATAATATATTTTGTATATCATGGAATCATGAAACATTCTCATGCAAATCTCAGCTCATAGAGCTCTCAGTACAATATACAATCGTCTCACACTGTCATGCAGAAATTTGCATATCTATGCACCAATTTCTTGCCTCCTAACAGCCTTCCTCCACTGCGTAATCCCTGCTGAAGAACATCCCTGAATGAATTCGATCTTGCCTTGCCTTGACTGTGAAATACTCATTTTTAACTCCAATGTGTGTGTAGATGCGTTGAATGCATCATTATAGTCACAACTAATAGTCAAACACACCCTTTCACCTATCTCTCAACTGGGTCTCCACTGGATCTAACATGCAAGTAGTTAACTACTGTATTTCTTTGGTTGCAAGTAAGACATTACTTGTGAATTAATTAAATAATTAATTCACTCATCTTTCACTAGTGTATCTTTAGTTACAACTAGCACAACTGAGTTTAACTCACTTAACCGAGTTAAACTAAATAACAACTCCCATAACTACTCTTCCAACTCTGTTACAACTATGTGTACTATTCCAAAATTTGCATCCAGCAAATTGGAATATTAAATTTTGTTGATTTCACTTAGGAGATGAATAAAGGGGTAAGGAGGCCCATGCATAATAAAAATCTGAATAAAATCCCTCATAATGTGGAAGGGGATCAACATAAAAGCTAGATTTCACACCTTCATGTGTGAACGGGGACTTTTGCATGTGGACAAAGTCAAGTTTTACCAAGGTCATCTTGTGAGACAGCGCAGAGATAGTGGGAGGAAGATTCCTTGGTGGAGGAAACCCTAATGAGTGGGGCCCAAGTCAAGAGGGCTCAGAAATGTATAAAAGGAGGGCAAGGCAACCTTAGCAGGACATCTTATGAATGATATTTGATTTGTCTGCTTAGATTATTCTGCATTCTCTTACTGTTTAGCAGAGTTGTTGTGCTGCTTAGCACAAGGATCTCCTGTTTAGGAATCCCTCTCCTTTCTTGAGAGGCCTCTTGAAGGAGCTTGTATTGATTTTACTCACATCTAGGCTTGAGGCCAAGTATCCTGCTTTAGCTACAGCGTTATTCCTGCAACAATATAACGTCGTGTTGTAGGGTGTTGCAGTGAGGGTTCACAACACCACTTCCAGAGCTTGTGTTTTAGAGGAGGAAGCCTTCCTTCCTTTGGGAGACCAGCAAGGAGGACTTGAGCTGATTTTTAGATCTTGGCATGTGGCCAATGTATTTTAAATCTCCTACAACACAGTCCCTTGCAAGAACTACATCATTATTTGCATTGTTACAGTGAGAGGGTTAAACCCCTTGTTTTTGAGCTAGTTCCTTGGGAAAGGGCCAACCCTTCTCCCGAAAATACTTGTAAGAAGGATCCTCCTTAAATTTTTCATTCTTCATCTATTTTTACACAATGTTTCAATAAAATGTGTTACTTCATATCCATATTTTCATATCTATGCATCTTTTACATGTGCTTTCATGAAACCCTTGCCGGGTTATCTTTCTGATGTTTAAAAGGAGCTAGATCTCCATTTTTCTTCATGTTATGAGAAATAAAACTGTAGATATGATGTTTGAATCATATTTGATTAGAAACCCTCTTTAAAATATGTTTTTCATGCTTCAGAAAACTTCTGTTTAGTTAAGTCATGGGATTTCAGTGTTTTTAAGCCATACCGGGACCGGGAGATCTGTTTAAATAAGAAAACGATATTTGTTTCTAATTTTTTTCTGGGTGTGAGTCCCAAATTACATATCATAAGGGATCCCAACATTATTTTCCCCTATTATAACGTAATTTTCTAAATATAACATTTTTAGGGCATAAATTGCTGCTTTTCCCCACTTTTGGCTGACATAATAGATCAAATTTCTTGTTGATGTACATGTAATTTATGGCTACATGTTTAATACACATTTTATGATTTATTTCTCATTTCTATTCTAGATTTGTGTTCATGTATTGCTGCATTCCCATTTTGAGATATTATAGTGGTATCAGAGCATAGTCTTGGCTCAGCCTATGAGTTTCATCCATTATGCTATAAGAAGAAAAAGAGAAGAATCATATCAGAATGATGGAAATAATGAGATTTATCTCATAAATTTTTAGATCCAGGAAGAACCTCTCCAAGGAGGTGAAGCAGAAGAAATGCAAGGAAACTCCTAGAGGGTTTCAAGAAGAGGAAGGGCCATATACTTACTATTCTAAAAAAGGAGAAGACATGAAGCATAAATAACACTTGGAATATGAAATTATAAGTGAATACCTTGCTGAGTACAAAGCTAAACCTAAAGCCTTCAACGAGACTCTATCTTTACCACAGTTCATTCAGTTGGAGGAAGAAAGAAGACCCTACAACTATGGGATGATGAGAGGCAATAGATTCCTATTGTCCAGTTTTGATGGATCACTCACATGTGTAGAAAAGGCTTGGGTGATGAAAATAGAGGCTTTATTCCTACTAAATCTAGTAGTAGATAGAGAGGCTGTAGAAATTGCAGCGCTGCACCTTGAAGGTGAAGCTAATGCTTGGTGGTTCAACCATTTGAGCCATGCAAGAGTGTCTACTCTTTCTAAGTTTTCTCAAAAGTTGATCAAGAAATTTGGCAAAGGGTAGGAGAAGCCATCACCACCAATAGAGGAGGCATGTACCAGCGTTGTTGTAACCATGGAGGAACAAACTTCATCTTCAGCAGTTTGGGAAGCCAACACATATGAGGAAGGAACTCTTGCAGCCCTACAAGAAGTTTCCAAATTTCACCAAGGTATGCTTAAGTTTCCATCTCTTGTAATTTCAGCAAATCTTATGGAGGGATATACATCATTATATACTACTGATTTAGAGAAACAGAGTTGCACTGCGACATACAAGAGAAGTAATGAAGAAAAGAGGACCCATTCCTTATGGGAGCTTTCAAATGGTAGCGTCATTCATGAAGAAATGGAGGAAGAAGAGATAAATGGTAGACATCTTGAAGTGAGAAACACCTTCCCCTTTCTAGATAACCCTTTCTAAATGAGCATTCCCCAGCTCAAAGAGAAACTTCTACCTGCAGCAGATCCAGAACCTTATTGGTTTTGGAAGGCCATTGATGAGGAGAAGGTCTCATGGAGAGATCTCATTGGAGGTTCACTTCAACACATCATGGAGTGCAAAGTTCTTCAAATATTTGAGGAGGTTTTGCCCTCATCACACTTGGATCCTTATGGATTCAAGATGATCATTGATGAGAGGTCTTCTCTAGAATATCTCCAAGGAGTTACATTTCAACATCCCATGAAATGCAAGAGGAGAAATTTGGTTTGGGAGGATGGTAGTATTCCTTGGGAGAGTGCTAAGGGAGA
This sequence comes from Pinus albicaulis, assembly GCA_034641835.2. Lineage (NCBI taxonomy): Eukaryota > Viridiplantae > Streptophyta > Pinopsida > Pinales > Pinaceae > Pinus > Pinus albicaulis. The sequence goes on along the minus strand of CM076578.1, from coordinate 1,402,426,662 downwards.
ACATGATGGGAGGCACCTACATGTGTATGGATGGGTGTGGATTGTTAGCTCCCCGTAATTTGCTAGATTGATTGAGATACAAATGGATAGGGTAACATCAAACCAAGCTTCGGAATCCAAGGACCTAGCCTTCCTGGATTTGGAGAGGGATCTCTCTAGTAGATGCAAAGATGTGAACTTGTTTACTTATTATGGTTGATTTTAGGCTAGATGTTAAGTGTAGGGTATTTTGATTGTTTTTGGTTGGGTATGATGCTCAGATGGATTTTTAGATAGAAAACATGAAATATTGTTAATTCATTGGGCAATGGAGTCTAAAAAGTTTATGATAAGTTTATCAATGGTGTTAAGAGCATTTGCAGGGCAATTCTAACTTGGTTGGTGGATCTTTAAGGTTGTGAAGGATCATGAGATGGACATTTAAACTTGAAAAAAACAAGCTAATAAAGGGTAGAAACATAATCCTTTATACACTTGTAAACTGAGGGAGTTAGAAGATTTATAAGCATAGCAAGAGAATCAAAGGCATAAGCAAACCTAGTCCATTTGATTTCAGACCGAAAGTAGATAATCAACCAAGACAAACATTCATATGAAAACATAGAAAGGCAAGAAACTTATTTAACTTTCATAGATTTCATCATCAAGAGAAGAAAAACATTTAAGATGCACAAGTAGCTATAACCATAGAAGGAGAGAAAACCCTAAACATCTAAAGTTATATCTATGAAAGTTCCTTGAAACAAATTTAGCTAATTACAGGCAAAGAGCATGATTGAAACAGACTTCTTTGATAAACCTAGGCAAAGATGCTTTTAAAGAAATGATTCCAAGAATAGAGTATTTCAGTGGCAACAATATGCAGGGCTAGCCATAAATCATACTTGAAACTAACTGATTTAAACCATTCAAGAAATGGACAAGCTAAGAAATTCTTAGGGAGCAAGAGATGGATTCCCTAACATATCTCAACAGAAGAAAACATTGAGGTAGTGAAGGACAAATAGAATTAAGGTGCCATCAGAAAACATTTCTTAATCTAATTTTTTTGTCCTACTGCAATAGAGCAAGATGGAAAACAATATGAAAACTAGAAAACATAAACAAGAGATAACTTCACCATCAACCAAGCCTATTAATCGTGCAAACAGTCCTCCACCATAAGTAAAAACATCAAGGCATGCATGAGCTCCAAGACATCAAATTCTCATCAAAGGCTCCAAGAGACTATGTATTGCTTCAGCATAAGTCATCAAAATCCAACTAATACATAAGATTCTCATGCTCTATTATGGAGAAAATGAGGAGGTGGAACCCTCAGAGACTTCCAGAAACCCTAATTTAGCCATAAATGTCATAAATGTCCTTAATGACCTTGCAAGGCCCAAGACACATAAGAGATAAGAAAATAAATGAAAAACATCAAAACATAACTCCCAAATCAAATCAGGAGTGTTTTTTCCAAAAATAACATTAAAAAACCAATTTTTCATTAATCAGTGTCTTTTGTTGACTTTTTGGCTTATGTCAGTCTGTTTGCGTAGCGCCACTTTTGCAAAAAATAGGTTGTTTTACAACTAGTGTTTGAACCACTTCCCGATGTTGGATTTGGCTCCGTGATAGCTCGTTGGAAAGCTTGAAGAGTATAATTTCCAAAAATTCTTGTGGTTTCTTAATCTAGTCCCTGTAACCCTATCAAGAATGAAAAAATCTCCAACCTATCATTTGCGCAGCGTCAGACCTAAAACAAGGGAAGAAAGGTGTTTTTGAAGGTGTTTTTTGACCATTTGAGGGGTCAAAACAGCTCCAAATCCTCTGAAATTTTTTGTGGATGATGTGCAGGTCATGAAAATCCAAAAATTTCAATATTTAATCCATAGGATGCCCCAAATTTTTGCGTAGCACCAGTGGCACTGCGCAAAGTAAGCCAAACTTTCACAAAAAACAAAATCTTCTTCAAATTTCTTTAAAATTGGTGGAGACCCTCCTTAGATATTTTTAGATAATTTCTAAGAAGCCTCAACTAAAACTCCAAGGCTGTCATGCTCATTTTCTCTTTTTATTTTTTTTGTCTCAAGGAGGGGTTCTTTGAGTTTGGCACTTGCAAGCCTGCTCTTCTTTGCGTAATGCTTGGTCATTTTCTTTTCGAGAGCAAGGCCTCTCTTGATCTTCTTGAAAAAATTATGCTCAATTTTGTAATGCTTAATGACGTATTGTGCCACACCAATCACCACTGTTGTGCTCACTTTCCTCTTCTTCACCATCATTTCCTCCTTTATGTTTGGTCTCAAAGGCTTTTGACCTTTATCACCACCACTATTGTTGTCAGCTCTTGACATGTTGATAGGAGATGTTGGTTTTCAAATTAGGGCTTGATGAAACAAGGTCAAGAGGATGATGGAGTCAGCTTTGGAGAATGAGAGGTGTGGAGGCTAGGGCTTTTAGGGTTTAAGTGGCTTTGTAGCTTGAGGAGGTTTTATCATGAGAGTATGGTAACAGCTTAAAATCCCTTACCCACTCATGCCATAAAATTGGTCCAAGAAGTATTATAAGAACAAGGTCCCTTTATGTACATGACCTAGGGTTTTACCCTCCTAGGGTTTTTACCTCAACAACTAAAAAACCAAAAATGAATTTGCAATTTTGCTTAGGGATTAGGAGAATATAACACTTACCAACTTTTTAGATTCTCTTCAACCTTGGAGGTGCCTCAAATGATAAATTTAGGCATCAAGGAGTATTTTTTGCAATTTGGCACCTTCCTAAACTTTTCGTAGTGCCAGGTAGTCTTGCCCAGGCATTTGCGCAGCGCCAGGTAGTCATGCCCATGGATTTTGCCTAGCGCCAAAAAAAATTTCAACTTGCAGGCAGGTTTTGATGACCTTCCCGAAGTCAGATTTGGGCCCGTGATAGCTCGTTGGAAATATTGACTTGTATAATTTACAAATATATGATTTTTATTCTATTTGGAGTTGATTTACCCAGTCAAAAATTGAGTCTCCCAAGACTGGTAAAAAAACGTACTGAATGATGATGCAGAAATGCAGAGTGCTGGTGCAGACCACTTTTGGATGCCTTCCTCAACTCAAAATTGAGCTAATGATAGCTCATTGGAAATATTTTCAAGTATATCTATCTTTTTATTCATCAATAATGTCATTTGGATGCTCCAGCTGTGATAAAACTTGATTTTCCGAAGGTCCCTCCAGCAGTGCAGAAATTCTCCCGTGACACTTGTATTTTTGACATTGCTCCCAAACCATGATACCTGCGTAAAAAATGGAGGAGTGTTTTCTTCTTGGCCCTATTATGGACAAAAAAATCTCTCACTTTTTCCAAATTCATCTCTGTTGGATCATAAACATATTTTTTTTAAAAACTGGCCGTAGGTGTGGCAAATGACTTGGCCCTTGGAATGAATTTTTGGAAAATGAGGGAGGCATGATGTTTATGAGCTGGTATGGACTTATAATTTCTGATATAATATATAAAATGGATCCTTTTCTCCTACGCCTCTTTTCCATGGCAAACCCTAGCTTAGTTGGAAGAGGAAATTAGGGTTTGGTGTAGGGGATTTAGGACTGCCTTGCAGAGGGAGGGTAATGAAGGGGTTAAGTTTTATCTAGATTCTTGGGGAAATTTTGGGGGATAGGGATAGATGTTAGGGAGTAGGGGAAAGTGTAATTTCAATAATTGAGTGAGGGAAAGGGGTCCAAAAGGTCAAAACACAGGCCTAGTCTCAAAAAGTGTCAAATTGTGGCAATAGACTAGGTTTTGTAGAAAAATTATGATTTTGAGGGATAAGAGTTATGGGAAGTGTTTAAGAAGGTATATTAAGGATAGGAGGAGATGTAAGAGAATTAGGATATAAGCCTTGTTGATGATTTAACCATGGAGGTCATGAAACCAAGAAAATTGCCTTTAAAAACCCTAGTTTTTTCTGAAAAATAGGCATGTTGCCTCTCCTTTGCTGCGGATGTCTTTAGTGATGAGTTGGCCTCTTACCTTACCTAGTTTTATGCTGATAGCCACCTTGACACCTCTTCATAAATGTAAAAATGGGTAGTTGTCCTTTGCATACTTTATGTTTGGCCAAGGAGGCCTTCCTTGGAAGATTTTTTGATCTTCTTTGGACAATCACTTGCTGATCTTCCTCCTCTTTGATTTTAATTTATTGGCACATAAAAAAACAGTGACTTAGATCATTAAAACAACCCTACAACCTATGAAACCATAAATTACCTAGTGGGAGGCTCTTTGGACTTGGCCTTTGTTTGAAAACTTGAGTTGGGATCCCTATGTGAAAAATGGTGACCTTAGGTAGCAGTGGAGGGGTTGGGAAACAAAAGAATAGTGGGCTTGAGGCCAAAGGTGACCAGACATGGTGAAGATGAATAACATGAGCCCATGATGGATTTTTGAGATTAGTGAGCAGACCTTGACACGATAGGATGATAAGATAGTCAAAAAATTATCCTAAGGATAATGAAGGCAGTGAGATTTCTAGAACTCACAATGTTCATGAATTTTGTTTCTAGAAATCTAGGATAGACATTTAGTAATCTATAAAGGAAAAAAAAATTACCGATGACCAATAGTGGCTCCACTTGGAGAGGGCAGCTCCTTTTCGGGAGGTGTCCAGAACCTCAGAGTTTAGATCTATGAGCTTTGTAGACCAGTGCCTTACTTGCACTTTGCAGATCTTTCTTTCTTCATTTGCTGATGTTCTTTTGAAGCTATGATCTCACAATATGAAAAGACATGTTTTCTTCACTCTCTTTCCTACCTACCCATCTTAATTGGCCTAAAAAATTTTCTTCACTTGGGTGCACTTGGATTTTCAAACCCTCGACATTTTTATTTTTGAAAACACAAATCAAACTATCTAATTGTACCCTTATTTCTTCCAAGAGTTCAGATTAGGCTAATGAACTCTCTTATTCTCTACCTAGTCTAGTCATTTGTCAAGATTAAGCTGTTTGACAAACTTTATTCTCTATCCTACTAACATGAAATTAAAACATGAGTAAACCAGGATTAAGCTATCTGATTTATCATGAGCTGTGGCATTGAAACAAGCTGCACACAACCATTATTTTTATACCAACAAAACTAGAAAGTATAAGGGCAGTAATCCACCATTTTTTAGGCATCCATATCCTTCTCTTTGGTTCAATTTTAAGCATGTGGAACTAGCATTCTTCGTTCCTAATCTATTTCTTTTGACAAGTCAAGTTCACATGATTTGACAAGCATCTTTTTCAATAACTTATCGGCAATAAATTGAAAACATGTTTAGCCATGATTAGGCTAGATGACCGAATAAGAATTTTTGGCACAAGTAGTGGCATTTAGGCTTGCACACTTTCAGCATCACTATTTTTTGGGTATGGGGCTGTACCCCTTTTCAAATCTGCCCTCTTTTTCTACCTTTCTTTGTTTTTGTGTTTTTTTCATTTTTTCCAAACAATCTAGAACTAAAAATATGCTCACATGGTTGAGCTTATTTTGCATATCTATCTATCTATCCTAATCTAACCTATACATAATATACATTCATTTGGTGAAATCTATTTTCCAACACAACCAATCAAGCAGATGATTCCATGAGGGATTTTGTTTCAGCTCTTTGAGAGTGCTAAAGGAATAAAAATTCCACTTCCACCTTAATTGTTTTCGAACAGTAGTGCCTAAAATGTTCTTGAAATTCTGCATCAAACTTCTCTTGACATTTTTTACTTCTTCTTCAAGTGCCTCTAACAAATCAGCAAAGGGATCTTGAAACAATACCTAGCTTAGAGGATTTGGGAGGTAAGCTTGATCCAGGACTGCTTCTTCCTTCACTTGGCTGAGCTTAGGACTCCTTTGGGAAAGAAACTCATTCTCTTCCTCATGATCATCTGAACTGGTAGACGCATCATAGATTGCAATGTTGTCTTCAAGAATTCCTAGTATGCTCTGATTTAGTGGATTGAATTCTATGTGAAGACCATCATGTTGATGAGTAGGTGCATTCTTAGGTGATAAATCTTCTTGAGAAAGAGGTGCAACAACTTTTATGTGATTGCAAATTTCCAAGCCTTCATCTACAATTTGAATTTCAATGGGACTTGGTGGCTGCAAATATGAAGCTGAAGAAGATTCCATGTCCCAAATGATTTCATCAACCATTTCAGGAAAAGTTTTTTCACTTACAACTTGCTCAAGAAGTTCTTTTTCTTCTCCAATTTCAACATTAAAACTGAAAGACTGTTGATTCCCAATCACATGAAAGTTATTGTTGATGGGCTGATATGAAGTGGAACAAAGGGTCAGAGATCCTTCAATTACTTATGAACTTTCAAGGCTTCCATCATCAATGGCATAGATGGAATGAATTGGCTTAATACTTTTTTGAAGTTGATGAAAATGATCTTCCTCCCACAAACCAATTACTGATTGCTCTGCAAAGTTAGTTTTTGTTTGTAGGATATCATCATCAGATTTATCAAACTTTGGAAACTCATCAAAATAAGTAGTGTCACCAATCAAACATATTGGATTATCAGTTTGTTCTTCTTTGAATTGATCTACAAGTTCACTTTCTGATTTATGGTAGATGGATTTAGTAGGAGAAAGAACATGAATTTTTTGTTTACATGAAGGCTTAGAGGGTGGTTGCATGTTTAATATCTGATTTATTTCCTTTTCAGTCAAAAGAGGAGGCATTTTTCTCTTTCTTTGGATAGAAGTACAACAGTTCTCTTTTTCTTGTGAAGGCTGATTTTGAGGCTGAATGTTTTCTTGAGCATCACCTAGAAGAGATGGTGAATCATCACTTGTGCCTTCAAAGAGATCTTGTGGGTTTTCTTCTATACCTTGATTGATTTCTTCCTCAACTAACTCATCTAGGATGTCATGATAGTTATCTTGAGAATTAAATTCATGAATAGATGTTAAGAGGTCTTCAGGATGCAAATTTTCCAAATCTTCATCACTATCTATAAGGTACTGTATGATATCTCGAGATTGATCACAACAATTTTCAGCCAATGATAAATATGGGGAATTTTGTTTATAATTCTCATAAAATGCCTTGTGTATATCTTTTAGGGAAAACAAGCTACCAGGTCTTGGACTCTCATACCATTCCCTTGCCTTCCCTTCTAATGTTAGCATGAAAATCTTCATAAGGCAGTCATCATGCCATTCATCTTTTAACCCCCATACATGGATATGAAACTTGATGAGGTGTAACAAAGGGTCATCAAACTTTTCATCTTGAAACCTAGGGAGGTTTTTGTCCCAATCTATCTGAGGCAATTTGTGTGGGAACCCAGGGATGTGATCTCTATTCATTGGAGCATATCTCCTTTGTATCCTTGGATCCGTGTTTGTAAATCAAAAAGGGTCACTAAATCTTTTCAACCAGTCTTAGAGTTCTCTACCAGTGGAGTCTTTAGGTATATTGAGATTTGTGGAGTCGCTAGGTGGAAGGTTTCAACTCTGCTGTCCACCATCAGCATGATTTGGATTTCTTAATGAATTCCCAGGGGATTTTATAAGAACTAGTGGGGTCAACAAGGATACTAAAGACCAGTGGTGTCACCAGGTGGATGATGTTTACTATTTTAAGGATGTTCTTGTTGTCCACCATCAAAAACTAAATACCAATCTAAGGATGTTTGTGAGTTTTCTGAGATATAAGGAATACTTAGTTTGTCACTAACTTAGAAGGTCCCACTATGATCACCATTATGTTGGTGTGAGCGGTGGGATAAATTCAGAAGATAGTATTCTTAAGTTTGAAAAGGGATTCCTGAGTGTTGAAGGAGTACTTAAGGCTGTGACTTACTCAAAAGGTCCTACCATGATCGCCATTTATGCTAGCTCCCTGTAATTTGCTAGATTGATTGAGATACAAATAGACAGGGTAAAATCAAACCAAGCTTTGGAATTCAAGAACCTAGCCTTCTTGGATTCTGAGAGGGATCTCTCTAGTAGATGCAAATATGTGAACTTGTTTATTGATTATGGTTGATTTTAGGCTAAATGTTAAGTGCAGGGTATTTTGATTGTTCTCGATTGGGTATGATGCTGAGATGGATTTTTAGATAGAAAACATGAAAGATTGTTAAGTCATTGGGAAATGGAGTTTAACAAGGTAATGATAAGTTCAGCAATGGTGTTAAGAGCATTTTCAGGGAAATTCTAACTTGGTTGGTGGATCTTTAAGGTTGTGAAGGATCGTGAGATGGACATTTAAACTTGAAAACAACAAGTTAATAAAGGGCAGAAAAATAATCTTTTATACACTTGTAAACTAAGGGAGTTAGAAGATTTATAAGCATAGCAAGGGAATCAAAGGCATAAGAAAACCTAGTCCATTTGATTTCAGACCGAAAGTAGATAATCAACCAAGAAAAACATTCAGATGAAAACATAAAAAGGCAAGAAACTTATTTAACTTTCATAGATTTCATCATCAAGAGCGGAAAAAAATTTAAGATGCACAAGTAGCTATAACCATAGAAGGAGAGAAAACCCTGAACATCTAAAGTTATAGCTATGAAGTTTCCTTGAAACAAATTTAGCTAAGTACAGGCAAAGAGCATGATTGAAACAGACTTCTTTGATAAACCTAGGCAAAGATGCTTTTAAAGAAATGATTCCAAGAATAGAGTATTTCAGTGGCAACAATATGCAAGGCTAGCCATAAATCATACTTGACACTAACTGATTTAAACCACTCAAGAAATGAACAAGCTAAGAACTTCTTAGGGAGCAAGAGATGGATTCCCTAACATATCTCAATAGAAGAAAACATTGAGGCAGTGAAGGACAAACAGAATTAAGGTGCCATCATAAAGCATTTCTTAATCTAAATTTTTTGTCCTACTGCAATAGAGAAAGATGGAAAACAAAATGGAAAACTAGAAAACATAAACAAGAGATGACGTCACTATCAACCAGGCCTATGGATCTTGCAAACAGTCCTCCACCATCAGTAAAAACATCAAGGCATGCATGAGCTCCAAGACATCAAATTCTCATCAAAGGTTCAAAGATACTATGTATTGCTTCAACATAAGTCATCAAAATACAACTAATAAATAAGAGCCTTATGCTCTATTTATGGAGAAAATGAGGAGGTGGAAACCTTAAGAGACTTCCAGAAACCCTAATTTATCCATAAATGTCATAAATGTCCTTAATGACCATGCAAGGCCCAAGACACATAAGAGATAAGAAAATAAATGAAAAACATCAAAAAATAACTCCCAAATAAAATCAGGAGTGTTTTGTCCAAAAAAAACATTAAAAAACCAATTTTTCATTAATCAGTGTCTTTTGCTGACTTTTTGGCCTATGTCAGTCTGTTTGCGTAGCGCCACTTTTGTAGAAAATAGGTTGTTTTACAACTAGCGTTTGAACCACGTCCCGATGTCGGATTTGGCTCCGTGATAGCTCGTTGGAAAGCTTGAAGAGTCTAATTTCCAAAAATGCTTTTTTTTCCTAATCCAGTCCTTGTAACCCTATCAAAAATACAAAAATCTCCAACCTGTCATTTGCGCATCGCCAGGCCTAAAACAGGGGCAGAAAGGTGTTTTTTGACCTTTTGAGGGGTCTAAACAGCTCCAAATCCTATGATTTTTCTTAGATGATGTGAAGGTCATGAAAAATCCAAAAATTTGAAGCTTGCTTTTAAAGGATGCCCGAAAATTTTGCGTAGCACGAGTGGCGCTGCTCAAAGTAGGCCAAAATTTCACAAAAAACAAAATCTTCTTCAAATTTCTTCAAAATTGGTGGAGACCCTCCTTAGATGTTTTTAGATAATTTCTAAGAAGCCTCAGCCAAAAATCCAAGGCTTTCATGCTCATTTTCTCTTCTTAGGTTTCTTATCTCAAGGAGGGCTTCTTTGAGTTTGGCACTTGCAAGCCTGCTCTTCTTTGCGTAATGCTTGGTTATTTTATTTTGGAGAGAAAGGCCTCTCTTGATCTTGTTGAAAACATTATGCTCACTTTTGTAATGCTGAATGACATATTGTTTCATGCCAATCACCACTGTTGTGCTCACTTTCCTCTTCTTCACCATCATTTCCTCCTTTATGTTTGGTCTCAAAAGCTTTTGACCTTTATCACCACCACTGTTGTTGTCAGCTCTTGACATGTTGATAGGAGATATTGGTTTTCAAATTAGGGCTTGATGAAACAAGGTCAAGAGGATGATGGAGTCAACTTTCGAGAATGAGAAGTGTGGAGGCTAGGGATTTTAGGGTTTAAGTGGCTTTGTAGCTTGAGGAGGTTTTATCATGAGAGTATGGTAACAACTTAAAATCCCTTACCCACTCATGCCATCAAATTGGTCCAAGAAGGATTATAAGAACAAGGTCCCTTTATGTACATGACCTAGGGTTTTACCCTCCTAGGGTTTTTACCTCAACAACTAAAAAACCAAAAATGAATTTGCAATTTTGCTTAGGGATTAGGAGAATATAACACTTACCAACTTTTTAGATTCTCTTCAACCTTGCAGGTGCCTCAAATGATAAATTTAGGCATCAAGGAGTCTTTTTTGAAATTTTTCACCTTCCTAAACTTTTCGTATTGCCAGGTAGTCTTGCCCAGGCATTTGCTCAGCGCCGGGTAGTCCTTCCCATGGATTTTGCCTAACGCCAAAAAAAATTTCAACTTGCAGGCAGGTTTTGATGACCTTCCCGAAGTCAGATTTGGGCCCGTGATAGCTCGTTGGAAATATTTACCTGTATAATTTAAAAATATATGATTTTTATTCTATTTGGAGTTGATTTACCCAGTCAAAAATTGAGTCTCCCAAGACTGGTCAAAAAACGTACTGAATGATGATGCAAAAATGCAGAGTGATGGTGCAGACCACTTTTGGATGCCTTCCTCAACTCCAAATTGAGCTAATGATAGCTCATTGAAAATATTTTCAAGTATAGTTATCTTTTTATTCATCAAGAATTCCATTTGGATGCTCCAGCTGTGATAAAACTTGATTTTCCGAAGGTCCCTCCAGCAGTGCAGAAATTCTCCCGTGACACTTGTATTTTTGACATTGCTCCCAAACCATGATACCTGCGTAAAAAATGGAGGAGTTTTTTCTTCTTGGCCCTATTATGGACAAAAAAATCTCTCACTTTTTCCAAATTCATCTCTGTTGGATCAGAAACATATTTTAAAAAAAAACTGGTCGTAGGTGTGGCAAATGACTTGGCCCTTGGAATGAATTTTTGGAAAATGAGGGAGGCATGATGTTTATGAGCTTGTATGGACTTATAATTTCTGATTTGATATATAAAATGGATCCTTTTATCCTACGCCTCTTTTCCATGGCAAACCCTAGCTTAGCTGGAAGAGGAAATTAGGGTTTGGTGTAGGGGATTTAGGACTGCCTTGCAGAGGGAGGGGAATGAAGGGGTTAAGTGTTATCTAGATTATTGGGGAAATTTTTGGGGATAGGGATAGATGTTAGGGAGTATGGGAAAATGTAATTTCAATAATTGAGTGATGGAAAGGGGTCCAAATGGTCAAAACACAGGCCTAGTCTCAAAAAGTGTCAAATTGTGGCAATAGACTAGGTTTTGTAGACAAATGATGATTTTGAGGGATAGGAGTTATGGGAAGTGTTTATGAAGGTATATTAAGGATAGGAGGAGGTGTAAGAGCATCAATATATAAGCCTTGTTGATGATTTAACCATGGAGGTCATGAAACCGAGAAAATTACCTTTAAAAACCCTAGTTTTATCTGAAAAATAGGCATATTGCCTCTTCTTTGCTGCGGATGTCTTTAGTGATGAGTTGGCCTCTTACCTTACCTAGTTTTATGCTGATAGCCAACTTGAAACCTTTGCATAAATGTAAAAATGGGAATTTTTCCTTTCCAGGCTTTGTGTTTGGCCAAGGAGGCCTTCCTTGGAATATTTTCTGATATTCTTTGGACAATCACTTGCTGATCTTCCTCCTCTTTGATTTTACTTTATTGGCACATAAAAAATAGTGACTTAGATCATTCAAACAACCCTAAAACCTATGAAACCCTAAATGACCTAGTGGGAGGCTCTTTGGACTTGGCCATTGTTTGAAAACTTGAGTTGGGATCCCTATGTGAAAAATGGTGACCTTAGGTAGCAGTGGAGGGGTTGGGCAACACAAGAATAGTGGGCTTGAGGCCAAAGGTGACCAGACATGGTGAAGATGAATAACATGAGCCCATGATGGGTTTTTGAGAGTAGTGAGCAGAACTTGACACGATAGGATGATAAGATAGTCAAAAAATTATCCTAAGGATAATGAAGGCAGTGATATTTCTAGAACTCACAATGTTCATGAATTTTGTTTCTAGTAATCTAGGATAGAAATTTAGTCATCTATAAAGGAAAAAAAATTTACTGATGACTAACATGGATGATGAGCAAGAAGCTAGAAAGCTACTTGCAAATATATGACACCGGGCAATAGGAGGCTTGGTTGCGTTGGCTACTCTTGAAAGAGTTTGGCCATCATCCTCTTTCCAAGGGTATGTGGGTGGAGAAAGTATGGCAGGATACTTGCATCATTGGGCAGCAAGGAGTATAGGACGCATTGTATTGACATGACATTATTCATATCAATTACCATATTTGCACCACATGATTTGTATGATGGAGGTATGGCGAGGCAGTAAAAACTTTTGTTGCTTTGGTTGTTCTTGGGAGAGCAAGGGCAGATTTTCTCTCACACTTTGCATGATGTTGCAGGAGTAGGAGATGGCACTATCATGGTGCAAAGAGGATACACCATGGTATTAGATGTTCATGAGGTACTTCCACTTTGGTAGGAACTTCTTATTTATAGCAGCATTATGGGAGATTTATTTGACAATGAGCATGTCAAATAATGGAGCTATGAGTTGGCAGGAGCATATTTGCATAGGCCAACAACGCTGTCACTTGGAAGTTTGAGGTTACTGATGGAGTGTCCCTAGGATCACTTCAAAATTGATGCACTTGGTGAAAAAGGAAGAGGTGAGAGAGATGGAGTAGAGAATGGAAACATCTATTACAGAGATATGATCTTCTTAACTTGGATTTCCAAGCATAAGAAGGGTGATCTTCCTATAGCATATGATTCATTCCTCTTCATGGGAGTATGTCATACCACTATGGGAGGCTTATTCATGGATCCATGTATCATCTTACTTCCAGTGCATGGTGGGAACTTTTTTTTTTCATTTATTGATTGTCTAACACAATATTTGCATGATCTTACCATTTCTATTCAGTGCATTGCTCCACAAGAGGGAAATATTTTCATTGAGCTCTACGGTTAACATTGGGCCAAATTGTATGATGGAGACAACCATCTTTTATATGGCCTTGGGCAAGTGTTTTCTTTCATGTATGTAAAATTGATGCATTGTTACACTAAATTGTCACCATGACGTTTTACTGTCTTTATGGGTTCATCATTACTCATACAATACTCCCTTAGAAAACATCAAATTCCTAAAACCAAGCCTTAAAATTGAGAGAAAAGCTTATAAAAGTCATAAAAATACTTTTATTGCACTTTATCTTAGTATTACCTATGGTTCCGCATCTGTTTGTTTTGGAACATGCGGAACTGGCCGCACTTTTTCTTCATTAAAGGTGTGGATTTCTGTAAAAGGTAAAGTGAAGGTGGAAGTAAAATTTGGAAGCCCAGCTGGTTGAATCTGGAAGCTTCTAGACGCAATTATTTGGTGGAAAGTTTTCTCCTTTCATGTACATTCATCCCTCCATTAAAGGAGCCTACCCCTTGGTATGTGGAACTTAATCCCTTTGAAAGAGGATTCTATCCCCTCTTATTTGGAGCTGCAACCTCTTCTCTTTTGCTATAAATTGAGGCCATAGTTTAGCCTCAAGGGGAGTTAGGATTTGAGATTTTTTGAGGAGAATTGCTAGAAAAAATCAGACTCTCTTAACTAATTACCATATGGGAATTATTACAAACTCATGTGTATGTTAGTCGAGAGAGTGCAAAAGCTTGTCAAAGTAATGGAAACGCTTGTTTCGGACCCCGGAAGGACTTGTATGACATCAAGGCAAACATGGTTGTAAGGTTCCTTCTTTCATCAAAGATAATACAAATGGATCCTATTTTCTCAATGAGTTGTTTATTTAAATGGCTTATTCCTTGAATTCCTTGATCATCAAGATAGATTTATGGTTTATGAATTAATCTATATTATGCAGGTGCCTTTGATTCTTTCATGTTTATGATTGTAGATCCCGAAAGGAGACGCATTCAAAGAGATAGGAAAGAAGACTACAATCAGTGTTGGACTATAGGTAAGTCCTAAATCCTTCATTATAGATAATTCTAGATCAAATATAATCTAGATAAAGTAGTTTACATCTGTCTATTTGTTGCTAGTTATCATAGGATACTAGGCAGATCTGTCTTGTCCGCAAGAATGATTTATCCGCCTAACAAAATGGTGACTCTGCTGGGGAATGGATCTTGAACTTAGTTTTATTTTATTTTTGACTTGTGAAATTATTTTTCTGATTTTGATTGATTGATACTAGCTTGGGTAATTTATTCCTGTAGAATCCCTGAAAAGTTCTTTAGAATTTTTTATTTTTTCTTTAAGTTTTCTGGTCTTCGCACTTTGTCTTTAGGCACAGTGCGGGCATCTCTGTTGTTTTTCTGTATACATAGTGCGGCACTGCACCTGTTTACACTAAAACTTGCGGACCCTGAGAAATTTTTTGAAAAACTTAAAATTCTCTTTTCTAGTATCGACTTGCAAGATTCTCACTATATACCCAGACTTGTATGTTCTATCAGAAAGCTTTATCTAAGAGTTTCTTTCAGCTATTTTAAGTTTTGAATGATTTTCTACAAGATCTGCATGTTATAAGTGATTTTTTCTTTGTCTTTGTGCCACTCAAATATTATAAACCTCTGTATACCTTAGATCACTGGTATTTCATTGTTTTCTTTCTGAGTTTGTGACTTCATACTATAAATTGTTTTATGAGAATTAGATCCCATTTTCTCATTTGCAAATCTTTAAAAACTTTTTCATTAAGTTTTGAATTTCACTTAAAAAACCATAATTGGATGTTTTTGAGTTTTTGCTCATTTCAGCAAAGAATTTCTTAGTTATATTACAAACTAAGCAAAACGTCATCAAAATATTTAAATTTTTGATTTCAGATTTAATTCTTAGAATTTTTAGATCTTGAAATTAGTGTTTTTAGTTTCGAGTGTTATTTCTAGAAATTGTAGTTTTCTTTTCGAAAATGTTTGATTGTAGTTTTGATCTTGAAGAATAAAGGGATTTGTTTTTGAGAAATTGATCATTCTGAGTTCTCATAAGATAATATTTCTTTTCATATGTTCTTGTTTTGAAGGAAAGAATTGTTTTAAAAATATTGCATCTCTCAACTCTTTCTTTTAGATAGAATTCATTGAAAGGAAATGAATTGTTTCTCATAATAGATGCATTTTTAGTATGTTTTGAGTCGGGTCACTACATATCATCAAAGTTTCACTTTCATGCCTATTTTCCTAAGAAAAAACCTATTAAAAGAAACGCTTAAATTAAAATCAATTTAGTAATTTTTATATTTCTAGGACTCTTTTCACCAACATAGCTTAGGCTAGTGTCTTGGAGTAGGGACTAATTAACTCTCTGAGACAATTAAGACAAACAAGTAGTCGATCTTGTGGTAGGAAAAATCCAATAGTAGCTTGTATGCTCTGGGAAGCTCCTCCTAAAGGAGTCAAGAACTAGATCATATCCGAACTAGTGAGGTGTTGAATACTATCTCATTGGGAATGATAGAAGATGTGCGCGTATTAACAATGGTAAACCTCGGATTGACCATTGTTGAGGAACCCGGGGTCACTTATCGGCATACCTTGGATTATGTCAAGGATAATTCAAGGGTATTGATCTTTGTTACTCAGCCCTTGCACATATATTGGATCGTAGACTATTCCCCCAGGTATATTTGTTCCTGTTGGTGACCTTAGTGGCCATAAAATTGAAGATTTTTTCCTTAGGTGATGATGGAGGAAAGATCCACTGTACTTGGAGCAGACGTCGACTAGACTCACTTGGAATCTCCGGAGGGTTATCTTCACTCGAGATGCTTTAAGTGGAGAAATTTTCACCGGTATGTTTCATTAAACAGGTTGTCGGGGTAACTGTTCCAACCGCCATTTCTACATTAAAATACTATGATGTTGGACTTCATCACCAACTAGTGTTTTTAGTGTGGGAATATACTGTTTGTGTGTGGTTTGATCTCCTATATTTTATAAGTGTTTGAACATTTGATTGTCTCCCTAGTGACTTTAGGACTTTTGATTGAAATTTTCTTTGATTTCGTGTGATTAATAATTTTTAATCATGGCTGAATTACCAAGACAATCGCGTAGACTTCAGGGGAAATCCCCTGAGTATACACCAAGCCAACTTGAAGGACTGAAAGCTCTGGTACCACATAGTATCAGTAGAATTAGATCGACAGAACCAGGAAAATCATCCATAATTACTCATCTTGATTATCATGAAGTAAATCAATCACAAACAGCAGAATATATTCAAGAGCTAATTTCAATTTTCGAAATCAATGACATTGCTTCTACAACCAGTGAATTAGCTGAAGAACCTGAAATTTCTGAGCCAGAAACTGAACCTATTGTGTTGGAATCATCTTCAGGATTTGTTACTCCAACTTCTAGTGATCTTGATTCACCTAGAGTAAGACATCGCATTACCGAAAATCTTCCTTCTGATTTGATATGTATTAAAGAACTTGTTAGTCCAGATGAAGACGCAGTTCTTCTAGAAACCCAAGAAACTTTGAATCTTAGAGAGCGTGAATCAATATTCTACAGTCCTTTTAGAACTGACGCTTGGTATTTATCATTGACATTTTTTTTACAAAACGCGGGTCCTACTTATTCACCACCCCGAATTCCTTTTTACCCTACACCAAGAGGTTATCAACCTTCATTAGCTATGCCGGGTGAGTCATCTATGTTTTCTGAATCTTCAGAAACATTTTTATACGGTTTTTCGTCTGTTCCTTCGGGATACCAGTCGCTCTCTGGTACCATCTCAGGAGCAGCTCCTCAACCAATTGAGAAAATGCTATCATCTGGTACAAATGGAACAAACACTGGAGCGTTGAACATAGAACAGATTTTTATGATGTCTGGAAATATTCCAAATCCTCAACCTCAAGGAAGTCAGTTACCTCCTGGGGGGTAACCTCAAGGTAATCAATTACCGCCCGGAGGGCAACCTTAGGGTAATTTTTTACCACCTCGAGGTCAACCTGTAGGAAAATATTTACAGCCTGGGGAGAAACCTCAAGGATAGTACAAACCTCAAGTCAATATCAACCTCAAGGTCAGTACCCAGCTCAAGGTTTTCAACCTCCTTCCATTCAACCATTATTACAAGGAGCTGGAAATTTTCCAGTTAATTATCAAACTTACATTCAACCTGGTTATGGTCCTTCATATGCACAACCTTCTATGGGTCAATACCTTGGAATTAATATGGTGTGGGATCCATCTCAAATTCAACAAGCTTTACAACCCAATGTGTAGTTACCTAATCAACCTCGACAACCTATAGGTTCTGGTCCAACCTAGCAACCTGTCCAGCCTACCATTCAAGTCTCTGCACCTGGTTCTATTCAGCAGCCTGGGCCTAGTACACCTAGAACTCCACCTCAATATTTTGCTGCTGCAACTTCTGTTCAACCTACCACACCTATTTCAGGGGTATCTACAGCTCCTATTTCTACTACCCCTGTATCAGTGCATATTCCTCAAATATCTATGCCACAATCAGGACCTACAATTCAGACTACATTCTAGATGCCTACAGGACAATTTGGTACAAGTACGATTCTCACTAGTCAACCACAATTTACTTATCAACTGTACCAGGGGTAGTATCAATTTGGACATGCTACATAAAATCCAACATATCAGTATCAACCGTATCTTGGGTATACTTATCAAGTACCTCTACAACCCCAGTATGGTCTGGTTAATCCTGGTTATCCAGGAGGTTTCACAATTCCTAATGCGCATCTAATTCCAGGATATCCTGGATATCCTCCTCCTAGAACTGGTTTAATCACACAAGGTTATCAAGACCCTAGCCGTCGGTTACAGTTCATAGCAACTTTAGATTTACCTGATCTATCGCACCTTACAAATGATCCCATCTTTTATCTTTCGTATTGGACGTCGATGCCTAATAAGTTGTCCAGTGATATTCCAAAGTTTGAAGGTAAGTCAGGAGAAGATCCATCTAATCATGTTATGACTTATCACCTCTGGTGTGAATCCAATTCACTAACCGATGATTCAATTCGATTACGTCTTTTTTAGAGAAATCTCATTGGTCTAGCTATCAAATGGTACATTGAGTTACCATGAGGCTCGTTTAATAATTTTAATGCACTAGCTACTACTTTCTTAACCCATTTTCAGTTACCTGTCAGATACGAAAATGATACAAAATTTTTGACCTCATTAAAAAAATCTATGTCTACGTACATATCTGATCACATTCATGAATGGAAACGTAGGATACGTTTAGTGAAAGTCTTTATTCCAGATCAAATTTTGGCTGAATGGTTTATCAAATCATTATTTCCCAAAATTACTGAAGATGTGGCCAAAGGAGGCATTGTTACAGAAGAGAAAGTCATTGCTCAAGCTCAGTACCTTGACCTTGTATATACATAGTCAGGTACTCTATATGAAAAAATCCCCGATTTACCAAGACCTGATCGGTTAACTACAACTCCTTCAAGATCTCATGCCGCTGATGGTGTAATTGGTTCTATTAGCACTAGCAAGAGTAAGAAGAAATCTTCCAAGACGACTTCTCCTATTATAACTTTACTCGATTCACCAAAAGGAGATTCTTCCATTGAAAATTCCACCGATATTCATGTTGTAGAATCATCTACAGCCAAACCTAAAACTAGTGGTAAGAAGAAAGGTAAGAACAAAAAAAAAAAATCATCTTCAAAAGATAAAAATGATAAAATTGAACCAACTGACGATAAACAAAAACCTCGTTATCCTTGTCTGATCTGTGATGAGGATCATTTTACTAAAGAGTGCTTGCATAGAGCTAAGGTATCAAAATTCATTAAGCGTTCACCCATACCTACTGTCTTGAAGGATCCCTCTCCTGCTCAAGATAGTAACATGATTGGATCTTCCTCGAATACGCTAGAAGATATCTTGATGGTTGTGACGTGATCGCAAGATTATTGTAGTAAAATTCATGTTGGTGGTAAAGAAGTATAAAATTCTAATTTAGCATCAACTACATCTCCCTCTGTTTCTGATCCACTATAGATCAAGAAACCAAATCCTGACTTAGTAATGAAACTGCCTACTAAAGGTGTACTTCATAAATCAAATTTCAATCCACATGCGAGAGCTACTCAGAACTACAATATTGTTGAAGAATTGGCGATTTCCCCTTCAGCAATGTCAGCTTTGGAAGTGCTGCAATCATGTCTAGCACAAAGAAAATTACTATTGTCAGCCATAGGAGTCGTAGATCTTCAGGATTCGAACTTAATGATCTTCGATTTGGAAAATTTTACACCCCGCCTACCTCATCCAATGGCTTTTCAAATTCTAGTTTTAGTCAAAAACAAGCGTTGCTTTGGTACTGTTATTGATGAAGGGGCTTCTATGTGTATCATGTTGTTAAAATGTTGGAAATCATTTGGTTCTCTGACACTTAACCAATCGTTGACTATCCTCAAATCTTTTGATGGAATATGATTCCATCTGTATGGTATTTTACAGAATCTACCTATAGAGGTCGAAGGAAAAAATATTAATCTAGACGTGGAAGTGGTTGATGCCCCTCTGGATTACAACCTTCTCCTGGGTCACAGTTGGTCTTACGCCATGACTGCTGTTGTATCATCGATCTTTCATCTCATCGTGTTTCCTCATAAAGGAAAGATCGTTAAAATATATCAGCTCTCATATTATTCATCCGACCCAGCCACTACTGATAGCATCCAACATGCCAGAAAATTGACTATCCCTTATAAATATGTTGGAGTAGGTTTAATTAAAGATTCTGGTTTACTGGGAACTTTTTCCCTGCCTGCTCCCAATGTACCACCTCCTATTGCTAATATCAATATGATTACATCAAGTACTATTTCCTTTTATGATCCTTGGATAGTACCTTCAGACTCAGAACTGGATTCTTTCGATGGCGTGATGCCTTTGAGTCCTTTTGAATTAGCATATCAGGCAGTATAGTCATTTTCTAATACTCCTTCAACTAAACCTGATCTATTGAATGTGATCAATGAGGAATCACTTTCGATGTCGAGCTCAGCTTCGCCATCAATTCCGGATCCTGTTCAACAAGTATTCAATACTGATGAGAATATTCGTGAATATTTGTCTATAGAAGAATTACCATGGGAAGATCTGCATCATCGGTCTTCGTTTTTACCTAATCTCGATTTTTCCTCCATTTTTACTGCTGAATATGTCAATGAACCCCAGAATCCTTTCATGAATTCTGATTATGAATTGAACTTAGCAAACATTTCTACGACATTTCCTATTGACATCTCAGTAAAACTAGGAATTGTTGAAAACATTCATATAGGTGCTTCTTTTACGCTAGATGAAATCCAAGCATATAAAGCCCTATTTCAAGAATTTCGTGACATTTTTTCCTGGTCATATGAAGAAATGCCAGGTATCGATCTATCAATTGATTTTCATGAAATTAAAACATACCCGGATGCTAAACCTGTACGACAAATATTACGTCAGATACATCTGCGAAAAGTTGCCGCTATTCAAGTAGAATTTAAGAAATTACTTCGCGCAGGTTTTATTTATCTGATTCCTTTAATGGATTGGGTATCTAATATTGTTCCTATTAATAATAACCAAGGGAAAATACGAGTATGTATTGATTATAGGGATATAAATCGAGCTTGTCCAAAAGACAATTATCCAACCCCTTATATCGATCAAATTATTGATGATTGTGCCAGAAGTGAAATGTTTTCATTTATGGATGGATTTTCAGGCTACAATCAAATCAACATACTCCCTGTTGATCAACCCAAAACATCTTTCATTTGTCCGTGGGGGACTTTTTCTTACTGAAAATTACCTTTAGGACTTAAGAATGCTGGCGCAACTTTTCAGAGGGCAATGTCTTATGCATTTCATGACATTAAACACATTGTGCAACCCTATCTCGATGATTTACCTGCTCATTCATCGCACAGAGCAGATCATCTTACTCATCTATGAGCTATCTTTATGAGATGTAGGCATTATAGGATTCGTCTGAATCACCACAAATGTGTATTTTGTGTTGAATTTGGATGATTTTTGGGATTTGTTGTCTCAAAGGAAGGCATTCATGTCAACCCATCGAAGGTTGAGGCTATCATCAATTTACCTCCTCCTTCTACTCTTCGCCAACTCCAAAGTTTGCAAGGGAAAGCGAACTTTTTATGTCGATTCATTCCTAACTATGCTGAGTTAACCAAAGGTTTTACCAGGTTGTTAAAGCAGAATATTCCTTTCTTTTGGAATGAGATCACTGATCGATATTTTGATGCTCTTAAACACACGTTGACCCATGCACCATTATTTCATCCTCCCAATTACAACCAAGAATACTTTTTATACCTAGCAGCCTCCAATTCTATGATTGACATGGTCTTAGTTCAGGAAGATGAATTCCACAATGAACATGTGATTTATTATCTCAGTCGCAATCTGCACGACCAAAATCAAGTACTCACATGTGGAGAAATTGGCCTTGGTAATAGTTCAAGCTGTCCAATGATTTCGTCATTACATACTGTTACGCAAAATAACGATGATTTATGATTGTAACCCTATATTGTATATTTTGACCAAACAACTGCTAGGGGGAAAATGCTCCAAATGTATTGTTATCCTACAAGATTTTGATTTGGAATTTGAAAAATCTAAATCAAAGAAATCATTGGTATTCACTGAACTTATGTGTGACTGCCCAAGTACTGACATAGAAACTATGACAGAACATACGATCGCAGATGAATCTTTGTTTCTTATTAGTACCATCGATACTTGGTATGGAGATATCATCATTTATCTCCTAACCCAAACTTTTTGGCCCGAACTCTCATAGTCACAACGACGAAAAATCTGTTTCCAGTCTCAACAATATCATATGGTTGGTGACACACTATACCGTCATGGTGCAGACGTTGTTTTAAAATGACTGTCACTCTAGAACATGTGGCGGTCATATGTCTGGGTATGCCATAGCCCAAAAGATATTGTGTGTTGGCTATTTTTGGCTGTCCTTATTTAAAGATTGTATTTCTGCTATCCGAAAATGCCACAACTATCAAATCTTTGATCGAAAGATGCGTGCACCACCCACTCCTCTTCACCCTATAATTGATGTCAGCCCTTTTGTAAAATGGGGCATTGAATTCATTACATGTAACCCTCACTCAGTCGGGGGGGCATGGGTATATTATTCTCGCAGTAGATTATTTTACCAAATGGGCCGAGGCAATGCTTACATTTGCGGTAGATGGAAAAACTGCATCTACTTTCATGTTCAATCATGTGATTGCTCATTTCACTGTACCCCAAGCGATAATTACTGACCATGGGAGTCATTTTCGAAACATAATGATGACCGAACTGACTGATCAACTTGGCCTGCGCCATGACAGTTCTACACCATATTACTCGTAGGCCAATGGTCTAGTTGAAGCTATCAATAAATTTTTAGTCACCTTGATCAAACGAATCATCGGAATTCATAAATCGAATTGGCATACCATGATTTTTTCAGCACTTTGGGCATATCGAACCTCAGCAAAAACATCAACAGGTTTTACCCCTTTTCAACTGGTTTATGGTTTAGAAGCAGTATTACTGATTGAATAAGAGATACCATCACTCCAACTAGCCATAGAGTTACTACTAGCCACTTCTGAAGAGGAGAAATTCTTTTTGTACTTAGCTCAATTAGATGAGAATCGGCGCACCGCTGCATTAGCTACCGAAGCTCATGCGAGACGAATGAAAGCTCAGTATAATATAAGTGTTATGCCTCATATTTTTCAGAAGGAGACCTAGTCTTGGTTTATGATCAAGCTAACGATAAGCTAGGGGCTAGGAAATTTGAACCCATGTGGCATGGTACTTATATTGTCAAGCGACAGCTTGCAAAAGGGGCCTATGAACTGATTGACTTTGATGGGCTCTCTTTAGGAAAACCTAGAAATGGGCTTTATCTGAAGAGATATTATGCTTGATTCTTGTGTGGCGATCTTCCATGTATATTAGTTATTTTCATAAGCTAGTTTGTTGTAGATTAGAAGAGCGTGCCTATTTTAAGTGTGCTTTTACTACTATCCCTGCTTATCTGGATCACTCTTGATTTTGCATATGTCGACGTCCCTTCAAACATACATTGATTTTGCTGATGGTGCTTGTCATAGTACACGGAACATTTCTTCCATAGTTTGGTTTATTTATTCACCCACTGATGAGTTAGTATCTATGCATGGGGTAAGCCTCGGTCAAATGATGAACAATATTGCAGAGTATAGTGCAGTTATTGAGTTATTGTCTGAATCCATTTCATTTTGAATTCGAAGTGTGATCGTTAGGTTATATTCTGAGCTCGTTGTATTACAATTGAATAGGGTATACGCAATTAAAAACCCAGTGTTGTTAATATTATTTTTGAAAGTTCATCTCTTGGAACGAGAATTTGATTATATTGAGTATCAACACATTTTGAGAAATTTAAACACATTAGCTGATGCAGTAGCTTCTAGTGTTATAAACAGACATTTGTGATAATTAAAGCAGTAGATCAAAATAAAATTTGATAACATGTTAGACAGATAACTGGAAATAGTAGTAATATCATAGCATAAGAGTAGTGTTTTCAAAAATATTACATCATCCTCGATCATAGGTTCAAAACGCCTTATGATAGGAAAAAAGTGATACAAAAAATGATATAAGTATACAATATCAATCATCCACTATCCGCGGTGATGATCATGATAAAACACTACAGCCCATGCCACCTTGCTCAGAAATCTCCTGAATGGTCTAGAAATCCCGATAACATATCTCTATAAGCGGAGCGGAATGCCATCTATGGTAGTCTCTGGAATATCTAAAGTAAATTTCTCCAGATGGTTTTCCAAGTCAGTAAGGATCTCTCCTATCTGATCCTGTGGTGGTGGTGCTGCTGCAGCTAGATCTCTTGGCTTCCTATCAAAAGGAAGGAGAGTGGCTGGTCGACGTGGACCCACATCTACATTTGAAATTTTTGTCATCAGTTTTGGACGATTCAAAAAAAAATAAAAATTAGAATTTAGAACATGTCAAAATGATTCTTACCTAAGTCATCCCACTGTGTCCCTTGAGGAAGAGACATCTCTCGATCACCGCGGAAATCTATCCTAGCATAGGGGAAATCTTCTATCGCGAAGATTTGGTTCTCCAACCAATGAAAATAAGCTAGAGTGAAACGAACAACCTTGCCGCCTTAACTATGACAGGCCATCAATGCAACCCATTAGACCATCCGAGGCTCTTTGAATCTACCATGATCAACTGAAATACGTTGTGGGGCTAGTGAAGGAATTCTTTCTAGAGCAGATGTGACCACAATCTCTCCATACCTGAAGTTTTTCAACTTCGAGTTTTTTTCTCTAGTCAGTTGGCCTTTGACATTGGCCAACACTGCCTCACACCAATTGAAAATGGTGCCTCTAAAGTAGTCAACAAAATTTTTCATTTGGGATCTTGTAGCAACATGTGGAACTACGCTCCCACACAACCGGGTTACCATAAACGCAACCACTTTGAGCTTAGGACGAATAATGGTTTTTATGTTAATGTGTTTATCTTTGGGGTCTGCTTCTTCATTGCAAAATTCTTCCTGAAGGCTAGCAACAGATTGGCCACTTGCCCTAGCCCCAAACAAAGAGAGTGGCTCACCCCTCTTTGATAAACCAGTGAGAAAATATATATTTTCCAGCTCAATTTCGAGCTGGTGACCTCCAATGATAAATCATTAATCCTAGACATCCCATTTGTTTACTAGCTAGGTAAGTAAATCTACTTGAGCCCTCATACCCTGAATGGGCCAAAATTTTTACAAACCACATTCTCTCAATACACGTAATGTGGGCATATGTAACATGGCCGCATCATCAACCTCTTCATGCTCACGTTCTCTCCACTCAAGCATTGTAGGTATCACTGCAATGGAAAAATTGAAATATCATAAACAATTTGAGTGAGAAAAATTGGTTTAATTTGGGAGATTTATTCATTTTATTTTTTCTTACGACACCTCCGTAATTTTCGCATAAAAACAGTGCGTGGATCCACACGTGTCTTATGCATAAGGTGCGGGACCATGACAATTTTCCCTTTGCAAAATTTTCGGGGTCCGCAAGTGTCATGTGTTTTACCTACGGACCCTCGTAAGGGATTTTTTGAACATATTTTCCTCCTTAAAAATCAATTTAAACCCTAAATTAAGAAATTAAACGAACAAAAATGAAGGCAAGGATGATGTGGATTACTTGGAACTGACGGTTTTTTATTTTGACAGGCGAATCCGTAATCTCCTCTAGAATTTTTTTTACCAAAAGCTATCAATTTTCACTCTGAAATCAAATGGTAAAAATGATTTAGAAAAACTCATTTTTATAATATTTTTTGAATAAATAAAATATAATTTTGTTTATTTTTCACTTTGAAAAGTTGTTTTTCCAATTATTTTTATTAATTATAAATAGGTATGAGGAGTTTTTGTGCAGAATACAGGATTTTTTGGGTAAAATGGTCCTTTTGACAAAGGAGTATACTTTTTATCACTTTTTCAAACTCGGTAAAAATTATGAAAAAGAGAATGAGTACATTTTTATCACTTTTTCGAAATCGTTAAAACTTACAGAAAAAGCGAAACTACTGAGTATACTTTTATCACTTTTTCGGACTCTTGAAAATTACGAAAAAGCAAAACCTTCGAGTTCTATTTTAAGCCCTTTTCAGACTCTCTAAAGATGAAAAGATTGTCTAGTAATTGACTATTCGAACTCGTTATAGGAAACGAACAGTCCTCCCTTCAGTATAAGTTTACCCCTTTTCTGGACTGAAATGGACTATTTACGAAAAAGGTATATGTTGACTAATCATGGTCAATAGAGTTCTCTGCTCTATTGTTTTATCCTTTTTTTGGGCTTGAGAGACTAAATTTATGAAAAAGTACACCCACAGAGTTTCCTTAAGTTTTTCTTCTGACTCCCTAAAATTTAAAAACACCGAGTTTCTCCTATACTGGACTCGTTAAAATTTAACAGTAAAGGACCTGTCGATTACAAACAAGAACAAACCACTCCTTCTTAGGGTTCGATTTTTAACTAAGTTGGACTCATCCGAAGGATGAGCTTATATAACAAGAAAATGTTATCCTCCTCAAGCTTGTCAAAAATAAAGAGGTACTTTCCAGAAATGGTGGGGGAAAAAGAGAGAAAATGAATCCGTTTGTCACACTTTGTTTAAAAATAAATTTACCACTCTTGAACACGACACTTTTTGTCACACTTATACTTGGGTTGGGAAAATACTTTGCCTATCAGTTAATCAAACCATATTGAAAGTCTTCAGTCGATTTCTGGGTTTTAGCTTAGGTCAATTTTCACCAAACCATCTGCAGTGTCATTATGTGTTCAAGAGGACAGTTCAAATAAACCATTCATTTGCAAACATATGTCTCCATTCGCGTTGACCATCTCTGAGTCAATCCTTGCAAAATATTTCTACAAAAATTGATCTAATGGTTTCGTGTTCTGGGCTTTCCTATGACGAATCACTTTCTATCGAAAACAGCTCATCATCTAAGAAGTTGATCTAGAATCCTTTAGTACCTTCGAATCTGCATGCCTTAATGGTAGGTTTCTCGCCTTTGATGACAGGTTGCATCATTGACCTTCGATCGAACGATTCCGTGCAATGCTCGACTTCATATCATTTATTCACATTTCATGGATTGTACTGAGTAATTTGAGAGCCATTGTCATTATTGGTGGTTTCTCTCACACTTGTTAACAGTTCACATCATTGACTGGTAATCAAGTGGTTTCTACCATGTTCGACTTCGACACAATCGATCGCATGGATAGAATCATACTAGTTCGAGTAGTGGAAATCAAGACCCTGGATCTAGTTTCCACCATCCAGGCTGCGAGGAGTTTTATTATTCATTATGCAGTAGACTATTCATAAACATATGGATGTGTAGTTAGTGTTTGATCTGAGTATGGGAATGCCTACCTCAACGATGATATATCTATATATATATATATACATATATATATATATATATATATATATATATATATATATATATATATATATATATATATATATATATATATATATATATATATATATAGTACTTTGCATTGAATTTTTTTATAAGATTCCGACTGGGGTGTCCAAAAGCTAATCCTCGAAATGATAAAGCACATCACTCTTCGAATGGTCTCAGACTTCGCACTTTAGGGGGCAATCCTTTACACTAAAATTGTCACCATGATGTTTTACTTTCTGTATGGGTTCATCATTACCCATACAATACTCCCTTAGAAGTCTAAAAACATCAAGTTCCTAAAACCAAGCCTTGAAATTGAGAGAAAATCTTATCAAAGTCATAAAAATACTTGTACCGCACTTTCTCTTAGTATTACCTACGGTGCCACATCTGTTTTTTCTAGAACATGCGGAACCAGCCGCACTTTTTCTTCATTAAACATGCAGATTTCTGTAAAAGGTAAAGTGAAGGTGGAAGTAAAATTTGGAAGCCCAGCTGGTTGAATCTGGAAGCTTTTGGAAGCAATTATTCGTTGGAAAGTTTGCTCCTTTCATGTACATTCATCCCTCCATTAAAGGAGCCTACCCCTTGGTATGTGGAACTTAATCCCTTTGAAAGAGGATTCTATCCCCTCTTATTTAGAGCTGCAACCTCCTCTCTTTTGCTATAAATTGAGGCCATAGTTCAACCTCAAGGGGAGTTAGGCTTTGAGATTTGTTGAGGAGAATTGCTGGAAAAACTCAGACTCTCTTAACTGATTACCATATCAGAATGATTACACACTCATGTGTATGTTAGTCGAGAGAGTGCAAAGGCTTGTAAAAGTAGAGGAAACGCTTGTTCCGGACCCCGGAAGGACCTGTACGACATCAAGGCGAACACGGTTGTAAGGTTCCTTCTTTCATCAAAGATAATACAAATGGATCATGTTTTCTCAATGAGTTGTTTATTTAAATGGCTTATTTCTTGAATTCCTTGATCATCAAGATAGATTTATGGTTTATGAATTAATCTATATTATGTAGGTGTTTCTGATTCTTTCATGTTTTTGATTGCGGTTCCTTCTTTCATCAAAGATAATACAAATGGATCATGTTTTCTCAATGAGTTGTTTATTTAAATGGCTTATTTCTTGAATTCCTTGATCATCAAGATAGATTTATGGTTTATGAATTAATCTATATTATGTAGGTTCTTTTGATTCTTTCATGTTTTTGATTGCAGATCCTAAAAGGAGACGTATTCAAAGTGATAGGAAAGAAGACTACGATCAACGCTGGACTACATGTAAGTCCTAAATCCTTCATTATAGATAATTCTCGATCAAATATAATCTAGAGAAAGTAGTTTAAATTTTTCTGTTTGTTGCCAGTTATCATAGGATACTAGGGAGATCTGTTTTGTCCGCAAGAACGATTTATCTGCCCAACATGTATCCAGCCATTTTCTATTTATCAGTCGATGTCATGACATACATAATTATCCATGTAACAAAAAACAACTTGTCATGTAACTTTCTGAAGCAGCAGTCTGGAAAACTGCGTTGTGACTACTTGGGAAACTGTTGGTATTTTCTAGCACCACATGAAACCTTCAGCATTTCCCTTATTTTGATGTTGATCATGATTTCATTTTCTGATATTGTTCTCATATTTATGGGAAGCATGGTTAGGAGAGAGACACATGAGTTTGGTGTGTCCTTTTGGGAAGAGGATTCCCACACTTTCTACATTGCATGTTCTAATGGGAGCATGGGAGGGGATATGGCCACCACAGCCAAACACTTGTTTCTTTTTTAGGTGGGCCATGTGATTGATGGGATGCCATATGGTGATGATTTCCTATCCACCATAGATGGAATGATTTGGGCTAGCTTGATTCACTGTGTTGGAGAAGAGATCTTTGGAGATATAATCTTCATCTTGCCACTTGAGGGAAATTGTATTACAACCCAATATCAGCATATGCTATGCACTTATCATAAGTGGAGAAGAAGATAGCGTGGGGTAGGCTACTTTGTCTACCATGTTCAGATTTTCAGCCCACCTACTTTGCATGAGCACGAGGTGGAGGAGAATTTTCAGGAGTTGCCATGTTGGGAGGTGACTCATTTTGTATGGATGATTTCTTGGGGATGGAGGATCGACATGGGAATGATTTTTCCCAATATATTTTATATCCCATACCTCAAGGGGACCTCTAGACAACACCTTATTACCTCCTTGAGCACTTTACCTTTTCATGATGATAGCTATTTGGCTAGCTTGCATGCTTGGGAGGGGCAATACAGAGATTCATCGATGAAACAAGATCTCATTCGTTGGAGGAGTTCATCATATGTGGATGCTACAGTAGGAGGAGGAGAGATTCTTTGGTTCTATCCTTGCAGTTGCTTGAGGACAAGCAACATTTGGGAGGGGAGGATTGTAATATTCCAAAATTTGCATGCAGCAAATTGGAATATTAAATTTTTTTGATTTCACTTGGGAGATGAATAAAGGGGTAAGGAGGCCCATGCATAATAAAAATCTGAATAAAATCCCTCATAATGTGGAAGGGGATCAACATAAAAGCTGGATTTCACACCTTCATGTGTGAACAGGGACTTTTTCATGTGGACAAGG
Source organism: Pinus albicaulis (assembly GCA_034641835.2). Classification (NCBI taxonomy): domain Eukaryota; kingdom Viridiplantae; phylum Streptophyta; class Pinopsida; order Pinales; family Pinaceae; genus Pinus; species Pinus albicaulis. Next base: position 1,402,396,592 of record CM076578.1, on the reverse strand, counting down.
TCAAGTTTGACCAAGTCAACAGCGCTGGGATAGGATGTGGAGATCATATTGTGAGACAACGCAAAGATAGTGGGAGGAAGATTCCTTGGTGGAGGAAACCCTAATGAGTGGGGCCCAAGGCAAGAAGGCTCACACATGTATAAAAGGAGGGAAAGGTAGCCATAGCAGGACATCTTATGAATGATATTTGATTTGTCTACTTAGACTATTCTGCATTCTCTTGTTGTTTATCAGAGTTGCTGTGCTACTTAGCACAAGGATCTCATGTTTAGAAATCCCTCTCCTTTCTTGAGAGGCCTCTCGAAGGAGCTTGCACTGATTTGCCTCACATCCAGGCTTGAGGCCAAACATCCTCCTTTAGCTACAAATTTATTTTTACAACAATATAACATTGTGTTGTAGGGTGTTGCAGTGAGGGTTCATAACACCACTTCTGGAGCTTGTGTTTCAGAGGAGGAAGCCTTCCTTCCTTTGGGAGACCAGCAAGGAGGACTTGAGCTGATTTTCAGATCTTGGCATGTAGCCAATGTATTTTAAATCTCATACAGTGTAGTCTCTTGTAGGAACTACGTCATTATTTGTAGTGTTGCAGTGAGAGCATTAAAACCCTTGTTTTTGAGCTAATTCCTTGGGAAAAGGGCCAACCCTTCTCCCGGAAAGACTTGTAAGAAGGATCCTCCTTAATTTTTTCATTCTTCAGCTATTTTTACGTAGTGCTTTAGTATATTGTGTTAATTCAGATATATATCTATAGATCTATTCATCTTGTACATGTGCTTTCATGAAACCCTTGCCGGGTTATTTTTCTGATGTGTAAAATGAGCTAGATATCCATTTTTCTTCATTTTCTGAGCAATAAAACTCAATATCTGATGTTTGCATCATATTTTATCAGAAAAAAAATTTAAAATTTGCGGTGCATGCTTCAGAAAACTTATGTGTAGTTAAGTCATGGGATTTCAGTGTTTTTAAGCCATACCGGGACTGGGAGATCTGTTTAAATAAGAAAAAGAGATTTTTTTACGAACATTTTCTGGGTGTGAGTCCAAAATTACATATTTTAAGGGATATCAGTGTTATTTTCCCCTATTATTATGCAATTTTCTTAATATAACATTTTTAGGGAATAAACTGCGTCTTTTCCCCACTTTTGGCTGATATAATGGATCAGATTTCTTGCTGCTATACATTTAATTGATGACTACATGTTTTATACACATTTTATGAGTTATTTCTCATTTCTATTCTATATTTTTGTTCATGTATTGCTGCATTCCTATTTTGGGATATTACATTGTGTCACACTTAGTTACAACGAAGTCCATCATGCACGAGTCAACAACCAACCTTGGAATGTGTAATTCCTTCAGCTAACTGGTTTTCCACATCAGTTAACTAAAATCAAGTGCTCCAAGAGAATAAATTATTATTTATTGTTTGATTATCATTAAGGGATAATAATAATCGACATGCATTCTATTTTTAGATTTGCGATCTATAAATAGACTTCGCCCATCTTCTAAAAATAGAAACTCATCTAAAGATAGAATTTTCTCAACCATATAGAATCAACATCCCGCTAATTTTAGAATATTCTCACCATTCTAAAAATATACATACACCTAAAAATAGCCAGTCGGCCCCACCTAGTGAAGGTACTTAATTTTCACTAGGATCATCATCTTGTTGAATCTCAACATGGAACTCCCTGCAAAGATACAAGAGCTCCTCTAGTTGAAGCAATTGCTTCATCTCCATCTCCAAATAGAAGTGGATATCCTGTTGTTGCCACAACGATGGAGGATCTTTCCAGCTCTTCCTCTTCCTTCTCCTCATCAATGGAGAATACATCATCATTAAGAGATCCTTGGTTTTGATCGCCACTTGAAGGAGGAATCCTCAAGTCTTATTCTTGAGAAGAAAATTATTGTTGAAGTGGGGCTTTTGCCCTAGGAAAATCATGTTGCAAATCTTTAACCCCCTCAACAATGTTATGAAATGGAGATGGTTTCATGGATCCTTCCAACTCATGCAAAGGTTTTGATTTCTTGGGCTTGGTTTTCTCTCCCAAGAAAGTTTCAGATTGTTTCAAATAAAATATTTTCACTAGCCTCCTAGTGAACTTTGCATTCGATATATTTGAATTATTCAATGAAGAAGATTCACATAACCACCAGGCATAATCCTTACCTTCGAGATGCAGCGCTGCTACTCTAATCACTTCCTCTTCTAAAACTTGATGCAGCTGAAAATATGTGTCTAGCTTCTTTACCCAAGCCTTGGTTGTGCTCTTGGATGACCCATCAAAAGTAGGTAGAAATAATTTACCCAAAGTGTGCCACATTCACCCTCTTCTTCTATTTTAATTACTAGGTCTTCTCTCTTCTTTGAGTTGACAAAATCCTTGGAATTTTAGATGCTCCTTCATTCTTCTAGATTGATATTCATATTCTTGGAGATAATCACCAAGAGTCTCGTCCTTTGGTGTTTCTCTTTCTTCTTCTTCTCTTGCCAAGAACGTAGGCATGGTATCACATTGTAGATCTGATTGTGTGGCTGAATTCTCACACACATAACATTAAGAATTGGAGCTTTCTTCATGTGCAAATATTCTTGAGAGATATTCATGTCTTTCCCTCCTCATTCCATTGATTTCTCTTTTAAGCTCATGCACATTTTGGAGAAGAAGTTCTGAAAACTTCTTTCCCTCCATTTCTCCAAATAATGGAGACTTGAATTTTTCTCTTCTGTAAGCCTTCTCTTTCAATGAGAAGCTTCTTCTTCTTCTGGTAGCATTGATATAATGTCTTGACAGACTGAGCCAAGATTATGCTCTGATACCACTGTAATATTCCCAAATGGGAAAAGCAAGAATATAGATCATAATAATGGAAATAGAAGCAAGTATTAACACATTACATGTGAAAAAAATGATATATCCATGGTATTATGTATAAAAAAAAAATAAGTACAATATATTGGAGATCAAGCCCCTCAAGATAGGCAAAAGAAGCCTCCAATGCCAAATTGCACCCAAAAACAAGTAATACACTGCTACACAAAGTACTGAAGCAAGAAAAATGCAGTTTTAATGGCTAATATTGTATATGGGACATATAAATAAATGGATCTGAAAATATCATGCTCATACAAGGCCAAAAATGGAGATCTATGCTCCCATACACTTTTCCTAGACAACCCCAGAAGGGTTTCCAGTAATACACAAAATATAAATGGTTGATCTAAAGCCCTAGGGCTAAAGATGCACTACAACTGAAGCAAATGAAGGAGGTGGTTGAATATTGTGTATATTTGAAATAAATCCTCCAAAGGAACCCTCTCAATGAAGGGTTGATCCCTTCAATGGAAATCAAAAACTGCAAATGGAGCACTAAACTTGCCCCTGCAACAACTCACTAAAATAACACAGATATAGACTAAAAATGTGTTTTAGGGGATAAAATCAACTTGGCATGATGAAAAATATGTCAAATAAGCCCAAGGGCTCCTTTACTGGCCTCCCAATGGAAGGAAACCTTCCTCCACTGCAAAACTAGCTCAGAAAACACCCAATAATATCTTCCACTGCTACACCCTACAACTCAACACATCTCTCAACAGAAATAGTGTTGTACCACAAGACTGAAGCTTGGTCTAAAACCTGAATGTGGAAATTTAGTGAAAATCTCTTCCAAGAGTCCTCTCAAGGATAGAGGTGGGATTCCTAATTAGGAACACTCGGTGCTAAACAGAACTGCAATCTTAGCTAACAGTTGAAGAAAGCTTATATGTCTAAGCAGACCATATAATAAAAAACATAAGATATCATAACATGAATAATATGTCTGCCATCCTCTTCCTTTTATTAGAAATGAGCTTTAAAACCCTAAGCCCCATCCATTAATGACACTACTTCCATTCAATGTGTCTCCATCTAAAACTATGTTGTCCCTCATTGAATTCCACTCCTCCATGACAACGCTATTGATTTTTTCAAAGTTGACCCAGTCCACATGCTCTAGCCCCTGTTCAGACCTTAGGGTGCTTTATTAAGCTGAAAATATGATCAAATTTCACATGAGAAGTATTTTTATTCCTAATAAATAGATTTATGGGTCTCCCTACCCACTTATTTATCAAACAAGAAAGAAAAATTAGATTTTAATATTCCAATTAGCTGCATGCTAATTTAGGAATATTACAGCTTCCTAGCCCTATTTACATCATTTAAAGGTGATCTTGTGGTCAACATTTGATCAACACCATGTGTCTTTGACTAATTGGTTTCCCCTGTGTTCGACTTTAGCTTTCATTATCACACCTGGGATTCGTGCAATACCTTAATTTCCATTTTACCCTATCGGTGGATTCCTCACCTCTTTGTCAGCTTTCATTACTGGTTGGTTCACAGGGTTTCATTACTTTGGGCTAGTGATTAGATGATTCACTATGTACTTTACAATTTCTACTATACTTGTATACATATTGGATCCACTCCATACTTGTTATGCTAACATGCTTTAATTTCACTGAGCATGGGTATGCCCGCCTCAAACATGAGCTTGCTTTCTGATTTCATTAACTGGTTTTTGGCAAGCTTAAATCTAATGAAGTCCTCTCAAGTCCTCGCAAGATTATTTCCTATACACATAATAAATTTTGGCCATCATGTAACTCTTCTAACCTCATATATTAGGGGGCATATGTTATAGCATAATTGATCACCTCTATATACTTGATGATCTATGTATTGGCCTTGGGCAACCCTTTCCATTCAAACTTGGTCCTTTTCTTAAAAAAAAATATTTTTAATTCCATACATGACTCTGCCCTATCAAAAATGCGTACAACAATGGGTCCACTCATATCTGACCCACGTATATAATTTAAAACATTAAAAAAATATAAAACTCCCTATTATTTGGCTGGGGTTTACGGGTTACATCCGAAGCCCACCTACAGGAGCCCATGGCCAAACTGTTTCCCAATTGAAAAAAAATGTTTTGAGGAAGTATAAAAACACATCATGGGAAGGCCTAAAGGGAGGAGAGAGATATGTATTGATACTATAACCTGTTAAGCTGAGATCAAGTCTGATTATCCTTGTGCCTACTACACTTTCCAGGTTCAAGAAACCCTTGTTTCCTTCTTTGAGATGTTCACCTCCTTTATGTGACATCCTTGTGCACATTTACAGAAGAATATTGTTGAGGCTTGGGCTGGACGGATCCAGAGGATGGTTTCTCTTGGAGTCATGGCTGATTATAGGTGGTATTTCTCTACATATTTTACATACATCAATAAATAAGTTCTATCCCATTCCCGATTTCATGATCTTTAATTATTTTTATACATGTTAATGATCTTGTAATAGTTTATTTCATGTTATTTTCTATAAGATTATATGATCTAACCACTAGCATCTATGACATATATGTTGTTACAACTATTCTATGTGTTTTTTCTTGAATGAGTTGTAGGTTTTGAAGCTTGTGGAGAAGTAGAGGGTTTGAACCCTACGGGAACGATCTCAAATGTAGGACATACAAGTAAGGTCATCTATCCCAATTTTACTAGTTTAAGAATTAGGAACTATAGTTTGATTTCTTCTTGTTGTTGTATGCCTTCTACTTTGTTGGGGTCCTGAACCTAGACCCTAGGGTATTTTCTCTCGTAACAGTCCTATTTTCCTTTTCAAATTCCTTTTCCATTTCCTTTTCCAATTTCCCTTCGCCATAATAAACCAAATTTAGACTTACTAGGATTTTTTTCCCAACATTCATATTCGAATAAGTGTCCATTAACCGTGGTATTATTTTTCATTTATTAACTTTATTACATGAACTTTTAACCAAGGGATGTTACACTAATTTTAAATAATCATCTTCCACCCACATCGCTGACCACATCCACAAGTGGTGAATATGACATAGTGTCTGCAAGATTGAATTCCACAAATAAATTCTATTATAATTTTTTATTAAGTCCCTCTTTCTAGTTAGAGAAAAATAAGTTGCAATAATCATTCTTCAAGATGAGAAAGAAACCATCTATAAGGATCAACAATTTGAGCTTATTTATGCCAATCAGGGTATATTTTTATGGTCATCCTGGATACCCCTCAACCCCAAGCTTTCAAAAAAGAAAATCCAGGTGAGTTGAATGTTGTCGATGGCTTCACAAGCTCTATTACCAAATATAATCCTTATCATGGGAATACAATTCCGTACAAAAAAACCCATATGGTCCACCTCTAGAGTTTCCTAATGCCAGTGGGACATTGATTCTACCCCCACCCACAATGTTAGGATACTGTCATAATCCTCCTATTATAGTTAGTGGCCCTCCCATCTAAGGGTAAACTTATTCCACCCTACATAAATATGATGAAATTTCAAGATCACGAACCTCCTATGAGAATTATGCACAAGGAAACCCTATTTTTCTTTTTTGGTACCACCACAACCAAACCCCATAAATCCTCAACAAAATGTTGGGATTAATTTTATCCAACATTTTTCCCCAAACAACAACAATCCTTCCCAAAATTTAACATGGCCAATCCCCCTTCCTAATATAATAATGGTAAGATAAATAAAATAACAAATTGTAGGGATACTAGGCATAGGGGGCAATGCTCAACAACCAAACACATGAGGTTGGGGAAATTTGTCCAATAGAAACCACAATTATAACCAAGCCCATACCAACTCATAGAAACAAAGAAAGGATAAAAATATGTTGACAGGTGGAAACGTTTCTCCTACAATGGGTGAGGATCACCCAATCAAGGCCTCGATTAGGCCTTCATTTGTTTGGAATGGTAATGTCCCCTAGTATGTGGGCCTGGTTTCCACTATTTTAATTTATCCTTTAAAGGAGACTTTCGATAATGCTTTCTTGAACCTAATTGAAGTATAAAAAAATAAAAAAATAAAGATAACTAATTTATTTATATCTACTTTCTATCCTAAATTTAACTATCCCAATTGGAAAAAGGAATTAGTTCATAATATCCCAACTAGGAGAAGAAACAATTTAACTATTAGATATTGGGAGGAGGATTAAATGCATTAGGCAAGAAATAATTCATTCCTTCAATAATTATTAAAAAAATGTATAATGTAACTTGTAGAAGACTACATTAACATTTCAACATCTAAATATAATAAGTGAAAGTAAATAAGATAATGAATTGAAAAAAATGAAAATATATTTCAATCTTAGAATTGAGTAAAATAACACATTCGAAATAAAGTGCCATAATAGTTGACACACCATTCGAAAAAATGTATTTTCACTAATTAATATCTTTCAAATCCTTTATTAATTTCATATAATAGTAAAAAAAACCCTCATATTGAATTCTCAAGCTAAAGAAAACACCAAAATTAGAAATAAACAAGGTAGAAGTACAAAAATTATGAATCCTTCTGATAGTCCCTTCTTTCCAAGTCAAAAATCCTTCCTCTATTCTTGACAATAGTTCTCATGTCCCAATTACAAATTGAAACCTCCAATTGTAATCTTAGAATAAATCCCATGAGAGTGAAAGGATATCCCTCTTTGGTATAGTCCCTCTCAGGTCTTCAATTCTTTTCTCCCTCTTGCGAATAGTGCACAAGATTGAATTCTTGAATTTCTAACCTCTATATCTTGGTTATTTTCTTATATTTATTCAAAATTATTACAATAGGTGTTTGTCATAGATGCAACTCTTTAGGAACTAATTTATAAAAATACAAAGTGGTTTCAATATCTTGAACTAAAAATATGTTGTAAATTTCTTGATCCAACTATATTTTGTTAATGTTACTTAGAAGCTTCAGGGGCGAACTTGGCCATCTTGTCACATTCGAATCTTGGAAATGTGAATGATGATTCTTCTAATCTCAGGACTGATGCTCTTGATTCTAATAAATCCTTTGTTCCTTGTTTTTAGTCAGGTTCTTAACACCAAATTCACACGATCATCCCTTAAAATACATCATTGATGTTGTTTGGCTAACACTATAATTTCATGCACAAAACCTAAATTTTCTAGCCCTTATCTCCCATAAACTGAACTAAAATAAGTCATATGATCGAGTGCTTACAATCCTGCACTTACCAGTATCAATTATTTAATATTGACCTTTTCTTTATGACCAAAGTTGAGACTTATCATTGATATTGACGAATACCAATATATCGGTCCAATGATAATATCAGATATTAGATGGAGGGTTATATTGGAATATTGGGTGGGGGTGTATATTGGGATATTAGGATCGGGTTTATATTGGATATCAAACCAAGTGATTATATTGGGTTGAGGTAAGTTTTCTATGAAATAGGTTAACTGGTCATGATTTTTTCATCTATTATATCTGTTAATTTATGGGCATAGGGGTGCAAATAACAAATTTTTTATTAAAATATTTGCAAAGATAGTTGATATGATATATCCAATATGTGATATTTTCGATAGGGAACTACCTTCCATGTTGGACCTTTGCATTTATTGAAACTATTATGTAAAAAATCAAGTTATATCTCAATCTTAGAACCAAAATTAGTTCTCCTATAGCTCAAGCACTTATCTTGCAACTAAACATACATAAAACCAATATGATTTGACACTAAAGTACCATTACTATTACATAATTAAAAATGAACATGAAATAATTCCCCTCATGTTTTAAAATTTTTCTCACATCATGCTTACCTAGGTTACATGTAAGCCTAAAAAATGACCACCACTTGGATACTCTTTTAGTTGATGTTATATCTATCTTTCACACTTTTCCCCACCAATGTCACATCACCCTAGGATGGTTCCATATAATCTCTAGTGGTTTCGGGAGGTCGAGGTCGGTTTTGGTAAGGAAGGGTGTGGGCTCAAATAAATTTACTATATCACATGTGCCCTCAATGGTTTACCACTCTTACATAATTTTGTAAACCCCTCATTAACCCTCTATCATGTTGGGGGCTCCAAAAATTAATATAAGATGTCAATATGTGATGGATTGTGATGAACTAATACACGCTACTCACTATTTACCCAAGCTTGTAAATGATTTTAGGATCATCTAGCCTAAATGGTTCAATGAGTTTTCTTGGGAGGCATCTTGGTACCTACAATAGGAATTTTTTATTACCTACAAATTAAAAAAAATATCACATACAATTGCAAGAAGTATTTTTCATACTATTATAACTCGTCATGAGTAGAAATTAAAGGGAAAAGGAATGGAGAAGGGGGAGCTTAAGCAACTTAAGATACTATTTGAAAATTCCTTACCCTTAAAAAACACACATTGCATTTAAACACTCATAAATAGTTGGGATCATCATTTGGATAATGTGAATGCTAGTGTTAATCTCCTTTGATTATGGTTTTGTTGTCGTTGGGACAATGACCCTCCAAAATTTTCTCCTATGTCATTTTTGAAGCCTATGCTAACTATCATTTGAAGCCCCCATATGTCGTCATGTGGTTTGATTTGATATTTGTGTGTTTTCTCCTACTGTTGCACCCTCCTAATTCAATGTTTCCTAAGTGTCGTCACTTGACCATTATAAGTGTTTGAGTTGGTAAGTTGATGGTTAGGAAAACTCACAACCTTTCTTGACTTAGAAACTTGCCTTCTTGCCTTGCACACACTAAAAAAGCACACAAAAGCAGAAAAATAAATTAAAATGAAATAAAATCACTCACAAAAGAAAACTTGCACTTTGAGTTAATGAAGACATCCACTTAAGGTGAGCGCACTCCTTTGGGTTGAAGTTTGAAGAAGTGAACCCTACTTGGGCACCTTCATTCAAGTTTATCAAGTGAGCCCTACTCAGATGCATGCATGAGTCAACTTTCTGCGTGATGGTGCACTCGTAGAAAATAGGAATCACCTTAACTCCCTCTTAAATAATCCTTTCATGTGAATAAAAGTGGAACTCATGCATGAATCCATTTTGCATGTTAATTTCTTTAAATAAACTCAAATAATAATTCTTTCTATAATCATTTCATCTAAGCTGAGAGAACATTTGGAGAATCAAGAAACCCTTCATCAACTAGTGCAACAAGTAAGTTTGCATGCCAAATATTTTCACTATTTTCATGATTTCACTATCATAGCTTACCTTTTTTTGTTATCAATCTTTTGTTTTGTAGTTTTTTGTTAGAATTTTTGTTCAATATTCATCTTGCAAGTACTAATCCACTATCACATGCAAGAAAATATTCACATTCTTAAGACCCTTAATTTTTCACCATGCATGCGATAGCAACTATAAAGTCATGTAGATCACTCTCCTCCTTAGCTTAGCATCAAATCCTATTGATTGAACTTGTTTATCAGATATTTACAGGCATAGTGCACTTCTTGATCTCAAATCTCCTTCAGCCTCGAAAATTGTGCCCTATGTGATCAAGTTTTCTTCTTGAGCACATGGTCGCATCATGAAGGCACAAATATTTTCCCTTCAACCTTTTAGAGTGCTATAGTGTGCCCTATTTTCATTAGAGTGCATGGTCTCATCATGAAGGCACATGTATTTTCCCTTCAACCCTTGAGAGTGCTACAGTGTTCCCTCTTTGCCTTAGAGAGAATGAGCACATCACAAAGGCACGAAACATCATCACTGAGCCTTTTGGCATGCAACAGTGCACCCTCCTAGTTTTCATGTGTATTTTTTCTTGCATGAAAGTTATTTTATGTTTTCATTATATTTTTTCCTGATCTAGCACCCATGATAACTATTTTAAGGTGAGTTTCAAGTATTGCTGCATAGTTATTTTTTTAAGTTGATCTTGTCATTATAAGTGTGATTCCATGAAGTGGTGCCAGTCCTACAAGTGTTTCCACCGTATCACCATCTGTTGGAGACATGCCACCATGTAAAGTAGCCTATAAATAAATTTAAGAACCAATCATTGATTACCATGTGGATTTTACAAGGCCTAATGTTCCTATATACACAAATACTCAGTGCTTCATTGATAAGACTACAGAGGTTACATGGAGCATGATTTATAACACATTCGTCTAGGGGAAGTTTCCTGAGGACTTAGAATATGTACATGCATACATAAAAATTAAGATGTCTGGGGTACACATTATCGCATGTATATTCTCCAAAATTCCATGTGAAGAATCTATTGAATGGATCATCACAAACATGGGTGATTGCCACCTTGTGCTTTACTGCGAGATTAAAAGTCAACTTGCCACCTATTATGGCAAGGATATGAAGACATAGTATAAGATGATCAAGCCCAATGAATATGAAAAAAAAAAAATTACACCAAATGGGATAACCTTGAAACAATTGATGTTATCAAACAATGGTTTCAAGGGCATGCCAATTTTCGATATCGCCCATAAATAATTAATCAGACAAATATATTAAGAGAAGTATATTAGTATTTGATGGCTATGTATTTTCGAATGTTTGGGTGCAAGAGTGCTGTGGTGTTCCAAGAGAATTGGATATATATGCTAAATAGGGTAGTGACACATGGAAAATATTTCAATTGGGTGAATATACTATCATATGAGTTGTGCTTTCAAGTGGGGCAAGCCAAAACATCTTTACAGGAAAACCAAGCACCATAATTTTACATGTCTGCATTTCTCATGGATGGAATTTTTGCATGAAATGAGTTCCCAAAATTATATTGGAATTGGAATCCTAAAGAGAATTTCCCAGTATTTTTCCACTGCAAGGTATTATTGATCCATGTGGATATTGGTGGCCACCCACCTATTCCATTTGGACCCGCACCATCAGTTCTTTCAGTTTTTCACTTTTAGCACAACTTACTATTTTTAGCAGGTTGTCGGTTCCTGAACTTTAGAAGCCGTTTCGAGGACCTAATGAGCCACGTGGATATTGGTGGCCACCCAGGTATTCCATTTGAATCCCCACAATTAGTTATTTTATTTTTTAATTTTTGCCACAACTTACTATTTTTAGCAGTTTTTGGGGTCCTTAACTTCCAGAGTAGTTTTGAGGCCCTAAACGATGTTTTTTTGGAAACCTGGGAGCAACATGGGTCCATGGACCGATGTTGCTCACACCAAAATTTGTACTCCTCGGATAGATATTTATAATGAGGTATGATGCACATCAAATGGAGATCATATGCCAAAGTTACGTCCTCGGGAAGTTGAACACCAATGTACCCAAATGGGGCCCATAGTTTTGGTGCTTCATCTCCTACGGTTAGGTTTTTGGATGTTTAGGGTTTTGCATTGTTTCTCAACAATAAATAGGCCTTTGAGCCTCATTTTAACACAATTCAGAGGCATGTAGCCACCACATGTCTTCTCAGAGCTAAGTTACCATCGCCCTAGCTAGTTTATATCCATTCTGTCTATAAACGTATTTCAGTTATTTGATATTAATGAAATGAAGTGTTATTTCTGCTGCATATTTGTATTTATGGTTATATGTGTATTCTGTTGTGTTCCTGCATAAATCCAGATCAGTGGTATTAGAGCAGTATGCTCTTTCTCTCTTTTTCTTTGCATGTCCCCAACAAGTTCAGGGCATAAGGAGTTAGGGCTCGATCTAGTTGAGCCCTTTCAAGATCAGCCTTGCAAACCCCGATGACCTCCCATGACAGAAGAAAAGAAAGACAAGGGAGCAGGAGATCCTATCAAAATATTGCTCGAGGAGGCCCTCGAGAAACAAAGGAATGCAATGATGGATATTTTTCTCAGATCCTTCAACGAATGCCCACCTACGGCGCATCTGCGTCCAAAAACCACTCTGGAGGTGCCACTCCCTTCAAGGTATAGGTAAAATTTGACATTCCTATATTTGAAGGCCAGATAGATGCAGACACCATAGATAAATGGTTGAATTTTCTAGAAGGGTATTTCTCGGTCCATGATTTCTCCAACCGAGAAAATATTATTTTTGCACTTCTCAAAGATTCCCCCCATGTAAAAGATTGGTGAGAAACCTATTGTGAGAAAAAGGACGAGGGGGAACCCTCTCTGTTCTCGGATGCACCCACTTGGAATTCATTCTGAGATGACATCAAGAAAAAATATTACCCTGTGGGGAGCTATGAGGAAAAGTACGTCCAATGGACCATGTTGCAGCTGCAAAGGGATCAAGATGTGCACGAAATGATGAATTTTTTCCATACCCTGCGCAAAAAGTTGGGTATTAAATATTCAGAGAGACATTTGGTGCTCAAGTACCACAAATATCTGCATAGACACATTTAAGATAAAATTAAGTTCCTCGACATTACCTCGCTTGGCACGAAATATCTCTATGCCACCAAGATTGAGTAGAAATTTAAGCAGAAGAAGAGATATTTTGGATCTGCGAATCTAAAGCCAGGGAAATGCACCCCCAAACCACAAAACAAGGGCAGAGCCAAAGGGGGGTGACTCAGAACACCACCACAAATCCAAAGAAGGACACAGGGAAGTGGTGTCAATTCCATAACAGCCCGACTCACAGCACAATAGAGTTTTGGTCCAAACAGTCGTTGGTGGCCAAACTGAAGGCACCCGAATCAGATGGATGTTCTGATCCTGAGCCAAAACTAGACCAGGGATATGAAAAAGGGAAGGAGATAATTGATGCAGACCCCAGTTCCATTGTTTCCACCACCAAGATCCAAAGGGAGGATCCTGAGGATCTAGAGGAGTGGGACAGCCTCTTCCATTCATAGATGTGGGTGAAGGGTTCTCCACTACAATTTCTTGTCGATAGAGGAAGCCAAAAGAACCTCATTTCAGTAGAGGTCGTGAAGCAGCTTGGCCTACCGACCATAGTACACCTACAGCCGTATACCATCGGGTGGCTTCATCCAGGGAGAGATCTGTGTGTTCGCCAATAGTGCCGCCTTCTATACAACATCGAGCCATTCACGGATGAGGTATTGTGTGATGTTGCTCCTCTTGATGTAGCTGATGTATTATTGGGCCAACCATACTTGTGGAGGTGACATGTTGTGTATGAATCTAGGCCTCGTGTTGTCATTATTACTTTGGGAAATGACTTGTACAGGATACCAAAGGTTATACCACCTCCTGCCATCTCTTTGACTACTACAAAACAACGCAGTAAGATTGTTTCCCAAACAAGGAAATTTAGTTGCATTACCATCTGCCCACAAGGAAAGAAGAATATTGTGGCCACATCCTCAAAATAGAGCTCCCTTGCATAGCAGCAGCAGATGGACAAAGGCATGGAGGAATACGAAGACATTTTCTCCTCACCCACAAAGGTTTCTCTACACAGTCTGGAAAAGCACTCCATTGATATGATCCCTAGTGCACCGCCACCTGATATTTCCATAACTCATGTGATTACACAAAAAAAATCCACACATTTACTGTCTGAGGAAACAAAATTTATTGAATGCATCCATACCATCCGCCAACACGTCCGCCAGCAGGTCCTCGACATCCTCGACAAATCCAATACCAAGTTTAGCAGAATTTTCCTCTCATGGAGGAACTTAATGCAATGGGGACCATTGATTCCTAAGGAGAAAGGGATGATCTAGGTGGATATTTTTGGCCACCTACCTATTCCATTTGGACCCACACCATTAGTTCTTTTAATTTTTCACTTTCAGCACAACTTACTATTTTTAGCAGGTTGTCGGTTCCTGAACTTTTGGAGCCATTTGGAGGACCTAATGAGCCACATGGATATTGGTGGCCACCCACATATTCCATTTGAACCCCCACCATCAATTATTTTAGTTTTTCAGTTTCGCCACAACTTACTATTTTTAGTAGTTTTTGGGGTCCTGAACTTCCGAAGCCATTTTGAGGCCCTAAATGATGTTTTTTGGGAAACTCGGGAGCAACATGGGTCCATCAACCGATGTTTCTCACACCAAAAGTTGTACTCCTCAGATATATCTTTCTAACGAGGTATGATGCACATCAAACGAAGATTTTAGGCCAAAGTTACATCCCCAGGAAGTTGAAACACCAATTTACCCAAATGGGGCCCATAGTTTTGGCATTTCATCTCCTACGGTTAGGTTTTTGGATGTTTAGGGTTTTGAATTTTTCTCAAAAATAAATAGGCCTTTGAGCCTCATTGTAACACAGTTTAGAGGCGTGTAGCCGCCACATCTCTTCTCAGAGATAAGCTACCATCGCCCTAGCTAGTTTATTTCCATTCTGTCTGTAAACATATTTCAGTTATTTGATATTAATGAAATGAAGTGTTATTTCTATTGCATATTTGTATTTATGGTTATATGTGTATTCTTTTGCATTCCTCCATAATTCCAGATCAATTATTAGAAGGAAGCTTTAGAGGAACATATGATAGATTGGCTGAACATTTCTTTGCAACCATCTTTCACATGATATTTGAGACCGATCTTCCATGCATGATTGATCAAGTGAAGGATTCACTTCAATATATTGCAGACTAGATTAAATATCCTAAGGGAACATACATCATATGCTTAAAATGTCAAAAAAATCCTCATATTATGCCACAATATGTGACAAAGAAGTTGGTCATGGAGGAAGTGGAAAATCAGCTATATAAGGGGTTATCAAGAATTCTTCACTGGAGGAAGAAATATCCTTGGCCCATATTTACAGTGAGGATCAGATTGTATTAATTAAAGAGTCATAAGGAAATGGAAGTAAAGCTAAAAGAGATAGATCACCTACACTTCACTACCAAATAAATCCATGCATATGATCCCAGGTGAATTTTTAGGCAACACTCCCAGAGGATCAGTCATAATACAGGGTATTCATAATTGTATAAATCTGAAGATGAAAATATAAAGAACTGGTAATGTGTTAGCATGGAGAAACATCCAACTATGAAAACAATTTCACCCGTGATTCACTAGCCCGGGAGTTGTAGGAGCAAGATGAGGAGGAAACAAAACCTAAAGTAAAGAAGATGGCTCCCAGGAAAAGGATGAGGTATTCATCAGGTGAAAGTAGCAGGACATAGAGGGTTGATGCTTTAAACACAAGAGTTACTCAAACATATTCGGAGAGGAGAGGAGGAGAAGAAGAAGAACAAAAATAAGAAGAGTAGGAGAGCATGAAGCAGAATGATTTTCTTGAAAATAAAGAGGAAGAGGAATAAGAGAGGAGAAGGATAGAATAAGAGAAGCAAAGACAGACCCAGTGGGAGGAAGAAACGCGAAGGCTGGAAGAAGAACAATTTACTAAAGAGATGGAAGAGGAATAGTTTGAGGAATAATAAACCATCAAACCCATGGATGATGAGCTAGGTACCCTAGGAGAAAAACCTCTCAGAGGAGGTCATCTTCCATTCAGAGAGATGGGGATCACACCCCCACTAGTAGATAGAGTCACAGATGTTTGTAGTGTGACATCTGATCAAATAAAGAAGAGCATCATGCAAAAAAGGCATGGGTACTTTCCCAATGATCCTAAAAACTTAGCCTCAGTTTCCATAGAGAAGGTGATAACCTCAAACACTAGAATAAATCCAAGGGAAGTCATGGAAATTAATGTTGTTGCTACAACAACAAAGGATAACTTAGAGTAGTTATTAAATTTGAATGTCAAGTTGCGAAGATAAATTCTTAGTTTGAAGAAGTAGGTAGGACATATTGTAGTAGATAACTGACAATTATCATCATAGAACATTAATACCACAGAATGGCAGCTAGCCATGTAAGAAGAACTGGGGCCTATTATCACTCTCCCCAACTTCCTAGGCTGAAATTAGGAGTGAAGAAAGGTAACCACATACCAACTTTTAGCTAGGCAGCTAGCCCTACCTAACTAGAGAGGGATCTCTCTGTGTCACTTTTTAATTATTTAATTTTAGGGTTTAGTACCAAATTTTAGGCTAGATAATAGATTAATTTGTTTTAGAATTTGTTTAATGATTTGTTTGTTGGATAAAATTTATAATCAAACAAAGCTAAAACTGATTTCAAAGATTGTACTATAGAAGATTGAGTAAGGCAAGATAGGAAATTTATTTAAGCACATTTAATTTTTCATTAGTGTATAGTGGTAGAAAATAAAGGGTTTTGAATGAGAATTTTACATGAATTCATTCATTAGAAGAAAGACACATTGTAAAAATATTAATAAGCAGAGCATTTGACTGAGTTATTCTTATCAAGTGAATAAGCTTTTACACTAAAAATGGAATGGAAATAAAATTACATTGAAAGGCACAATGATCAATAAAAATACCACATGAATCTCACACATCTGCTACAAACTCATTTGATTTTCATTAATAGTAGGTCCACAATAATACACAGAGTTTTCAGAAATCGATTATCCAACATAAATATTTCGTACAACGAAGTATATATAGAAAAATAAAATTACAACTGTTACATTAAAGGCTATCCAAACTAATAGCACTATATTTCCTAACAAACTCTAACTCCATCATGGGAAATAATTACATCTGTTGTTCTGGCATTGGTTGCAACTGAAAGCTGTTGCTAAAGAACATAATCACAAGCTGCACTGTCTATCTGTTGACTGTTGATCTACAAAATTGACTTTTCTGCTTTTGCTAATTACTCTTGAAACTCACATAACTTTTCACAGTGATCTTCATCAGGGATAACTAACTTAATTACCCCGCGGTCAATTTCATCTGCCTCAGTGTATTTAGAAAAGTTGGTTTCACAACAAAGACATGATTAATTTCATATTGAATATAAATGTCAGTGCTTATAGCTCCCAACGGTGCTTTTCCTATTAATGTGCCTTTCATATTTGCAAACTTGGAAGTATCCCTGGAAATTTCCTTAAGTCTCTTTCCATAGTCATCTCTGGTCATCAGTTTATCATTAATTACGAAGAGAGAAGGAAGCCCTTTTTGTGTTAGAAATTCTATCCCATTGAAGAATATCTGAACTGTAACCTCTAGACTATGACATTTTTCTTCAATTTGAAGAATCAAATTCTTCTTTGTTAGCACTCTCTTTACTTCCAAGATGGTTTCTGTTTTTTCCTCAATTCCAAATTCATGTAACTCATACCTATTCTCTGAATTCAGAAATCTAATGATATTGTTAGTTGTTGCAGGCTTGTCTCCCAGTTGTTCTTTGATTGCTGTAATGCCCACACTTGCCTTCTGGACCAATTATTTTTGCTCAATATGCTTGGCCAAATTTCAGTTATGGAATCTGTAATGTATTCCCATATAATTTCTTTCACCTGGCCCAAAGTATTACCAATGGAGGACTCATTATGTTCTTTCTGTAATCTTTCAATCAACTTTTTGGCCCTCTGTGCTTCAGATGCATGTGAACTATCAACATTAGTCTTATGTAGTTGCAATAATTTTACTTAATCCTGCACCTTTTTTATCTCTTCTCATTCAATGTACATGTTTTTAAATTCTTTAGTAAGCTTCTCAACTCCATCTGCAGTGCTTGTTTTAGTAGTTTGAGCTATAGGAATGGATGCTAGTGGCACTGATTATAAAGGGGGTTTTGATGTCTTCATTGATGCTTCCTTTTCTTTTATCATCTTCTCTAGCTCTGATTCCATTTTCTTTAATTGAGAATTCTGATCCATTATCAACTTCATCACATTTGTCTTTTGACTTTCCTTTTCTTTAATATCCTTTGCCAAACGATATTCTGTAGTTGGGATTTTCAATTGCTTTCTCAATGTTGCTATATCAAAATTTTTGTTCTTGATGATCTCTTCAATTCAATTTACATTGGATGGATCATATCCAATATTTACCACTAGATCTTCTAGATTTTTTATCCTCATTTCCTTTGAAAATGAGGATACCTTCTCCAATTTCAATTGTGACTGTACATTTTCTAGTGAAACCTGCAATTTGGATAAACTTAAAGAAGCATTAGTGAGAGTTGATGAAATCATCTCACCAGTTTGCTTATGAAGCTCCATTTGATCTATTGGATGAATTTATTTTGTGTTAGACTCAAATGTAGCTTTCTTATAAACTTCTTTTGACTTTGGTGGTGAGATCTGTGCTTGTAGAAATGCAAAATCCATTTTTACCTTTTCAGAATCAAAGGTTGAAAGTAGCGTACTTTGTGAACTAGGAGTATGTTTCCAAAACTGATTATAGGTACTAGTCTTCAACATTTTATTCTTCAAATTCATTTATTTGAAAGTTTCAAAGAAATTCTTCTCCTTTTTATTCTCCCTTGTAGCATTTGTGCTAATTTGGATGGATTTTTGCTAATCCTAAGAAGATGATGTTTAATGATCTTTAGGAGGAGTAGAAGTAGCAGGAGTAGCAGTAGTACCTTTATCAATTGTTTGTGTATAAGGAGGTGTCTCTTTAGTGATGATGATTACTTATTTCTGACTCCTTGCTGAGATTGACCTTCAGATTTAGTTTTGTCTTCTTCCTGTAGTGAATCTTGAAATATTTGCTTGATGAATCAATCATTGGAGATTACCGATCATCTCTAAATATCTTCCCTGATCTTTCTTGTGCAATTGGAGACTGCAATGCTGATGTAGACAATGTCTACTCCTCAGCCTCTTGTAGTGTTCCTTCTCTCCATTCAAGCTGATTCATGTATTTTTCAATCTCTGATTTAGGTGTATGAAAATATGTTGTATATTTATTTTCCACCCTTATTTTGTAAATGACACCAACTAGATCATAGGACCATCTAAAGCTTGGGCTAAACTGCAATTCCTTCAACAATTTATCTTCCTCTTCCTCTACTACTCTGCTATTATAGATAAAAGGACCTATCTCTGTTTTAATTTTAAACTATGATTTCTTCTTCGAAGAGACAAAATTCCATTGATATACATTAATCATTTGTATAATATATTCCAATGCAAAAATCCTTGTGGGGATGAATTTATGCAACTTAAAAGGGGGATGTTCACATCCATAAACTCTGAGCTCTGTATAGTTTTGGTAAAGATACCAATCCCCTATTCTAGATTGATCGGATAACTACAATACCTTCTATATTTCTTCACCAACTCTTGGCTCCAAAGTGATGTTCAACAAATTGAATGTTGGATGAAGAAATAATTCCACAAAATTTTTATAAGAATAATCTCGCTGTTCCTTCATGACTAATGAAGTACAGAAGATGATTGACTACTGGTGGCCTTCTTCATCCAATTTCTGTAGAGAAAACTTAAATTTGTCTCCCTGGGAGTACAATAATAAATAAACTAACACAGAGGCATAATTGAAAGCCTCTTCAGTTGTGAATTTCACAAACTAATCATGGATAACATCTGCAATAAACTTACTAAAATTGAAAATGATGGAGGGTTTGCAATCAATGGAAAATATGGACAAAAACCCTATGATGGCTTCATCTACCCATTTTTCTAAATAATAACAAAGAAGGTAGGAAATGGCTGTGATGATTTGTTTGGTTCTTTCAGGGAATATGGATTCTAGAAATGGAGGGTTTTTCTTAGGTAATGGGTCATTTTCAGTCATGAAAAGCTCAAGAGTTTGAGCTCTCTTTGCAAAATATAACTTCTAATAAATTTCTATCAAGGCTTCTTGGGAAAATGGTGTGGTGTCATCTGTGTTTGGGGCTTGCATCATTTGTTAAATTTTTTGGGAATCAATGGTCGCTAAAACCACTCTTATAGGAGCGTTAATAGCTCTCTAGTATGGCATATACCAAGCCTAACATCTCTTCACAAACTATGGGCAATTATGGGTATGAGGAAAGATGAAATGAGGGATATTAGAGTCCCAAAATCCTACGTCATATGATTTATCCAAGTACTTATCTTCTAACCAACAATATAAGTCAAAAATTTCAATATCAGACAAGGTTTCATGTATTTTTCAATATTTGTCTACTAAGGGAATATGGTCAAAATCAACTGGAGGATGCAATAGCAGAATTACTAGTGTCTCAGGTCCTTTTTTTTTCAAAGGCATGGTAGACTCTCTTAGAATGGTGGAAAGCATAAATTTTTTGATTGGAATAGTGTAAAGTAGGAATTATGTGTATGAAAACACAGGCCGAGACTTTGAGAATAAGCTTCGCAACTAAAAGACAATCATTAGCTACAAGATAAGGCTTCGAACATTGGTGAATTTCATCTCTGAAACTATGGTAATGGTTGTTAATTTGGAATCCTATGCAAAGAAAATGGAAAAACATCATGAAAGTATTAAACAGGAGTTTAGTTATGAATTTATGGACAATTTTGATTAATTCCCATTTTAAAATGGTCGCAGGTACGTTGCCTAATGGTTATCCATTGAAATAATTGGCTAACGGTGAGGATAACATGGGAATTAAACTATTTGGATAGGCCATTCGACGTTGGTATGACATGATAGGTAGGATAAATGATGGTTTTGATCATTAGTTAAGTGGGATTTCGGAGGGATGTTGAAGGGGGATGTGGTTTCATATGGGGGTTTGTAAACGTATGGGTTCTAGAGATGTAGCAGTGGCATGCAGTGACTGTAAAATACCACTTTTCGACCCCCCCCCCCCCCCCCCCTCCCCCCACCCCCCCACCAACGTTAAGTCTCAGATGATGAGGGGGGGCGAAGTCTGATACAGACTGTCGGATGAAACAGTGATGCAATGGATGGTCGACTAAATGAGATAGGATTAACGTACAACGAAGCTAATTGATTGGTGGGGTAGGGGTATGATGAAAATGATATGATATGAATGGTAAATGAATAAATATGTTCAAAATTTCAAGATCGTGATACAGGATAATGGATAGTGGAGTATAACGAAAACAAAATATAACTCATAGGATTTAAGACCTATGGTTTTAAAAGTTTATTTTCAAAATATTAAAGATAACTCTTTAATATAATGCAATTTTTAAAAATATACCTTTTCAACAAAGTTTTGATTTCTCTTTGAAATATAGCAACAAAGCATATAATTTCCCATGACAAAGAGTTTATTTTGGACTATAAACAAGCTTACTCCTTCAACTTTTACCTATATGGATGAGATGGGAATTTAGCTGCCTTTTTTAAAAATAGGAAATTGAGGATTTTTCATGATAGTTATAACCCTAAACTTGATCTAAATGAGATGAAATTACATGAATTTAGACCTATGAAAACAGATGAAAAAGTGTGAAGGAGTAGCATACAATGATGAGACTTCTTCAATGATCAAATTTATTGCTGAAGACTGACTAGAAAAGAAAAAATAAAATAAAAATTAACAAATGACCTAATGGAAAACTCTCAAAAGAGCTACCTTTGATCACGGAAAATATGAATCTAACATTCTCTCCAGCTGGAAATGGAAGCTCTTTTGGGAGGTGTCAAGAACACTGTAGATCAGGTAGCCTTAGCCATTGGGTTATGGAGTTAATTGAACTTTGGAAAAATGAAACAAATTGAAAAATTTTGACTGAAACAACTGACTTGACTCTGTCTTGCTAAAAGACTAAAACTTGTGAAGTTTATTTTAAAAATATGAACTATTTTCATAAGTCTTATGGCCTTCTCCTCGGGCTTCAAACTTATTGCAAGAATTCCCTTATTTGTTGAACTTCAAATGTAAACTGGTATATACAATGATAGCGAATTTCTTTTTCAGAATTTTTAGAAAACATAGTGCTTTAGAAACCTACCATTGATAGGTCCTGCCATCACTTCCTGTCCTTCAAGATCTTCTAGAAAAAATTCTTTGTTTCCTCTGAATGCCACAATATTGTAAGGTCCTTTCCACATATTTTCAAATCTCCCATGCTTGCCCTTTTCTTCATTTCTAGCATCCCATCTTAGAACAATATCTCTAATTTTGAAGTCACTAGCCTTTGTTTTTATGTCAAAAATATTTTTAATTTTGTCATGTAGGTTTGAAGTATTGTTGAAAGCTTCATCTCTTGACTATTGTATATGTATCATCTGGTTTATTCTTCTCTGAATGTCGTTAGGCTCATTTTCAAGCTCTTGCAAAATCTTCATTACTGGAATAAACAAAGAAGTAGGGAAAACAATATCAATTCCATAAACAAGCTACAATGGAGACATATTAATTGATCTTTTTGTTCTCACTCTATCATCACACAGAGCATTTTCAAGCTTATTGTGCCAATTCCTTTTTATTTCCTGCAACATCTTCTTAATAATGTTCACCAAAGATTTATTGGATGACTCTGCAAGCCCATTTCCCTGAAAATAATATGCAGTATAATGACCAAGTATAATGTGATATTTATCACAGAAATCAATCATCTTCTTGGATTTGAAAGTAGCTGCATTATTAGTAATAATTTTTTATGCACAACCAAATCTTGACAAAATATTATTTTCAAGAACCTGAATGGTAATTGAATAATTTGCTTGCCTAGTGGGAAAAGACTCAATCCATTTGGTAAAATAATCTGTAGCAGCGAGAATCCATTTGTGTTGAGCTGAAGATGGAGGATGAATTTCACCAATACAATCAAGTCCCCATTGCTCGACTGGTGCTTGGACTTCAATTGGCTTAAGAGGAAATGGTAAAAGTTTTATTTTTCCTTGAAAAATTTGACACTCATGAAAGCTATTAAATGTTTTATAAAAATCAAAAAATAAGTTGGGCCAATAGAAACCTGCTCTCAAAATCTTATTTGTTGTGGTTTTCCAATAAAGATGGTCTCCACAGTCACCCTTATGGAA
Organism: Pinus albicaulis; assembly: GCA_034641835.2. Taxonomy (NCBI): domain Eukaryota; kingdom Viridiplantae; phylum Streptophyta; class Pinopsida; order Pinales; family Pinaceae; genus Pinus; species Pinus albicaulis. The sequence continues at coordinate 1,402,373,006 of CM076578.1, read as the reverse complement.
ATTTGTCATAATTTTTTCAACTTCACCTTCAACTAGACAATTCAGCAATATCCCTCCAAGATCTTTCCAATATAAAACACCATTCAGAATGCAATATTTCAGAGCTTTTAACTTCAGTGATATTTTTTTACTGCTTGGAATATCAGGAGAAGGATTCAAATGTTGCAGAATATATACAATATCAGTATACCAAGGAGATAAAGAAAAGATCTCATCTATCTCAGGTAATGTTTCAACAGTTTTTTGATCAAACATTGCAAGAATGAAATTTATGTCTAAGGCATGAAGATTAGAATCTACCATTAGCTTTTCTAGGCCTTGTCCTTTTATCAATTTTGTGGGCTTAATTTCCAAATCATACTCTAGTAAAGCTGAAATCCATTTTCCTCTATGACCTTCTCGATCATTCTGTGTAAGTACTTCTTTAACAACAACATTTGGCACATAAGCAATGACATGAGAATGTAAAATAGGCACTCTGAGTTCTTGCAGTGCTTTGACTAAAGCTAAATCTTGTTTCTCAATGATGTTATACTTTAAAGAAGCATCTCTTATTTTTCTTCTACAAAAATAAATTGGATGTTCTGTATTTTAATTTTTCTTTTGCATTAAAACAATTGCAAGTGTATGCTCTAAAGCAAATGAAAAAATAATAAAATCAAATGCGTAGCCTGGACTAATAAGAATAGGAGCATGAGACAGAGCTAACTTGACTTGATTAAATGACTTCTTTTCTTCTTATAAACATTTTACTTCAGTATATTTCTTCAACATATTAGTAATCTGCCTCAAATCTTCAACAATATTGGGAACAAATATTCTCAGAAAAATTATTTTACCATTGAATGATTGAATCTCTTTTTCGCTCCTTGGATAATCTAAATTCCGAATTCCTTGAATCCTTGAAGGATCTACTCTTATGCCATTTATTAATATAATATGCACCAACAATTTACCTTCTTCCATAGCAAAGAGACTCTTCTTTCAATTTAATGCAATACCAAACTTTTTGTACTTTTAAAAGACTATTTTTAAATGATGAAAATGTTGTTCATATGTTTTTGATAAAATAATGATATCATCAAGATAAATAACTAAAAACATATCCTT